>CM040745.1:7330000-7372500 GCA_022829145.1 Albula goreensis | reverse complement strand
ATTCTGTGTTATTATAGCTGCTGTTAATGACTACAGAGTTACATAGAGAGCAAAGGCTTTGTTTCTGCTCAAGGGTACAACAGCTGGGCTTTTAGCAGGACTCAAACCTCCAACCACTGGGTTACAAAACCAGCTCCCTAACCACTACACTACCAGCCATAGGTTTGGAATCTCCCAAACCAAGCATGGCTCATAAATATACACTGTGTATAATGAGTCTTTTATTAATAGTTATTATTATGTGGACATTGACTTATTGTCAGAATGTTTCATTTACGACCCAGGCATTCTTGGCAAATTACTACAAAAGTGTTATGTGTATAACTTAAGAAAAATATCAAAATATTTGCAAATATTTTAAATCCAAAATATTATTTCCTCTACATAGCCCCATAGTTATCAAAGACACAGTTTTCCATTGAACCCCATTGTAACACGGTCACCTTGTTAGTTACTCCACCCATGGTGTACAAAAGGGGGCCTTGTTTTTAATTATACCTCATTAATTAAGCGCTTTACATTGTCTTGATTCAGCACAGGTAGTCTTGTGTCATTCCCCCCAATACTCTTACTCCCAATACAATTCTGTCAGCTGTATTCATGTTGCGTATAGATTTTCATTAGAGCTCACCTTGTAAATGAAACAATGTCATTTAAAGTCTTTGTTTTGCCTTTTACAAAAAACAAAAAGGTAGAAACCCAAATTAAATTTCTCTTTAGGATTTTTTTTCCAAATATCATGTAACCAATAATTTGTTTCTCTGTAAAATATGTTATGTCCACTTTTTTGACCTCTGAGAATGCTGGTTGCTTATTTTAGCACAGCAATCAGTGAATCCTTACAACAAGTTCAGATGCAATGTTATATTTAGTCTCCATTTAATTAGGATTCATTTAGGTTTAGAATTAATTAAAATTGGTTTAGTGCAATTATCTTAACTCTAGTACCACATGAATGTAGTCGGAGTTCACTTTGACATGTTGGCTTGGCTTGGTTTCAAAAACTGTACAGAAAAACCACTTGCATTTAAGCCAATACACATTCAACCTCCCAATAAAAGCATGTTCCGGTCTACACCACATTCATTACACTGACAATAAATGAATATATATAAACCATTTCTGACAGATGAAAGATGAGTTTTTCAGATTATTCCTGACAAATAATCTTGGCTAATAATGAGTACATTTCTATGAATTTTGTGGATTTCAGAGGATCTTGGTTCTTAAAGGTTAGCTGAAAAATGTACCTTAAAGGAATGTAATTAATCTTGATATTTAGAGGTATTTGCTGAATTTACTCACAAATTTAGTTTGTGCTCAGTAGGAAAAACCCAAATTACTTACACATCACATTCAACTCCCGAACAACAGAAACATTAGCATTGCAAAATATTTTAATGTAGGTGGAAGTCACAGAGTTTTTTTGGATTCCATCCAACAACTAAAAGTGTTTATCTGCAATTTGTTCTTTAAAAAGTCTCTTTGATAGCAAATTCCACCAAGGCAACCTTTATGGATTGTACACAGAAGAGAAGACCTGATTTTATCATTCTGATAGTAATATATATGCATTTGTTTGAAATTAGAGTTTGAAAGATGAATGCCTGACTGACTGACTGATTGACTGACAATGAATGAATGAATGAATGAATGAATGAATGAATGAAAGTGGTTAACACTGGTTGTCCCCTAATGCTCACACGTTGTGGTACTGGGAGAGGTTGAGAGGGGGACAAGTTCTTCTGCTCCTCCTGTTGGACCGCTGTCAGTTCCTGTTCCCTTCCGCTGCCTGGAGAGACTGCAGGAGCTCAAACAGCAACGGCCTCGTGAACAGGCAGGCTCACCTGTGGAAGATTTGTAATTAATGCTGGTGTCAGACATTGTCTTCAATCAGCCAAGCTGTTAAAGCACAGCCTTCCAGGCTAAAAGTGAGTCTTTGCCTTTTCTGTTTGTGTTGTATTGAACTGTGCTGCTCCTGTTTTCGGTTTCAGATTTGATTATGTTTGTGAATTGAATTGTGTAACCTTCCTGCTTATAAAAGGGGTAAAAAAGGAACCATTAGTTTTTGATTTACTTATTCCTTTGTGATGTCATGTCTTGTTCTCCTCTCATCCACTGTGCATCATCCTTCCCTACCTGTGTCACACGCTCTTTTTCTAATGTCTGTCTTTCTCTTCAGTGTCATTGAGACTGTAAATGTCCATTTCATAAAATTTCATTCAAAATGTCCTCCAATGCCAATGAGTAAAAGTGCAGGGACTGCATTTTATTTGTTTTTGAAAATGGCGACAGCACACTGATCCACTGTATCGTATATTTTGTAGTGAGGTGTGTCTTTCTTTGGAATGTTTGTCGTCTTAAACAGGAAGTAAAATGTTCTTTCATGCAGGTTGTTTATTTAATACAAACTTTAAAAATAATGCTTTTACTTTAAACTTTCATTTTTTAAATCATGATTGATTACCATTAATCCATTGTGTTTGGCATTGCCTGTTAAAGTCACATGACTGAGGAACACAGGCACAGTTGCATTTAAGGTCACGTGACAGAAATACAAAAGTGTAGCTGCGTAAGTCTGAAGAGTACTTTGGTGATAGTTCTTGGTTCTGTGTATGTGTGCTTGTGTGAGGTTTGTGTAATTGGTATTTCGTTATTTTGTTTAGGGTGCTTGCAGGTTATGGATTTTCTTAAGACTTATGCATCCATTTTTGTAATCAGGATTTTTACTGTTAATTTTGTTTAAAAAAATGTGGAACTCTTGCTTTATGAAACAGGAAGTAAGGTCATGATTTGGTGTTCTAGCCACTCTGCTCCAAACTCCAGCCCAGTAGAGGGCAGTATATATTTTTAAGAATGTTTGTACTCTGTAACAGGAAAGAGTAAGAGTTGGCATATTTGGTATCAGCTGTTAATTATTTGTTGATGGATTCAGTTGGAGCATGTTTCTTGAATTTCTGCTGTCATCAAGATTTATTTTTATTATTCATTAATGTGTCTGATACCACCTGTTAATTTGCGTTCATTTACCGTCATAAAACTTTCTAGAGACCAGAGTAAAAAAAAGTATGGATGTTTCACACTGTCTGCCTGTGACTCTTCATACAAAAACATCCTTCTCTTCAGCAGGGCTGAGTCTGCCTCTCACTCCGATTGTGAGTTGTGAGCTCCATTACTTTTTGACGTTAGTGATGCTTGGTTGTCAGCCCAGGCTGACTGCAGGTGAAGATTAGCATGAGTCTTTAGAGTAATCATGACTTAGTCTGGGTGAAGTATAACTGTTCATTGGGCCTATGGGTGGCTGTTGGGTTAAAAACACAGGTTTCTGGTGCAGCTCTGGGTATCCCATCTGTGCCATTACTGACCAAAGACAAAGGTCTCCCTGGGCCAGATAACAATTGCCTCATTCTCACTCATGGGCAATAGGGGTTCAGCTGAGTGATAAGTCTTTATTGCTCTCTAGTGACCTCTACTGGGCAGCCGGGTGCCTGCAGGTTTGTGAACCAACCGCACACTGACCACCACTGCTCATTTAAAAAAAAAAAAAAAAAAAAACACTTTCACAGAGTGCTGGCAGACCCCAGCCACCCCCCAAAAAAAAAGAAAAAGTCCAGCTCAAGTTCTGTACCTGCATCAACAGGATCCCACTGACAAACACACACACACACACACACACACACACACACACACACACACACACACACACACACACACACACACACACAGTGATAAAGGAGGTGCAGTGCCACACACACAGTGATAAAGGAGGTGCAGTGCCACACACACAGTGATAAAGTAGGTCCAGTGCCACACACAATGATAAAGGAGGTGCAGTGCCACACACAGTGAGACAGGAGGTGCAGTGCCACACACACAGCGATGAAGTAGGTCCAGTGCCACACATAGTGATAAAGTAGGTCCAGTGCCACACACAATGATAAAGGAGGTGCAGTGCCACACACAGTGAGACAGGAGGTGCAGTGCCACACACACAGCGATGAAGTAGGTCCAGTGCCACACATAGTGATAAAGAAGGTCCAGTGCCACACACAATGATAAAGGAGGTGCAGTGCCACACACAGTGAGACAGGAGGTGCAGTGCCACACAGACTCTGTGATCAGTGGAGAAATGTGCTAAGCAAAGAACTTTATAAAAAAAACTGCTCTTACACCGGCTTAACCACATCAGTGATTTGGAGAAAAAAAGGTTTATTTCCACCACAGTTTAATTACAATTTAATCACATGCTCACCATGGAGAAGACCCTCTTCCACAGTCTGAGTTCTGTATTCCTCTTTATATTTCACAGCTTGTGTATTACAGTAATCTACTTTAATCCACAGAGTTCAGTAATATAATAACTAATTAAGTTTGGCTCTGGTGGATATATTTGTTTGGATAAGTGAATGATTTCATACTAGGCCATATTTTATCATTGATCTGATCAGACAAGATCATGAATAATATTTCTGAACATAAGCAAGAGAAATCATTATGGCATAAGAAAGAAAGATCCTTACAACACCTTTTCTGTTAAAAAAATGTTACATTGCATGAAAATAAAATTGTTGTTACAGACACTATGTGTGTTGGTCTGCTCGCATGTTTCAGAACAGAAAAATCATGTTTGTTGTGTCCGACATTTCTCAAATCAGCCTTAAGGACAGGACTTTTCTGCTTTTAAAATGTCTTGGTTGTGTTTAATGAATTTGTGTCTGCAGATACAAATTCAGTGATTATATTAGCTGCTATAACATTCAACAATATTTTGAACTTTGTATTATGAAGGCCATTTAGCCTTTTACATTCACTCAGACAAGCACGTCCTAATGTAAGAACGGTTGGCTTTCATTATTATGCTTCATGAATGGTTTTACCAACCCAGTCCTCTCAAGAAGGAAAATATTTAATTTTTAAGATGATTACATTGGTGATTAAGTTGATGCACGAGGTGCAACGTTTCTGACAAAGCTGACTGCTCAATTCTCTATGTCCAACCAAACAATCTCCTTGAGTTTCTTTTCTCCCCACACAGTGAGCTTAGGTGCTTTCAAAAATCCCTGTGGAAACCTTATTATTTTCCAGCACACTGTCTGCCAGTAGCACATGGATACTCATGTCACGTTTCTTCTCTCTCGCTGTTAGAGATTTCTGTTTCTGGTTCCCCTGTCAAACTGCAGACCGGGAGCTAATCCAATTAGCATCTGCACTTCTGTATTTGCTTCCCCTTCAGGTGGCTGTGCTGTATGTAACTTCGTACACATGCGGTGTAAATCATTCTGCGTTTTGTTTAGAGTGGATTTCCCATCAGTCTCCTGTGTGTGAGATTAAAGAGGGGGGTGTAAGGCGGGTGGTGGGGGGGAATTGTCATTTCCTCTCCAAAGAAATTGACTTCAGTTCAGCTTGCCTTTCTGATCCTTTTCAAGATTTCCAATTTCTTCAGCAAGCGTGTTGGTGTGACTAAAAATGACAACATTTAACAGCATAACCATGTTTGTTTTCTCACTTATACTCTCTCTCACGCACACACACACACACACACACAAACAAACTGAACATTTTACTTAAAAGCATACACATTTTATACCATACATTATACCATCTATCAATTTTTCAGACAGTGCAAAGTTATATGAGACTGTCATCACAGGATTTAATCAACAATCAGCAATCACACACTTACTCTGATATTCTAACTGATCCCCGTATGCACCAGAGTCAGGATCTGTCAGCTTAACTCAAGGAAGACAAGCAAGACCCCCTTCAATCAGTTTTAATTGCCACGAAATGTTAACTTAGTCTCCCTAGTTGAAAATCACAGTTTGTACATTCAATAAACACTTCTATTAAATGTAATGAGTGCGAGTGGAAGGGTTGCAATTAAGAAATACAATCAACTGAGCCGACACAAATCATTCGAGACCGATAAGGGTTCCAATTGAATTAAATAAATCCACACTAATATATATTCATTGAGAAAGTTTTAATGAGAGCTCAGCGGAAACATGGTCATACATTTGCAATTCTGGTGGAAGTCACAGGGATGCGCAAAGTTTTATAAAGAAACTTGCACATTTAGAAAACTGCATTAAAAGGTCAGAAATATTGAGGAGGTGATTAACATCCATTTGGCAGGTGTGTGTGTGTGTGTGTGTGTGTGTGTGTGTGTGTGCGTGCGTGCGTGCGTGCGTGCGTGCGTGCGTGCGTGTGAGTGTGTGTGTGTGTGTGTGTGTGTGTGTGTGTGTGTGTGTGTGGGTGTGTGTGTGTGTGTGAATTCGTCATTCTCTCTTTTCTCTTTTTTTTGTCATGTGGATAAGTAGCAAAGCTCATAAAGGAACAAACTACGGTCAGTGGAGCGCCTAGCAACCCGTTCCCTGAACAGAAAAAAAATGAAGAAAATATAACTAAAAAATAAGTATATAAATAAAAATAAATAAATAGAGGGAAAGTTTTCCATTGCAGTGTGTCTCCCAGGATGCTCTGTGATCATGACCCCCATCTCGGCCCCATAAATCACTCCCACAAATGGGTCTCTCACACAGGGCCTCTGCTCAACCTCTTTCTGCCGCACGCACCACAACCTGTCCTCAGCCACCCTAATTACACCTCTAATGCACCCTTCTTTAATTACTTCTCAAATGAATGACTCAAAAGGCTCTTTTGAAATAGGAAAAAAAATATTATATCATATGTATAAATACAGTTTATTTTGAATGTTCGCTTTTTCAAAGAGATATATATATATATATATAACAAGTTGGCTTGAGGCCGATTTTGCTCTTTTTAAAGACTGTGAACCATGACAACACGACATTTACTTTTGATGTCTCTCTTTATTTTAATTCATTGTCTTTTAATGTTTTTAGGAGCTCTTAATGAACATAAAGTGTTTTATATGGCAAGGAGCTTATCATGGCTGCAGCCTTCATTTTTAGCATTGTGCTTCAGAAAAAGACAAGATGAGTTTTTGAATTTTTGGTCACATGGCCTGGCATTCTGGTAAATGGACCTGGCTTTGAACCAGGGTGTTGTGGGGTCAGCTCCCAGGCGAGGTCCATTAGCTGGGTACTTAACCTGAAGCACAACACCCAAAGTACATTTTGCCAAAATTATATTTGCCTATTAGGCAAATAAATGACAAAGATTATTATCAATTTTTCTGTAATTATCATCATGGTGTATAAATGAGAGTACTGTCATTTTTAAGGGGAATAGATTATAAAAAAAATAATGGGAATTGAATACAAGCCTATTTGCAAAAATAGACTTGTACATTCATTGTGATGGTCACAGTTGGACAATGGTGTAAAATATTTATCTGAATTTTAAAGACTAGTCCTTAAAATGCATCAGTCATGAATAAACCATTTTGTATCATTTCATTTAAAGTTGACGTGAGTCATCTTTTTTTCAGGTTTATAAATGATCTGGTACTCATAGCACTTACACACCATTAGTGGACTTTTCCTCTAGAAAATGATTTAAAGCTGCCGCTATCCATGTTCTACAGAACAACAACTGACACAGAAATACACAATTCAATAAATTCAATAAATATACTGAATTAGCCGGCCGCTCAAAAAGACACCGTGTAAAAAGAGATATTTATGCTCTTATGGGAGTCAGGGTTTGGTTCCAAGATCTCTAAAAATACTTCAACTTATAATTTTCAACTCTCTCTTTTCAAGCTGTTCCTGCATTAACATAAAAGTGTGGAGAGAAGGGGAAGTTTGGCTGTGATTCACACTGGTACTCCTTTAGGTGAGTCACCCAGCCCCCACCCCCACGGCTATAAGGCACTACATAAATATAATGTGTCGTATAAATATAATTAATCATCATTAGAGCATGGCACAGTGAATCATGACTCAGTCTTAATTGAGACTCATGCATTGGACAGACCAGCTGTCGCAAACAGTGGCAGCGCCTGACTCGATTTGTGGGTGGGTATTCTCTGTCTGCCTGAGAGAAGCTTTCATTTGGGGCACACAGATAAAAAAGACTGTTAGTATAATGTTAATATAATGTTATTATAATATGTTACTTATACACGGGTCACTGACAGTATGGTTGCTCCTCCCTGATCTAAACATGTTTGAACTTTTGGAAACGTCTGGGACAATGAGTGGAGAGTAGATTACCCTCATCTCTCAAAAAACACAATCAAATATCCCTGTCTGAAACTTGTCTAACAGCATTCTGTAACTGACTGAACCTGGTCAGAGGACTAAGTGGACCCTATCCTTCTCCTGTTTAATAGACATTCATATATTGGTTAGTTTTGGACTCTCTAACTTTATAGGTTTGTCTACTTTTTGAAAGTTGTACTTTTAATGTGTTAAATTCAGCTCTTTTAAAAGTTAAATGAACACTGGCTGTGATTTTCTAGAGAAAATGATATTTTGTTTTGTGTAAACGCTGGTGAAAGCCGGGGGCTGCCCACATCGTAATCCCAGTTCTTCTTCCAGTGCAAACACAAACCCAGCTAAGGAACAACAGTAGCCTCCTTTTAAAATGATCTACGGCATTGTTCATGAAACATTACCACTGTACACTGAAAATTCTCCCTCTTTCTCTTTAGGCCTGTGTCCCTTTCACGGTTTTAAAGTTTTAAAATGTGAAGTTCTGACGACTCAGGCTGTTTTCTAATAGCACTTCAAATCTTACTGTCGGTTCACTGTATTTGGTTGACCTTGACTGGGTATGGGTTGTGTGGAGTTGGGGGTGGTGGGGGGGGGGGTTACTGAAACAGTCTTTCATTCTTCTTAGGGCAATCAGCACACAACTCAGATCAGCCTCTCTCTTTCTCTCTCTCTCTCTCTCTCTCTCTTTCTCTTTCTCTCTCTCTCTCTCTCTGTCTCTTTCTCTCTTTCTCTCTCTCTCTCTCTGTCTCTTTCTCTCTCTCTCTCTCTCTCTCTCTCTCTCTCTCTCTCTGTCTCTTTCTCTCTCTCTCTCTCTCTCCCCCCATGTGGTCTCTCTGCCAAAGCCCTGAGCTTAACCAGACCCCTCACACCCTCTGCCCACCGATGAACACTCTGACCAATCATGGCATGTGAACACCTTTGCTCCTGCTTCGCTAATGAATACCTGGCCACATGCCAGCTTTGTTCATTTCCCCATAGCTTAAGACCCAGGTCCCCCAGTTAGGGTGTGAAGCAGATCAAATCTAACACTGATCTCAGAACAGTGAGCACACATAGCCCCAGTGTGGACCCTTGCCACCCTGTGTCAGGGCTAGAGACCAATCTTGCTCCACCTGGCAGCGAAATGAGGCACAGATGAACAGGGAATGCGCTGAAACACACACACACACACTCACACACACAAACACACCTTCTAATGAATGTGCATCAGGGAGAGTCTTCTGGTCATGATGCCTGTCTGCGCTGGACCCCCAGTGGAGGAGCTAACTTCCCCAAAAAGTCCAGACCGCAGAATCATTGGTCCTCCTCTGAGGCAGTCTGAAGACTCATCTCTTCAGACCGCATCTAGGTACTAACTGAGATCATGGTTCATTCTATACGTCTGGTTATGGTATGATTACTACAGTTGCCTTGCATTGATGCTTTAGTGTTGCTTCATATAAAATCATTTCTGTGGAGATTTTGCAGGCCAGGTTTGGCCCTACAGCTCATATTAATCAGGAGTCTGTACTTTGTGTTCTACCACAGTGTGAGCAGCTCTGGACAAGATTTGCCTCTAAAATCATTGTAATGTAATGTAAGACCATATGAAAACCGAAACACAAAGTTACATGTCATGTTAAATTCAGTTTTATCTGACTTAAAAATGATTATACAGTATATACATATTTGTGTTTGTATCATGTAGTGTAACTTGATTTACACTTGATGGAGTTACTTCCTCCTCCCCTGTTTTCTGACTGTACAGCTGTGGGGACTGGGGACTGGGGAAGGGTGTGTGGGGGAGGGGGGAGCAGTATTGTTCCTTAGCTGGCAGTTTGGGGGCCCAGTTTCCTCACATAGTGAGTGCAGTCGATGTGTCTCAATTCCCCAAGTGCACCACCGTTCTGACCCCCCTGCTGTAATTTTAGACTTCCTCGTGGGGCGGAGTCCGCAGCAGGTACCAGCCCGGCCCGTCGCCTCCTCACACACACTGCCATTTTTCACACCCTGTCTACTAATGCCAGCTTTAAAGGACTGAACACCTTGGGAGATGCAGGCGTGAGTGAAAGTGTTCAGGGTGTTTGTGTCTAGAGCCCAGGTGAGTTTGTTTTAAATGCATGTAACTGCCTGGTAACAACATGCCAAATTTAAGACTGTGGGAAAAAAAAATCAAATCAGTAGTATTTTTGGCTGGAGTAGCCCCTCTGTTAGCTATGAGTTATCAGTTTGATTAGAAACCACTTTATACAGTTTACTTTACAGCAGCGAAAGTAAGACAGTTTGATCCGGTACACTGTAGCACCAAATGAAAAGGTAACGGTATTCAATAACAACGCTGTAAAAGATACACACTAAATTTAAGTAAATTATTTTAAATATCTTGCATTCTTAAAAATAAAAACCCATGCTCAGGTCATGCCATTGTTGTTGTTTTTTTTAAGTTGTTAGACAGCTTCATCCACCCCTCCCCTACGTACTCTGTAACTGCTTCAAGAGACATAGAGCCAGCAGGAAATCATACCGGCTTTTGCTACTGCTTAAACATTACACGATACACATTATGCATTACACATTGCACTCATATTGGACACATTCTGCCCAACGGTCCCACCTAACTGGACCTAACTTCACTAAGTTCTGTGTTCTGACAGGAGATCTACCGTGAAAACAGACTTACTGCAGAACCTGTGTGGGACAGACTAACTGCACAACAAAATAAATACCCAGTTCCCCAGCGTGGAGGCAGAGATTCAGGTTTGTTTTTTGTTGTTTTTTAATATGACTTTAAAGCATCTTTGTTAAACTCCCACACCATTCCCGTCCGGGTCTGGAAAACACAGGGGCGTACCAAATAATCAACCGATTTCCCAGTGCGGGGACAGGAGCACAAAAGTGAAATTTAGTTCTTTTTTTCTAAAGAATTTACTCCTACACCATTCAACAAGGGAAAACATTTCATGATATAAACTACATGGTATCAGAATTTAAGAATTTTTTTTTTTTTAAAAGTGCAGCGCAAATAAAAATACTGAACCCAGGTGCATAGACAGGCTAACTCTGCCCAAAAAGCACAGGTGAAATCTTTCCAAATTGTTCCACATGTGAGCTGACATTATTTTATTCTATTCTTAATGATTATTTCTTGTTCTGGTTAAGGACCCCCTCCCTCCCTCACTCTTTTGGGTGGCAGTGTAGCATAATGGTTAGGGCTTGTATCTCATCTGTTGCAGTGTTAGAGTGAGCATTGTCATCAGGCTGTAAATAGTGTAATTAAGAGATAACAAAGGGGAAAAAAATGACTTCTCCTTCAATAAAGGTGTGTGAGTGGCTTTGTATAATCTTGCTAAATGCTTAAGATGGGATGTCAGGCTGAAGCCCTGGGTCCCCGTGACGACTGTGGGACATGAGGCTCAGTTCTGCAGGATAAGATGGCTCTGTCTCCGCCGACCTGGCTGAATCCCCTGGCTTTCTCTCTGTCTGGCCTCCAGCTCCGGTTCGGTTTAAAATACACTGGGGCCGGATCACTGCAGGCCCAATGCACTGGCATGGAGCCGCGACTAACTCCAAATATAACATGATAGTGTATTTTTGAACGGATAAAAGCTTATGTTAGACAGACACTCTTATTCAGAGCAACTTTTTCACAAGCATTAGTCTGTATTTCTGTGTGCTGCAGCTGCAGCTGCAAAGGAAACATAGAGCATGTCGTCAAATTAATTGTTTAGATCAGCACAGCATGAAAAAAATCAAATTGACAGGTTCCTGTTGGTACCCATGGCTGTGGTCTCCAAATGTTTTGAGCCAGTAAAATGATATAACACAGTATTAGAGACACTGGAGTAGTTCCTGTTCCAAGCTTTCATTTTGGCATCTGGCCCAGTTACTCTCACAACCCCAACCCCCCCCCCCCCCCCCCCACCCCCCCCCCCCCCCCCGACGATACCCTTCAGATCATTTTTTTTTGAGTGGAGTCTGCCTTGAAAAGACATAACATCTTATGAACTGCTAATAAATTCTCATGAGCTCTGTCTCGACGCGCGCACCACTGTCAGCAGGCGCAGTCTCTGCAGCACATAGAAATAACATCAAATCCCGCCGCCACAGAAACCAGGAGTAAATGAATGACAAAAACAACACAAAAACAAAACAGAAAAAAAAGAAAGAAATAGAAAAGTACAATAAAAAGGAGTTTGAAGTCACGTCCAGAGGGCTTTGGGATCAGACTGTGAGCATATTTAGACTCTGCTCATTTATTTAACAAGACGTGGGAAACTCAAATGTTGTCTACTATTAAGGCTTTCAGTGTCACATTCCTTTTCTTCAGCATATTTATTTTCTGTGTACGTCAGTGGCGTGCGGTGACTTTCACAGAGAGGCAGGCAGAGCCGAAGATACCCACCCCAAAAACCACAAATCACAAACTCAATTTGTGATTAACCTGTTTAACAAAGCATTCACACGAAAAGGGACGATTTCATGATTGTGAGCTGCCTGTAATTCAAAGGTTTTCAGAGCAAGCACGGTCCTGGTATGAACTTGAGTCCGCTCGTGTTTTTGCATGCTTCCATGCAGATTTCCTAAGTCGTCGTAACCTTTGTTGTTCCAGGCACTTTTTTAATTTAAGAACAAAATACAAGGCCAGCAAAACAATTTGTTCAATTTAGCACACCCAGTCAACCATGCTGATTTTTCATAATGTGCTAATCTGAAAATGTCTTGTAAATGACGAACTTGATTTGGCTTTGGTCAAACCCGGTAGGGCAGAAGTTGGTCCTCCTCTCTCAATGATGTTCTTCTTCTCACTGAATGATTTTCAAGCAAAAGAAGTAGCTGTTCCACGATGCATGCACACATGTTTGGCTGCTGGCTACGGGGTTGCTGATGAAAAAAAATAAATTCAACAGCAGCAAGAAGGGAAAATTTAGGGAGACCGAGTTAACGATGAGAACCCGCTAAAACCTTCAGACCTGAACGAGGCCGGGCATCGGCCCAATCACGGGGTTGCTGATGAAGGGAAATACCGCTACTTTACTGAAACAATTGCTTTGGCGCTTCAACACACGTCTGCGCAGGCGCTGTAATGCTTCACTGGCATCAGAACGGTGATAAACCGTGCCAGCCATAGCTTGACTACGCGCTGTCGTCAGAATGAACCATAGGCTGTCACCCGTCATAAATCCCAGGACTGTACATAATGCACATGCGCAAACATCGAAAAATAATCCGTTCTCCCCTCCGCTTGACTTGTCCAAGTCATTCTCAATGGGACACGGTCACGTACAGTAAATTTTCCCTCGACAGTAGCACACCGTGTCCAGCAGGGGCAGCAACTAATGCGGCGGTATCAGATGATCCCTTAGAGACAGGCCGCTGTTAAAATCATATGTAAAGAGAGAGAGAATTAGCTTCAACTTCGGTGTTGTTATTCCTTTCTTTTTTGAACTTTAACAAGTCAAGCACTGCTTTGCTTGCACTGACTGCACGCCACTGGTGTACGTATTTACCAAATAGGTTACTAATCTCTCAATGCAGTTGTAAGGATGTGGTACCAATGATTTACCAAATGTAACTAATTCCTTTCAGCAATCTCAAATAAAGTAATAATTATATTTTATTCTTTGGTCTGAGGTAAAATATGGGTTAAAGTACAGTTTTTTCCATTCATCTTGGGCACAGGTGTCAAAAAAACTTTTGTGAGCTGTTGAAAGGCCTCCTGTGTTCACTTTCCCAGTTTTCAAATCAACATATACGTTTCATACAGATCATGACATCAAATACATACCGTTTACTTTGGTTGGATACAAACAAGCTCCACCCACTCTGAACTCTCTATAAGGATAAAGGTTCTGGAAGATTCTGCCCCCTATACGGATAAGATAAACTCTGCTGCACCAGCCAGGAGAACCCCAAGTTATTCTGTTGAAGTGTCTTCCACATTCATGTAAAATAATTCATCTATATTAATTTTTTTTTTTAAATTATGTTACTTTGAATAAAAATCACTGTGGTGGTATACAGTGGCATCCAAAACTCTGAGACCACTAGTGTAAGAGCTTCTATTTTGAATTCTTTTACCATTTAATACCATTGTTTAATTACAAATTATATTAACAATCTGAGTGAAAGGTTGTGTCTTGTGTAAAATGTACATAGATTTCCAGAATGTCTTAGTTTTCAGTATGTCCCTCTTTTGCTTTAATGACAGGGTGCACTGGAGCTGGCATGAACTCCACAAGCTTAAGCAAAACCTGCTGATCCATGTTATCACATGGTCTTTAAGGGCACAAAACTTTCTTGGCCTTTAGTGTGCCCCAATAAATGTTCGATGGGGCCTGATCTTTTCTACGAAGGGTTTGACAGGGTCAGTGTCACACATTTGCTTAAATTTGACCTAGACATGGTGCAGAATCTTCAATATTTCCTCTTCATTTTAGATGTCATAACTTTTCCTTGTTTTAAATGTTTCAAAATCCTAAAACTTTCTGGTTATTTCCAGGTTTATGTGAAAAAGGTTTGGAAAAAAAATGTTCAATGTGGTCTTTTGGACCCCACTGTATAATGCCAGCAGGGCTTGATGTTGATAGAAGCCTGCTCTTAAATGTGTAACTAAAAGCTTCAGTTTAAAGAAACACTTTTTTGCCTTCATTTTAAAACCTTACAATCAGCGTCTTATCAGAGTTGGCAGTCTAACATCTGAGCTCCAGGGAAAAAGAGGAAAAAAGACCTGTGCTACATCTACTGCCAGCAACCTGTGCATCGGCTGTACAAAGTGGAGCGCGCTCAGTGCAGTCTAGACACTGCCTGCCCTCCAGTCCTGGCAGGGAGGGGGAAGGGGAGGGACACAGGCACAAGGAAGGTCCAGGGTGTAGCCTCCCATGCCAGGCAAATGTCTGCTACAACCATGGTGAAAGCAGTGCAGTTCGGAGTGGTAGTGCCAGGTTTATATTCCTCTGCTATAAGCCTGGTGAAAACAGTGTAGTTCAGAGTGATAGTGCCAGGTTTATACCTCTCTGCTTTAAGCTTGGTGAAAGCAGTGCAGTTCAGAGTGATAGTGCCAGGTTTATACCTCTCTGCTATAAGCTTAGTGAAAGCCGTGCAGTTCAGAGTGATAGTGCCAGGTTTATACCTCTCTGCTATTAGCCTAATCCTAATTTTCTTCATAATATTTATTAAAATTAGCGGGATTACCAGTTAACATGTTTGTGAAATGCATGACACTTCTGAAAACCAGCCTCTGAGATTCTGACCAGGGTCTAAGTTACCGTGTTCCTGGGCCAGCAATCACTGCTACAATAAGTGCTTTTTTGCAGACAGTTTGGGAGAATGGTTGTGGAACCCCAGAGATCCTGAGAGTGCACCCAAAATACCTCACCGCAGTTCCATGAAAGAGCCTGGTCTAAACAAACAGCTCAGACTCGTACAAATATCCACTAAATTCATAGCCACTGTTCAAACTGTATTTCTAGCCATGCTGACAAATTAACATTCAATTCGGACATTCTCGAATAGAAGAGCGCCCCCGAAAACATTGATTAATGCATTATTTTTTTGTGCTGTATGTACACATATATTGTACAGAAGCAGCACTGATGTCATCATGTTTGTTAACCAGCCTTGTATCTTGTATGTCAGTAATGTGGTTCTGTGATGTGCGTTTTCATTTACTTTGGTTTCGGTTTTGTTTGTGTGTTTGTTTTTCTTTTTCCGTTTTCCCTGTCCATTTGCTTTTGTTTTCACTTCCCTACTGTGTCTGCCCCGCCTTCTGTCTTATTACCTGATCACCGATTTGTTTCACCTGCCTCTTTGTTCACCTGTGCCTCGTTTGCTAGTTAGTTTGTGCATCTGTACTCTGTTTGTTCTTGGTGAATTTGTCTCAGTGTGTGTTTACCTGTTTTGCTGTAAGTCTTTTCTAGTGTGTCTAGTTTCCATTATCCCCTGCATCCGAGTCCTTTTCCGAGTTCTGATATTGTAACCATGAACTGTACACCTATGAGACCAAAGAATACAATTCTTGATCACAATTAGAATAATTGCATTACTGATTGTCCATATGTGGAGAGTTGATTACATTTTGGAAAAAGTATGCCTGTTGTTTACTTAAAATGTGTTTTCATAAACAAAGGAAGATGATTTTTCAGTTTTGGCACATCAATAAAGTTGAGTTATTAAGCATTCCATAAATATTTTCAGCATCTAATTTACAATCCATGTTTATTCATCCGCTTATTTATTTATGATAATTTTGCTCATATTTACCTGCAGAACATTTTGTTCCACAGATATTATGTTAAAAAAACATGCATTTTAAAAACACTTCCACTGTACTCACTTGTATTACTTGTTTCACTAAGCATTTAATAACTCCCAGATCTCTGACTAAATGACTCCTCCTGTTTTATTACCCAATTTCAAGCCGTCCTGGCTTATGATGAATGTACACCTGTATTTGTTTTTCAGTAAATCACGATTATACTTACTCCACTTATGACGGAATATTATTGCTCTGGGAGTAATCTGCCGTTTATTGACAGGTCCCCTCCAGGAGTCACTCAGAGCACACCAGGATTTACTGAATGATAGATTCCAGCTGTGAAACAAGCCCTGACGGTATGTAAAACAGCCATTAAAGACAGTTTACGCATATGGGCTCCTCGTACACATAAACGCGGCTAAAGAAAGGATGTGTAAATCGAGCAGGCCCTCTTGTCTTTACCATTGAGCTCAATTTACAATTTGCATTTTGACAATTTTATTAGCACTTTTTCACTTTCATGGATGACTGTTGTGTCACCTCCTGTTCTGCGTCTCCGACTGCGTTAGGAAGTGCCAGCTGGGCCCCTGAAGACACGGTGGAGTTCTGGCAGCTAGCGGTGGTGGCGGGGTGTGAGGGAACGATGGAGAGAGCACAAAGGAGATGAGATCAGCTAATGAGACCTGAAAAACGTGCGTGACTGCCCCCCAACTAAAGACAAGATTGCAATGGGGCCAGAAAGGCTAATAAGCCACACTCATGGTGCTCTCATGATCAATATCCACAAATCCTGCTCTGTTTAACAGGCACCAGTTTTAACTTTACATTTAAGATTAGCATCTCATTCTTATCAGGGTAATGAATGTGCCCAGGGAGGACAATGAGCTCAAAGTAAAACTAGGGCACAACCCAATCCCCCCTCTTTTTTACTCAAAGTGGCTGGAGAAAACAGCTGCGGCATTATTGGTGCCCCATGGCCCCCTGGGAAATGTAGTTTGACAGCTCAGTGTCAAATGCTGCACAGTAGTGAAAACCTTCAGTAACTGAATGTGGAGTCTGATCTTATAGGATTGAGGTGGCCAGTCCAGGGTCTGCTGGGTTTTATCGCTGCTCAGCTCTTACTGGTCAGTTAAAGCAGCTAATTGCATAGTTAACTCAGCTCACCTCCTTAATTAGGGTCTGAAATGGTTGCTGATTTTAGGATGAAAACATTAACCAGGAGACCCTACAGCTCCCCTGGGACCATGCTTCACCTCCCTTGCTGTAGTCAGGTCAGCTCAGGAACATTTTTCACCTTATATTTCATGCCTGTTTTGTTGTGCAGGTGACAATTTGCAAGCACCTCTTACCACTCAGAATCACATGACGGTCTGTTTTCTGCCATTCAATCCCTACATTCACATTTTCACTAATTCATGGTCCACTTTGTAAATTAAAAACATTGTTATAAGCATGAATATGTGGGACGGGGTGTCCAGCCCTGGTCCTGCAGAGCCAGAGTGTTTGCTGTTTTTGTTGTTGTTCAGGTCTTAAATGAGCCAAGTACCAATGATTCAGACCACCTATAAAACAGATAGGAAATGTACTTGTTGTTCAGGTTATGCTGGTCCAGCAACATTAACACAAGCGACGCAAACATTTAGTCAATAGCTGGAGCTATTTGTATTTTATATATGCACAGATAAACCTTTCAGATCTTAATCTGGAATTGCGCTCCATACTTTTTGTGTACACTCTGTGATTGTTGAGAGGGGTCATCGCAGTGACAAATACGTTTTCTTAATTGGTGCTAATTACTAGCTTGTAAGCTTGCATACTGGCAGCTGAACCAAAGTTATCTAACTGTGTGTTTAACTGGAAGCTGCACTGTTCTTATACTGTCATAAATAGAAATTCAGTTCATAGTTTCAGAGGATGAATTGAGTGGCAATTGGGAAAAAACAACACTTACTAATCACACAATAAATGAATAAGTAATTAATAAATAAATAACCTGAGAGAACGCTTACTGTGCTTTATTAACATGCCAAATGCGATCAGTGTGTGACAACAAGGTATGCTATTTAGCCCTTTAAAACAAAACGCACAATCTGAGTAGTTGCTGGTAATCCCATATTGGAAAATAATCTTTTTTTAATATAAATTACAGTGTTTCTTAAATGTGTGACCTTTTTTGAATGGATTTTGGAGACCAGGGTAAATATTAAAATGTTCAGAATTAAGTGAGTAGAAGAGTGAGCATGAAACTCATAAATTGATTAAATGCAAATGGGGATTTTCTGTGAATTATCTATCAATTATAATAAAAATGTAAAACGCTTAATCCTGAGGAAATGGGCAGCGGGAGAAGAGACTGAACCGAAGAAACAGGATCATTGTGGGTGATCCTGCAAAGCCAGAACATTCACTATGGGTCATTAAACTACCTGGATACATTTACACCTGACCACACACACACACACACACACACACACACACACACACACACACACACACACACACACACACACACACACACACACACACACACACACACACACACACACACACACCTTCAGCCACACTCCCACTCTGCAATTACACAAACTTACTCACTTTACACACACACATGGTCTCCCTCTCCTTCACATACACACTCACATGTGCACTTTCTCTTTCTCGCTCTCTTTCTCCATCACACACAATTCAGGCTGCATGCAGACTCACATACACACACACACACACACACACACACACACACACACGGTAGATTCACATCCAGACATAGCCCCCCAAATGAATGCTCATATGATTGCACTCTTTGTGAACTTCAAATGACTGCTTTGGGCACAAAACATATGAAAGTCCAATGGGACGGATCAGGAGAGCAGCCAGTGATAGAACTGATTATGATTCAAAACTTCCCTTTGATGGGGGAGAGCCCATTATTTGGAACAGTTGTTAATATAATAGTTATGAAATGATAAACAACCCCTTCTTTGGATACACTTTTTGAAGCAGTCCAGTAACAAGAACAGATGTTCAAATCCATAGAACCTAACAACATTAAAAACATGCTTGCAACGCAGATTACAATTGCTTTTCCATGCTCCATCATATGGTCTTGGATGTTTTGCAGATGTGATGTGGTTTGACAAATGATGGTGGTATTACTTTACCATATAGATCTATGAGCTCCCTTTCACCACTCTCTGCCTCTGTTTGCTACAGTTTTATTCAACAAAACCAGGACGTAAAGTTGCTTTCACCCAAACTGCTTTTTTAATACCCCTGAAAGGCAGTGCGTGAGTGCAGTGCAGTGCAGGGGGCATCCTGTAGTCTAGTGGCTAAGTAACATGACTGGGACCCCTGAGGTTGGTCAAGCCCCAGGCTAGCCACAGCAAGAACGTTTGAGCAAGGCCCTTAACCCCACATTGCTCCCAGTGGGGATTGGCCCTTGGTTAGCATCAGCTAACGTACGCAAGTGTGTACATGTGACATTAAAAAAGCATCAGCTAAACATCCGTAATGTGATGTAGTGCAGTGTTATGGCGAGGATAAGAGTCCTCTGTTTGGCACAGAGCTGGTGCGGGATGACAGGTAAGCAGTGTGAGAGACCCATCTTGCGCTCATTCTGCCCGGCCCTCCTGCACCCCTGGCTTTATTTGCTGGCTTTCGCTGTAGAAGTTCAGTCCTGGAACAGGCCTCAGGGCACTTCTGATGATAGCACAACACAATATTGCAATCTCACAACTGTTTACCAATTTCCATTTATTTCCTCCGCAGAGAGCCTCTCAGGCATGTAGAACTCTATGCAGATGTATGAATTATGAAGACGCATCAGCAGGCTTTATGGACTGCGTGCCTTTATGGCAAAAATCTATTGGTTTTTACAAAGTTTTAGGGGAAAATTCCCCACCCCCCACCCCACACACACACACACACACACACACACACACACACACACACACACACACACACACACAAACACACACACACACACACACACACACACACACACACAAACACACACACACACACACACACACACACACACACACACACACACACACACACACACACACACACACACACACACACAAACAGCTAAGCACCATCAAAGGCTGTCACCACCTCTCCAACTAATTCTTCATGATCTGTGAATGCCAGTCAAATATTACACTCGCTTATTGTCTTTTATTGCAGAAAAGAACAGTCAGAACACTCTTGAAATACACAAGAAACACCCAAAACCTTTAAGTGGAGTAAATTCTGTTCAGAAGAAGAAAAAAAAATCTCTTTTCAATTACATAACAAAATAGGGATTTGAAACCAAACTGGAAGCTGTTCCTTTCATTCCTCCAAACCAGATAATGCATAAACCTTGTATCAGCGCGCTTGCTCCCACACTGTAAAATATACCTTTATGATTTTCTGTGAATCACCTCCCAGTAACTCTGGCATTTTGTTATATCCTTCCCTTAAACGCCGTCTCACCGCACTCACAAAGGAAATGAAGTGTGTCTGCTTTACGCGGGGTCTCTCCCTTTCTGTACTCCCTCTCACTCTCACAGAAAGGTACTGAAGCCTGAATTCAATCAAAACATGTCCTTAAGCTTTGATTCCCATTTAAATGCAAGTGTTAGATTTTTATCTTCACCATAATACTTTGGTTTGGTGAGTTCGGTTTGGTGGCTGTTTAAGATGCTTTCAAAATCCAATCTGATATTTGATGAAAGAAACGGAAGCATTTGCAGTCATGTTTAAGCGTAAGATATGCTGACTGCTTTCACATGCCAGTCTGTTCCTGTGAAAAACAAACTTACAGTGGCTTTTCAGTGAGATACATTTGATAATAAAATAAAAAAGAAAATGGGGAAAAATAATAAAAATTAAAAATAAATAAATACGTAGCAATGAGTCAGTATCTCTCAGTGCAACATCAGTGACCCTAGAACTATCATGCTGAGTCATCCAGGGGAAGCATATAAAAAGGAAAAAAAGCATTAAAACAAATGAGCCTGCAAGCGTGCACACACACACACACACACACACACACACTCCCACATTTACATATGCACACCCGCACCCGCACCCGCACATACAAACACACGCACGCACGCACGCACGCAGGCAAGGAATATGGAGCGACCATGTTTACTTCTGCTTGTAATGATAAGCAGCATTATTTACCATGAAAGGTGATGGAAATCGCCTCGCTGGATCTTCTCAAAGATCAGGGCTCTGCAGTGGCCCGCAGATATGAATGAAGTCTCAGCTTGCAGAAAGTAAGGGTGGAGGTGGCGAAGGGCCAGAGACATGAGCTGTTGGGTCGCTTTTTCCTCCTCTTCTCTCCATCTCTCTCTCTCTGCCTGCATGCTTAGAAATCTTTCACACGGTAGAGCTCACATTTGAAGGTCAAGAGACAAAGGCACCATACTGTGCAGTTAAAAGTGCATAACATCAGACAAACAATTCTCACTACAGCAGCAGGTCACAGAGAATCCATGTAACAGAACAGACAGGTGTGCAAGAGGCCTCCACAGAGCAGGTAACAGCAGGTCGGTGACTGTGCAGGCATCGACTACACCTGAGTCAAATACCAATGTGAGGCTTCAGACAGTTTTTTAGATACTTGTGAAATTTCCTGCTGATCTCTGGGGCTTTTCAACAAAGCATGATACAAACCAAAAACCCACTATCACAGGAAAGAAAAAAAAATGCTTGTGGAAATGGAATCCTCTTTTGAAATGGAAGAAATACTGCCTGCATTTTGGCGATGGGTTAATTGCGCTGTTTTTAATTTCTTGGAAGGGTTCAACAAGGCGAACTACAGAGGATTTTTCAGGCTAGGCTCTCTTAGATAAGGGTAAATTCTCAATGGATATCAGGAAGTATCATTCTCCAAAAGGGTTGTCAGTGCGTGAAAGACCTCGACAGGTCATGTCGTTAGGTAGAGACCTTCAAAACTAGGCTTGATGCAGTGCTGGATGCTCTATAGACTGTATGCACATGATGGACCTACCTGAGCTATAAGGCCCTTTTCTTGCTATTGCATATTCTTATGCTCTTATTTTCTATCAGAATTAATAATACATGTGGGGCCCAGGTGTGATCTAGATCATCACAGTCATTTGGGAATGGAATTACGTTCACATTTATACTCCAGCCATTTGGCAATGCTTTAATTTAATTTAAAGTGACCTACAGGAAGCGCATAAGTTCATAAACCAGTGCAATAGCATCAAATCTACATACAGTGACAGCCATTCTGTAGGAGGTGCACAATTAATAAAATATAATAATTAGGGTAGAGGGAGAGGAGAAAGAGGTCCATGGCACAGTTTGAAAAGGATTCTGAATGAAATATAATGAAATGTGTGATCTCATGAACTGCCTCTCCCATCTTCCATTCATCATCACTACAGTCCTCCAGCAGTATCCCATCATGCAGCTCTGCTCTGGTCAAAGTGGCACCAGATCCCTTGTAGAACAATTTAACCCAGTCCTGGTCATGGAAAGCCACAGGTTTGTGCTGGTGTAATGGGTAGCTATGGTTACCAAATGGAAGACTGTGGCTTCCTGAAGCTTGTGTCTGGTTTTTTGTTGTGAGCTGAGGCTGGTGGGTGGAGCCACCTCCTGGTTAATTGGTTAATGTGCTGAGCCTGTTTGATTTGGGCCACCTGCAGCTGATCAGGCACAGGGTGTATTAGCTCACCTTTCGCAGGTTCATTTGGGGACTGAGCAGGTAAGGGTAGGAGCATTGCTCCTGGTAATTTGGTATTTCTCAGTCCCAAAAAAAAAAATAAAAATAATGATAAAAATCAAGAATATATAAACAAATATTCTTAAATTTAGTGGAAAGATTAGTGTTTTTATTTGGGGTTTGTCTCAGTTTTTGTTTTAGATTTTTTTTTTTTTTTAGATTTAAGTTTAGGGAAAATAATTTAACTAAAGTGGGAATGTTCAGTTCTTTGAGGAAAAACCCAAAGTAGACCTTGAGTTAAATACAGAGTTTTGTAAATTAAACATCACATTAAAAGGAAGGAAAAACATTAAACTCTCCTTTCCTTTCTCAATTTAGTGGGCATCATAATTATGGTGTCTTTCAGGGGTTCCTTCCTTCAAAATCCTAATTTAGTAATTATATTGTTTCAGTTTTTTTTTTTTTTTTTTTTCCCCCAAAGTAGGCCACAGTGGGGAGTGGGAACATAACCCTGATCTAATTTGTCACTCCACACTTAATTAGAGCAGTTGCTCACACATTTAACTCCCTTCACTATGGGTCTTTGGGCTAAACTGGCCGTAGAATATTATGGTGTAAACATAAGCCAGGAGACCCTGTGACTTTTTTTCGTCATCAGGATTGAGGAGTACTGCCTCTTACCCCTTAGATGGCAGTGAAACTTTCCCATAATAAAGAAATTTTAAAAGAAAAGCTAATTTCCAACAGTACATGAACAAACTATACATGATATGTGTTTAAGAAATATACTGGCACCATATTTGCATATAAACTTTTGTTGCCATTTGAAATGAGCACATGATTGCAATCTGCTGTAGGGATATGAGGGTCTTAAAGGTTCACACGTCCTCATTAGCATGCTCTGTGATCAGGCTGTTAAAGGGTGAACAGTGGCCCCGTAGTTATTTCCACCACGTTCATCTCACTTGCACGCACTATGCCAAGCTTCGCTCGCTCTTTTTCCTCTTCTTCTTCTTCCGTTAAAGTGCTGTGAGGAACAATGAGGTGTTCTGACTTGTGTCATAGCGTTGCTCGTGTGTGAAACCTGTGGGTTCATCCTGCTCCATGGTTGGCAATGTGTGTCTGCATGTGTAAACCAAGGTTTTCACTGTTAAAACTTTCAAAAATTGTAATCTGTAATCCTACATCTCATTAGTACTGGCCACTGTTGCCAAAACATTCATGAAAACAACTATCAAATCAAAATGTAATACTCCACCTGTTTAAGCATCATAAAATAGAATTGATTAATGCATAAAAATAATTAAATACTCAAACACACATTTAACAGCAGTTGTTATAGTGGTATGTTGCTGGTGGTAAGGCCGGTCACTGCATCCACTGGAGAAAAGTCAAAGCCACTCAACCAATCAGAGACAAGTATTAACAGCCACTCAACCAATCATGAACAAGTGGGGGTGGGGGGGGTTGTGTTTGAGTTGTGTGGTCTCAGGTTGCACCCCAAACTTTGCCATAGCAACACCATCACAGCTTGGTGACAACAGCGGCGCCTGAAGCCAGTGACAGGGAGAGAAATGGGGCCCTGAGGTGGAACCTGGGGAGGGATCAACTCAGATCAAATAACAGGGCACTCTAACAGGGGAGGGCACAGTCACCGGGAGAGACCGGTCCAAAACACACATTTAATGGGCTTTATGTTTCTGGGCCGGAGACATTAAAGGAACTGTCTAGAATGGCTGTACGTTTTTTGTATATTGATCTTCTGCAATGGGAGCACTTCTCCAGGTAGTGTCTGACCCTGTGCTTCAGAGACATCCAGCTTTAGGAAATGAACATGTGTAATGTTTACTGGTACGCAACAGTAATGTGTGTGAAAGTTTAAACTCCGACTGAACCATCAGGTTATGTTGCATACTGACAAAACGAATGCCCTTTTTTTAAAATTATAAAATGTGCTTCAAATATGTTTTCATGCGAAACAGATTTGGCACATTATTGCCCTGTGCTTAGCCTGCACGTTCTTCTCCAAACCCTGCAAACCACTTTGTTTCATTGACAAAAGGGGAGGGTGGGAGTGGAGTTGGCCACTGATGTACAACATGCTAAGACTTCTCTCTGTTACGGGCCTTCCATCTCACCTTAACACCATGCCCCCCTCTATCTCAGTCTCTCAGATCAAAGAGACCAAAGGCTGCCAGGTGGTCTGCCCTCTAAGTCAAAGCACTGGTCCAAAAAACGGCGGTATGCCATTTCCCTAAAGAAGCAGACGGGACAGACAGGATCTGACAGACAAGTGATGTGACTTTAAACAGCTGTCCTTTGTGGAGCACGCTTTGCCAGTTTCAACAGGACGTGATTATAATTTTCAGATGTATTTGTGATTCCCAATTGTGTAAAATTTGCACAAGGGCATTACATTCGCAATTATTTATGAAAATCCACAAAACAATCTTTCAAAGCAACAAAGTAATTTACATTTTAAAAAGTACACGCCTTCAAATTGACTGCCCTGAATGTTATTATATTAACCTATGAATATATACTGCGTTCCGTGGAGACTGTATCTAATGTACTGTGTTAGATGTGCTGATTTGAATGACTGACTGACTGATTTTTCTTTTTTTATCCAAAACAAACTAAATACCTTATTTAACCTCAGCTTCATCTATGAGGCTCTGTTAAATGGAATCCTTTTATTTTGTCATTATTTGGAATTCTCCTTCACGGTTACCATGGAGAGGCACTGCCTCAGCCTTCCATGAGATGACATGGGACGTCTCCGAAATGATAGATGTTTTATATAAAGAGAACAAATGAAACTTCTCCACCCTATCACATTTCATCAAAAGGAAGGTAACCTCCGAGCCAATGACAAAGTTTGACAAATGAAGTGTCTCTCAGCCGGGGGGGAGATGGGGCGGGCGGCCACCTTCACCTTCTGCTGGAGTCTTGGGGCGATAAGGCGACCCCGGGGGCAGCGGGGCTGTAAGTCACACTCCTGTGTTTCTCCTCCAGACTGCAAGGGGTCCGATTCATCACAGAGTCCCGATTCGTCTGCCCGGAGCGCTCACTCAAAGGTCACTCCGCCGCGCTGCGCGGCCGCCCCATCCGTCCGCCGCCCGGACCTCAGAGGCGCCTCTGGCGTGATAATCTCTGGCCGGCGGTCTTTGACGCGGGGGCCATAAATTGCCTCCCTCCTGGAGCGGCTGTGCGCGACGTGTCTCTGTGTACCCCTGCTGGGAGAGAGCGAGAGAGAAAGAGGGCTGGAGATGGGGTGGGCAGGCGGGGGGAAGAGAGACGGTCCCCATAGATTGCTTCCTTATCCTCTTCAGCACATGTGCTTACCTTTCAGTACCTTTCAGTTGTGGACGATCAATAACCTCTCTGATACACACTGATGCCTCCTCTCCTCGCCCCTGCCACCCCCACCCAACCTCCTTCCAGAGCCTCTCTTTGTACTTCTCCTCCTTCAGATTTGGCTGCACTCTGCCGTCTTTCATAATTGCTCAAAATTCATAACATCCTATTTCCCTTCGCTCTCCATTTACAACTTCGTTATCGGCTGGGCTGCTCGGGATTGTTGCATTTAGAACACACGCGTGCTCACTAAACGAGGCCTCCAGCAGCTCCGGCCAAAACACTTCTGTTCTTGGACTTCTGACACGGCTGGCCTTTGCTTCACCACTTCAGTCCTTTGACAAATCCGACATTTTTGTGATAGATCGCTGAATAGGCGATGATCACCGTAAAAGGCTTATAAAGCAAATTAAAGGTATGCCTTCATTTGATTTCATATGCCATTTAAGAGAATTAATCAGCAAACAAATCGGACATTACTTTGGGCGTATGCCATTTTGTTTTTGAAGAGGGACATTCAGAAAGACTCCATTAAAAATGGACGTCAGTGAAAGAAACCTGTTTTCATTTAAAGGCTCCTGCCCTCAAAGAGTAAGAGCTCAAACGGCCTTAGAGAGGACCGACTGAATCCAGTCCATTAAGTGGAAAGGGTTTTTGTTGCACACAAATCACGATAAAACATGCCTTTATATTCACAAACTCAGATCACCGAAACTAAGTAGGTATTCATTCTTGAAGTGTGCACTATCCCTCAAATATTATCTGTCTGCAATATGGAAAATCTAATGGAAGATATTGGACAATCAAGGGCAACATTGTGCAACACTTTCTAGACCATTTCCAGTATGAAAAGGTAATAAGCTATCATTCTTTATTGTGACAAAGCATAATTACCAGGCAACCGTGTTGGTTCTGGATATTATATTTAGCGATATATTGCAGTTGAGAATAATAGCAATAAATGACGAAGCCATTTTGAAATTCATCTGTAAGCACAATTTGCCAGCGAGTGACACACTGATGTGTGTCACAGTGCAGGTTATGTAATTGTAAAATGCTTCAGCGTGTCTGCCTCGTCGCAGTAAAAGACAAGTGACAGAGACAGGTGGCTCTTTCATGTGTGCCGTCCCATTAACCTTTTCATTACCAGACCTATGCTCTTGTTTCCCTCCTCTCTTTCACCCAGGCTTCGCGCACGGCTCAGTGCCGATCTCATTCACGGCTCTCCATTGTTGAGGAGTCACAGCACCTTTAAGTATGGGGTTTTGCACATCGGCTTAATGTCAGCTTTAATCATGGTCACTTGTCAAACAGGTGGATTCATGAATAGAGGGGTCTGAATTGAAACTCACCCCCCCACCCACCCACAGCATCCCTCCCGGGGATATGGCCGGTGCCAAATGGTTTGACTGATCCGCTGTGCTTCAATGAAGACGCGGAGTCCAGCTTGATGATCCTAATTTAGACGAATAAGTGTCTCTCTTGCTCTTGCACCTGGAAACAAAAGGGAGATCAAGCGCGTTTAATAACTCAATACTCCACGCTCTACCTGTACCTGCCATGATGTCTACCTGCCCGCGTGTGCGTGTGTGCATGTGTATGTAGTACAAAACGAAGATGAGGAAACTGAATATCTTGTTTCAATGCATACACATTCTTTGCAGGGACTGTTATTTTTGTCTTGTGGCTAATATCTAGTCTGCAGAAGAATAATATTATTTGTATCATTTTTTTTTTTTTATTTTTGCAATGAAAATCACTAAGGCTCCTTTGCATGGACAATGCAATCAATTATCCAAATCTAACCTGTAAATTATACAGTTGCACACAAAGTTCTACAATCACAATCTGGGAAACAGAAGTGTTCTATAAAAAGCGAAGGGCAGTGGAACAAAGGCATTCTGAGAAGAGAAGCGGAGCTATAAAAACACAGTGAGCAGAGCTCAAGGGCAGAGTGTCAGTAAGGTATGAGAGTAACATGAGCAAACAGACAAACGGCCCGCATCCAGAATCCGCACGGGGCTGAAAGCCCCACTCCAGCCCATCATACCCCTGTGTTTCACCTGGGAAATCCAAATAAAACCAGTGGAACTGGAGCCTGAGGATGTTGGACTACTCTGACCAGCTAGGAGAAGCAATGCCCCTATATTTGCTCAGCAACTACCGACAGGATTGTAACTTTGAATTTGTTTTTTGTTAGTAGCTCAGACTCTTTCACTGATGTTGATTTTCAGACTTCATCATTTCTGCAAAGTACATAATGCGGTCTAGAGATAAAACAAAAACTCGATGAGGCAAGAGGGGGATGTACTACGAGTAATGTACTATGAGTAATCCACAAGAACTGCAGTGAGGGATTTCGGCACCAAAATGGCTGTCCTTCCTATCTGTCTGTTCTTCCATGTCAGTCATGTGTTACATGGAGTTAACCCAGCTCTTTATCCATGGTATGTTGGGCTGTTGGAGGCTCACATCTCAAACACGATGGGAAATCAATAGTATGTTCTTCAAAAGTACTGCAATTATATATAAAAAAAGACTATCAGTGACCCTTTGGTAATTTCCACATAAAAAATAACAATAATATCCATTAAAACAAAAAAAAAAAAATCAATAACATGTATAAAATGAAACAACACTGCAGAAAACGACCATTTGCTCTTTGTTGAAGGGTCTGGTCTGGCTTAATGCGTTTAAAGATGGAACTACTAAATTACAGCTAAATGACACCACACATAAAGATCACAAACACAGGAAGAAGAGGCCATTAAGGGACAGGAGCCTGATATCTTGTATTTTGCTCCATTTGGGCTTGTATGAAAGGGACCACATAGTACAGCGGTGCTGAAATATTCATGGGAAGGAAATGTTTCAGAGGACTTACTCTGTTCTGCCCCATTTGGGTTCAGAGGACCAGCTCAAGCATACACAAACGCACAGAGGCTCACACGTACATAGGCCCCCTGTTGTCTGGTTTTTCTTGACGCCGATCTCTTGGCTGCAAGCCTCTCAGTAACCATAGCATGAGAGCCATCGCTACACAGACTGCAATCCCAGCCCATGTGTCACAGTCAGTTAGCACTGCTACACAAGTAGCATGAAAAACGCATTAGCGCTGGCGGCGTCTATATATCTGAATATACTGAATAGTTACAGCGCACTGGCCGGTGTAAGAGAGTCACCCTTTTAGTGAATATTACACAAAGCTTAAAAAGCACTAAGGAGCCGAGCAAATGGAGCACTTTCCCATGTATGTAGTCCTACACTGATGCCAAGTTGTTTCTCCTTGCAGTTTGCTTTTAGCATGCAACGGCTGCATCCACAGGGCTTGATGGCACACGCTGTTCAGGTGGTTAATCTCTTTCAAGTGGAAAGAACCCAAAGCCTCTCTTACAAGCTGTACACTGCTTCCCATTTACCTACCATAGGGAAATAGTGCATAACAGGGTAATCTCAGCTGTCTTGATCTTTTAACAATTATGGCCAGAGTTTGGGTAGAATACTGGGTGGAAAATGTAACCAGTTCTTACCAAAAATAAAGCAAAAAAAAAAAAAGAACTACAGAAGTAGGGTGGCAGTGCATATATCTACCAAGGAGGTGTGTGTGTGTGTGTGTGTGCATGCGTGTGTGTGTGTGTGTGTGTGTGTGTATATATGTACTTTGTATCCCAAGTAACCTAAGCTCTTCACTGTTCTATAGCCTGATTGCACAATACAGGTTACACGTCATCAATCACTACCCAACATTGATGATAACACACATGGTACCAGATTCCTGCTTCTCCAAATAGCTTCAGCACTCCTTTTGTTATGTTAACAATATTTAACATGTGATTTTATGCAGTGGGAAGAGGCTGGAGATGGGAATTACATCTACATCTACATTTTAGAAAATAAAAAAATCCAAAAAACTATGGTGCAATCACATAGTGCTTAATTCAGTTTTGCCCGCGTACTGTAATCGGTTCATGCGTTGCCCTGATCCTTGAGAGATCAGCCCATTATTAAAGATAAATTAGAGACTGCACCACAAGACTAATTGAGAACTCCTGATTTGATCTGCACCACCCCGGACTTTTAATAACCCTGCATTTCTCACATTCACAATTTTTTAAATCTTTTTTTTCCCTTCTCTCCACAGCAGTCCATCCGCAAAAATCATTAAATCATGATTGATAAAAATCATCAATACTATAGTGCAAAGGATCATATAGCCAAAAGTTTGACACAAACAATAGGTCTGTATATTTTTTCCCCTGTGCTTATTGATATGCCATAGTTCAAGTGATGGGGTGGTTCTGGAGGAACATGTCCGCTAGAGAAGGAATAAGAGTAGTGAAAAACCCTGTGATGCTGGCCTTCAGAATACCGCGGATGTAGCAAATAATTAATCTGGCTCTCCGTTTCCTCCATTCATTTTGTATTCTGTTTGTTTTCTTATTCAAACTTTCAGGTCACAAATCTAATTTAAAGACTCACCTGGTCGAACGTGTCAGCGTGGTCCACCTGTGTGCGGGGCCGACGGCAGAGCGTTAAGCGATGAATACAAATTTACCGTGGCGGGTTACCTGCTCAATACTGCGCTTTTTTTCCTCCTTCCCCTGCAGTGCACAAAGAGAAGAGGCAACAGGAAACGAGACCATGAAGGCAAAAATGGGAGGCACAGAGCTTGAGGCAGTGTGGCAGCCATCCTCTGCTATTGGTATTTAGCCTGTAGGCCCTAAACAAAACCCAGCTGCTTCTTCAAATCCCTGAATTCCAAGTTTATTGAGTGAGATACTGACTGAGATGTACATACAAAATAAAATAAACCATATTCTTGTTTTTTGCCCTTAGGTAAAAATGATAATAAAAAAAATAAAAATAGGTGGGTAGATGAAAATAATTCAGTAACTGTGCTCTATGATTCAAACATAGCCACATTAGCAAACTGCCTTTATCATAGTAGTCTATTTATTAAGTCACTGCGCACTAATTCACAAATATAGTGCACAAATAAGCAACCTTATGGCATAATAATGACACTGTTTTTGTACTTTAATTTGTTGACCCACTGCTTCATGTCCTCAAACCAATCCTGTCTTTACAAGAGAGGGGCACTCGTAAAAAGCAGTGCAGTCTGTTTCCAAATTGTTCTGTGGAGGACAAAAGTGCCCGATCTCAAAGCAAAGCCAGAGTTTTGATTGGAATCTCCGTGGACACCACCTCCATGCAGTGCTGCTGTTTGAGAGCTCCATCAAACCCAGAGGGAAGACACTGCTGATCCCTCCACCCCCGGCAGCCTGCTCTCTGCCAGGGCCACACTTTACCACACACCAGAAGCAAAATACAGAGTCCTGTATCGGGTGATTTTAGTGTGTTGAGGGGTTTTATGTGTGTGTGTGTGTGTGTGTGTGTGTGTGTGTGTGTGTGTGTGTGTGTGTGTGTGTGTGTGTGTGTGTGTGTGTGTGTGTGTGTGCATCTCATCATGGCCGCAGGGCCCCAGGGCACTGAGATCAGCACCATGGGACTGCCCCAGACCCAGCTCAGCTTCAGCTGTCAGTGTGGGAGCGCTGCAGAGAGGGGATGTGTGGAGCTACCTCTACAGCTGAGCATTCTGCGCACACACCAGTGCAAGCGTAAAGGACTGTTAGCATGAGTAGTATTGTTGGTGTTAAACATGGTGAAAATAACATGTAATACAAGTAATAATAATAACAAGTGTATGAATGGACTTGAAAGAAATAATTGGCTTTGATTTTGATAGAACTTTAGCAGTTTGTTTTATTATTATTATTGTCTGGGGGAGATGAAAGGGTTTTAAGGTGATTTTGATTAATTCCTGAAAATGTCTGTTTTGAATTGCTTTCTGAAATCCAGTTTGAAAATAACATATTGTGAGATAAAGACTTATTGATCCATCAACTGACTGTTCAAACACTGTCAATACCACTTTGGTGAATAGACTCTCTGCAAAACAATCATACACCACAATGCTGAGACAATTTCCAGTTACTTTCAATTAAGATCTCACTTGGTCTCTTTTTGCTGTGCTTGCTTCGTGATCACAGTTTGAAGACTTGTTCAAGTCTCACCTCCAGTTTCTCGTATAACACTCCTGCATATTAACACTCTTGGCTTGTTTAAGGTCTTTGACATCTGCTTTCTGCAATCTGATTGGTACAAGCCAACTTCTTGGTGGATTTGGTTGGATAAGGCTACCTTTCATTTCAAACCCTCCCCCCAGCAGGCCCTACACAACTTCTCTTCAGCATAGGCGGCGCCAGGGAGGGGCCATTTCTGTGATTTTTTTATAATTTTTATTTATAATTGTAGCTGCTGCGGAGTGGGTACTGCGTTTGTGCGTGTGCGTGTGTGTACATGTGTCGGGGGTGTTGCAGTAGAAAAAACAGCGGCAACCGGCACATTGGGATACCCCTAAACTTCAGAGCACACACATTGAAAAGTCCACCCCACAGGACCAGCAAAAGAAAATTTCTGGTGCTGTCACTGCTTTTCAGCAATAGTTACTGATATATTCAATATCAGATTTCGATATTCGCAAAGAACATTCCTGGAAGCTGGGTAGGGTTACACCACCGCAGAGTGAGAACCTGGGCATGCATGTTTTACCCTGACAAGTGAGGCAAGGAGGGAAAAAAGAGCATGAAGGATCATGCCCTCAATGTATAACACACAGGTGTGTGCGTGTGAGATTTTCCTTTCCAGGTACAGTGCATATTCACTCATTTGAAATTGAAAAGGTACCCACTCTAAAAAGCTTTTATTCAGGACTTTATGAAATATATCAAGTTCTATATCTGTCACCACTCCTTCAGTGTTTTTTTTTTTTTCCCTCGTTCCTGAGCGAGAGGAGTAATCTATCACCAAAGCAACAGCAACAGCATCAGAGCTCCATTTCCAGCTCTGGAATAATCCACCCAGGCTGCAGCGCCGGATGCAATCGCACATGATGTCCCAGAGTTTGTAAAGTCACAGGGGGAAACTCAAAATGTACTCCTGTGTGCCCCCCCACCCCACACACACACACACCTTCTGAACACAAGAACAGGCAGACTGACAATTTCACGTTCAGTCCCCAAGCAATTCATATCAGGTTTAAGGCTAGTTATTGCTAAGCAACACACAAGTGTAATTGCCGGATGAATGGGGCTGATATGTTGGCTGGTATCAGGTCAAAATGAAATGCAATATATAAACATGAACAAATTATCAATAAAAACGTAAAAGCATAACAACGCTACCGTTTTTCAGAGGAATCTGAACGGCCACCATTACAGGAAATCAATGTGTAATGCATTGTTCTATAAGGAGTACCAATTTACTGCTTTTGTTCATCCATTATTAAAACCAAGCAAAATAAATTGGAGCCATCATACTGTACAGTCCCTTAAATATACTTTTTAATTTAATACAATGGAACCTTGCAAAAACGTTTTTGTTGACAAACGATATTGGAATGGGTCCAGTTTCTTTGACACTGATGAAATGTAAAAGTAACATACTGTGCAGTTTTATTTAAGTTTTTATGAGGAAAACAAAAAAACAAAGGCAAAAGATAAATTGGTAATTAAAAAAAAAAAAAAACAGACATTTCTTCTGTCTTTCAGAAGGGCCAAGGTGTTTGTTTCTGGAGGAGTCAAGGAAGCAATTTCCGAAGGGCAACTTTAAGGGGTAAATAGCATTTAATAAATTAGCCTTGAAATGTCATGGCTATATGTCTGAGACGAGAGTAACTGTTCCTCCCTCTAAATGGGACATGCTCAATTTAACAATTCTTGTACTATTTAACACTACATTGAATATATATAATATTATATATATTTTTTTAAAAAAATCTTCATCTGTATGAAATAGAAATTATTTATTAATTCCAGGCCACAACAATATTTACTTTGATCAGAACCTCTCCATAAATGTAATTAAGCTGTGAGAAAACCATGTTAGCCATTTACATGTGTTTTTGTGTGAGTGTTATGAATATCTGTGTGAAGTGAGCAATTCTTCACAAAGGGGAACGACCAGGGGACATCCAACTACATATAGAGGCTCTGTACAGTGGGCATGCACTCCCAGTGTCAGCCAGCACTGGGCTAACAGAGCTGTGTCTGTTTATGAATTTCATGCTTACTTATGTTTTTAAGTATTCAATTAGCCCACTAATTTATGAAATCTGACAGGTTAATTTGTTGATATGCTATGACTGACATTAATGATTGTGTGAGCTAGGTTTTGATTTAAACCTGCTCAATACAAATTTGCACCCCGACATGTGTTCAGTAATTTCGTTTGAACTGGTGTGTCTTTTGGAATGCCATTAAATTGACTAGGTTCATTTAAATGGGTCTCTGCCCAGGTCTTTGTCCACGGATGGAACGACTCACTATGGTCTATTATCTCAGTGAACCCATGCTGGTGTAAGCAGCCAATTACAGAACTGAGCTGAGGATAAATGGAGGAAAAAAACAACCTGGACTCATCCCTAGCACTCCATGTTTGGAGTTACCCCCTCTAGGAGCATGTGCGGGATATGCACCAATGCTTTCTTTGCGCTACCTTTATTTTACAGGTGTAGCAGCCCACATCAGCCCCCCGCCAAACTATACCCTGGGATTAAAGTGGGCTAGCCTGTTTTATACCTCAGGTAGTAGTAATAAACCAGGAGTGCAGAGGAAAATGAGTAAGGGACAGAGAATCTACTGGTCAACAGTGCCAAAATGTGTGCAAAGATTAACATGGTGGAGAACAGACTCCATACAGAAATAACGCCATTTTTTACAAACCTACAATTAAGAGAAGAAAGAAAACCTATCTTAGCGAGACACATCCTGAAATAAGAAAATGTGTTTGTTTTTTTTTTTAAGTCTGATAAAGACAGCATAAGAAAATGTATCCAGAAAAACATGTAAATATCATATTTTGTAATGTTTTCTTTAATCCTAACCGAGCAGGCAGCTACGATAAGGCCAGTAAATGATGTCAGGCCTTTTTACTGAAAGCCAGTCAGATACACTTTGATTTCATTATCAAAAATACATTTAAACACCCAATTATGCTGTGTAGTTAATGCGGCTTGCCCTGCCATTGCTGAAATTACTGATGGGTTTTCAGAGGGAGAGATTAAAAAAAATGGGGTGCTCTAGTTATTGTTCCCCTGGGACAAACCAAAATGACTTTGTGATGAAAGACCCACACCATTAATAACGGAGCCACGTACATAAAAAAGGGGCTTGTTGTTGTTCTGTGCTTTTTGCCTTGCCTCGTGGTAAACAGAGGGGGGGGTGGATTATCAGACTGGGGCAGGCTACCGGATGCGCTGGCAGACGCACACATTGTGAGCAGCTTGTGTTGTGCAGAAAACGCATTTTGAGTTTTTACCTTTTGAAGTCTGGTGAAAACTGCACTGACCCGGTGAGACTTTTGACGCATTACAGTAGTCTCTCGCTCCAGCTCATGTGTTCTTTCAGGGCCAGTCGGCTCAGCTTTCATTTGGCCTCAGCGCTGAGGCATGCTGCATACAGTATCTCCATCACTACTTCACACTCAGAATGGGCTGCTAATCCCAGCCGTATTTATCATTCACCCACAAACCCCAGAGTCTCCATCGCTGCATCTGTTTGTAGGGAGGAAGAATAGAGAGCAAAGGAGTCTACCATCATGAATAATGAAACAGATCATTTTGACCCTTGACTCTGATTGGTCAATCACACTTCCTGGAAGTGCCAGTGTCTGCCATTTTATTTTCATTTTTTTTAATTCAATCAACAGAAATACAAGCCTTTATCCTGGGAACCCACATTATGCATTATGCTTGTTAAAAAACATAAAATTATGTTCATGTGTGCCTCTTTCAAAGTCTAAAATTGGTAAATCACTTGTCATATTCAGTAAAACAGATAATGGGATTCTCATGAGAAATGGGCGTATAAATCATATCGGGTCTGTCACTGTTGCCAAACCTTCCCAAGATGCAGTTCATGCACGGCTAAGCCGCGGAGCAGCCATTTCTATTCCTATCAGATGTACCTGTGTGCTCACTCGGATATTTCACAAGCTTGCATGTGCATTGAGCTGAACATTTTAATGAATCAGTTGCAAAGAAAGTCACATTAATCACTAATATTGTTTGGAATGTCGTTCGCCGTCTGTTCTCTGGAGGGTAAAGTGTGTTGTAGCACCGGAGGCAGCACATGGTTTTCCATTTTTATTTTATTATTTCTTTTTTTCCAAATGTTCCTGAACTATAGGAAGCATATGGACTTTATCGGAATTTCATTTCGTCGAGATGATATCTAACTGAAAGCTGACACAAATCGAGAGATTTCAACAGGCCACCATGGTCGCTGTAAATATTTTATATTTTGCAATCACAGCCTAATGATACAGCCATTTTGTATCCCTAGAGAAATCAGAATTAAGAGAAGGAAATGTGTGCTTGAGTGCTATAAAAATAAATGGTGATAATTTGAAAAAAACAGCACTCAGTGGACAGAGAATTCATTTTTGTTGCATTCTTGCCCTGTGAGCTTAGACAAGTCGATCACTGCGCTGATCCAGACACACGTTTAAGGAACACTGTCAACTGTGCATGATGCTAATACCACACTCTGCTAAGACTCTATTAATGTTCTGTCAACCCAAGAGAGAGGAAAGGAATACTTTTCATCTTTTATTTGCTGTCATCTGAAAAATTGCATGTTGCTAAAAAAAGACACTGTACCCTATTATCACACAATCTGACACAGGAAACTCTTCGACTTTGGCATGCCTCCCATCTTGTTCTTTTTTAAATCCATGTAAGTTTAAGTATAGAGGTTGAGAAATATGTGTGCAAAGTGTTGATGGACAAGCAGGACCTCTGAAAACCCCATCACAGGAGGCACCTGTGTGTGCTGTCAGTCAGTTTCTCATTCCAGCCAATCAGAAGGCTTTTCCCTCTGCAGAAAAAAAGCAGCCGTTGTCAGGGTGATGACTGGGCCTTGGGTCGCAGCCTTTTGGGGAGATATGTTCTTTAGCACAATACTGCAATGTTATGTAATATTTCAAGGATTTTTACCCTTTAGAAGTTTCACTTTTTCAAAATTATTGTGTAACAATGCTAGGTTTTGCTGAAATTTTTTAAAGTGAAAAAAAGAACAGAAGTTTTTTGGAGCCTCGCTACAGGTAAGTGACAAGGTTCATTTTCTTTACTGTGAACCTTAAACAAGAAAGCAAAAGGCCAGAGCAGAGAAGCTAGTGTTCTATCCATTTTTCTTTCTCTTGGTGTCTGAGATCACTTTATTCCACAGCTAAGCAGGAAAGAAGAAAAGAATATCAGAGTTTGAAGAAGTTAAGGGAAAAAAGAGCGGCATGAAAAAGTGTGGCACAGTCAAAGTCGGGCCCTGTGGGACCCAAGGTTCGACTAAAACAGCCTGACTCTGTTTCATGTGACAGCAAAACAGCAAAACTCAGAGTAAAGTGCGTCTGTCTTGAAATAGGGGTTATTTAAAATATTTGAGAGAGCTGGGTAAATCCTGCCTGAATAATGCTTTAACCTGTTCATATAAATCATCTCATCTTAGTCTCATTATGAGGGACTCAGCAGGAATGGTTATCCTTGTTCTGTGTTATCTTAATAGTTACACCGTAATCTTCAGCTCAGAACCCGGAGAGCTGGAGCAAAAACCAGTGCAAACTGCATGCCTATCCACTGTTGTTTCACTGGTGGAAACGTAAATGCATCAAACGCTTCAGACGTGAGGGCCCTGCTCCCCACGCCTCGTTCTCTGCACCGCGGCTCCGTCGTGAGCTCGCAAACAGTGGCCAAATGGCACTTCCTTCCCGCCCACCGCCCTGCTTTGCATCCAGTCGCTACTCTCCTCTTTGTGTTTGCTGCATGACGGCTGATATTAACGTGTGGGGGAAATACGTTGCCAGATGAATTCAGTCCAGCGGGCTGCCGCGGTGGATCAGACAACACCTTCATTCACAAATGAGGATGTAAAATTCGGGCACTTTCAGGGGCTGACGGATACTCTGAGAGCAACCCACCTCAGGCTGAGATGAACCGTCGGCATCTGCAGTTTTATCAGGCTTTATAATTCACACTCCACAGTCGGCTTCAGAAAATCCCCCAGTGCCAACAGGCCTGAAGGACAGTAATCAATGATCCACCAGTAATCACTCTGCAGCTTAATGCGCTAATTACTGCCAGGTTAAAAAAAAAATGTACCTGGTGTATTTCACATTTTCAGTTGCCATGGCCACCAAGAGCGAGGCAAGGCCTGTCTCCAGGTGGACAGATACCTTGTTCTGACACCTGACGGAAAAGCTCAAAGCTTTCTTTACTAAATCAGTGCAGGCTCAAGGATGCAAATTGAAGATTATAATTATTACCTTGTACATTAGTCAAAGAAAACTCTAAGGTATTGGAAGTCCACTTAGAATGCACTAACAGAGAAAAATATACCAAGGACTTAATGGTTATCTGGGGATGGTAATTCAACTGTGATATAAATTATGAGTTTGAAAAAATCAATAACCGACCTTATTGTTGCATGTAAAACCTTAATCAAGCAACCTTAAACAAGATGCATTTGTGTGCATATATAAGGTATCTCCATAGAAAGACATCTCCATAGAAAGAAAAAGGCACAAATCAATAGTGTTCTTGATTGAAATGAAAAGCAGCACTTGTGTCTGAAGTAGAATACCAACTTCCCTTTCTTAGTAAGCTGTTCAACTGTATTCAACTGAGGGAGAGATTATTATGCAGAAGGAAGCCTAGATATTTGCACTGACCTCTCCTATTGATCCATTTTGCAGTAACAACTTTTTGTTTTATAATAACAGGACTCTCTTATTCCTCAAAATACCCAAGATAATGTTTTGTCTGCTTTGAGGGAAAAAAATTGCATTAAGATCACTGTATAAGTTTAAAGGAAGTTTGCAGTTCCCTCTCCGCTGTAGATATCCAGGTAACATTTACATTGCGATCTTTTGTGTAAACTGAAAATTGAATTGACCCTAATGTTGAGACCTATGGAATTCAGGTTTCAGATCTCCTCCTCTCTGTAAGTGCTCAGGTGTGCAGTGTCTCTCCTCCTCTCTGTACATGCTCAGGTGTGCAGTGTCTCTCCTCCTCTCTGTAAGTGCTCAGGTGTGCAGTGTCTCTCCTCCTCTCTGTAAGTGCTCAGGTGTGCAGTGTCTCTCCTCCTCTCTGTAATTGCTCAGGTGTGCAGTGTCTCTCCTCCTCTCTGTAATTGCTCAGGTGTGCAGTGTCTCTCCTCCTCTCTGTACATGCTCAGGTGTGCAGTGTCTCTCCTCCTCCTCTCTGTAAGTGCTCAGGTGTGCAGTGTCTCTCCTCCTCTCTGTAAGTGCTCAGGTGTGCAGTGTCTCTCCTCCTCTCTGTAAGTGTTCAGGTGTGCAGTGTCTCTCCTCCTCTCTGTAAGTGCTCAGGTGTGCAGTGTCTCTCCTCCTCTCTGTAATTGCTCAGGTGTGCAGTGTCTCTCCTCCTCTCTGTACATGCTCAGGTGTGCAGTGTCTCTCCTCCTCTCTGTAAGTGCTCAGGTGTGCAGTGTCTCTCCTCCTCTCTGTAAGTGCTCAGGTGTGCAGTGTCTCTCCTCCTCTCTGTACATGCTCAGGTGTGCAGTGTCTCTCCTCCTCTCTGTACATGCTCAGGTGTGCAGTGTCTCTCCTCCCTCTCTGTACATGCTCAGGTGTGCAGTGTCTCTCCTCCTCTCTGTAATTGCTCAGGTGTGCAGTGTCTCTCCTCCTCTCTGTACATGCTCAGGTGTGCAGTGTCTCTCCTCCTCTCTGTAATTGCTCAGGTGTGCAGTGTCTCTCCTCCTCTCTGTACATGCTCAGGTGTGCAGTGTCTCTCCTCCTCTCTGTAAGTGCTCAGGTGTGCAGTGTCTCTCCTCCTCTCTGTACATGCTCAGGTGTGCAGTGTCTCTCCTCCTCTCTGTAGTTGCTCAGGTGTGCAGTGTCTCTCCTCCTCTCTGTAAGTGCTCAGGTGTGCAGTGTCTCTCCTCCTCTCTGTAGATGCTCAGGTGTGCAGTGTCTCTCCTCCTCTCTGTACATGCTCAGGTGTGCAGTGTCTCTCCTCCTCTCTTTACTTGCTCAGGTGTGCAGTGTCTCTCCTCCTCTCTGTAATTGCTCAGGTGTGCAGTGTCTCTCCTCCTCTCTGTAATTGCTCAGGTGTGCAGTGTCTCTCCTCCTCTCTGTAAGTGCTCAGGTGTGCAGTGTCTCTCCTCCTCTCTGTAGATGCTCAGGTGTGCAGTGTCTCTCCTCCTCTCTGTACATGCTCAGGTGTGCAGTGTCTCTCCTCCTCTCTGTACATGCTCAGGTGTGCAGTGTCTCTCCTCCTCTCTGTACATGCTCAGGTGTGCAGTGTCTCTCCTCCTCTCTGTAATTGCTCAGGTGTGCAGTGTCTGTCCTCCTCTCTGTAATTGTGCAGATTTGCAGAATCTCCTCTCGAAAAGGAAAGAGCATAATGCCTCTTCCCAGACTTTTGGGATTCTGCAAAGATCTGCTGATGAGTGATAAATTCAAGTCAAAGCCCCGGCGAAAAGCTCACCAGATATTTTCACAAGATAAGGATCACACTCGTCTGGTCCGGATGATTTTTGTGGAATCAATATTTTTGAGGGCATCTAGGACCCCTTGTACTTACAAAAAGGCCCAAAGATTAAAATCATGTCCAAGCTTCACAGAGGAGTCGATAGGAACAAGATCACAAACGAGCCCTGCCTGCTTTTTGAAATCTAAAACCACATGCTATAAAATTCATATAGAGGAGCTTTTTGTTTGTCTGTAACAATGATATAACTATAACTGTAAGTCTAATATTTTGTAAATCAATAAATGGAAAGAGATTTTGCCAATTGACTTCCAAAATGTAACAGATTATTCAAATGATATCAGGTGAAGAATCAAATGTTTTTTTTTTTTTTTTTTTTTAATTTTCTCAGGTGAATTTAATCTGATTATTATATCATACATCTGATTTAGTTCTCATTGTAACTGCCTAGTTGTGAATCATTGAGCAAATGGAGTGAGCAACATTGACACTCATGTTCCTGTCAGGCAGTTATAGTAAATTGGCTGAAAGGGGCTTTTTTTTCTCTAACACAGTTGGGTATAACAACCTGATTAATTAGTGTGTCTGATGTATGCCATGTTTTGTTGTGAGTGTCAGGGCAAAGGGGGTTGTACATATAGATTTGTCAAAATGTGCATTTGGGCTTTAACTTTTGTACATTTTAAAATTCTGCATTCTGATGCAAATCTGTTATATATGTCTCAAAAGCCGAGTTGTGTCTAAAGTGGAAGGTGCTCAAAACCTCTCAAATCCAAAGAGAAAAATATGTGAACACTGACTACATTAAAACACTGCAGACTCAAAGTTGCCCCCATTCTTAAGCTATCATGCAGGCATATGAAGTAAGCATATTCAGATGTGAACAACAGGAAAAGATACAAATACTACAAATATATCTACCCCAATGAGTGTACAAACATTGAAACATGAGTTGTGTCCGAGTTGTAAGTGGTAAGTGGTCATTGTTGTCCACTTCCTGTTGCGCACTTTGAGTGTGTCTTCTGTGTAACCCTGCTGTTTTTTTTTTTTTTTTAGACTTAGAGCCACTCAGCCATTCATCAACTCTCTACACTCTGTATCTTTGCAGAAAATGTACATTTGTTCCTTATATTTATATCTCGAATAAAATTCTGATTTTTTTTACATTTTTTTTTATTTTTTTTATTTTAGCAACCATACAAATTGAGTCATTGATGGAACAGCCTGAATGATCCCACGTCCAGCACTGTGTACCCAGGCATCTAGCGACAACCTGAAAAGAAACTTTTCATACTTAAACTCCAATGTCTTGTATCGCACATGGATCCCTGTGGTGCCACAGGATGTGATACATCAGCTGGAGACTTCAAAATGAGCCGTGTGGGCTTTGGAGGAGCTGGATCTGAACACGTGGAAATGATCAAACTCTACATGACATGACAGAACCAACTCACATTAGGTCCACAGTAACATTTCTCCTCTGTACCAAAATGGTAACAAACAGACTCTGTCACCGTACTC
>CM040745.1:7032500-7327500 GCA_022829145.1 Albula goreensis | reverse complement strand
CAATCAAGAGCATGAAAGTAGTTTTTGTGAACAGGTGCTTGTTACTCTGAAAAGTATGTATTTGAGTGTTTAAATTGTTTGAAATGTTCACCAATCATGGATGAGCATATTGTCTAATGTAGCCCAGCGAGCAGCCAATCACAGTCATCAATGCAACATTTGCTGAAAAGCCCTTCAGTGAGTATTTTCTGTTTTCTTGGACAGAAGCAAAAATGTCTTTTCAAAAGTTTTATTTTCATTCGAAGATGCCCCTTAAAAGATTAGTCTGTTTTGATTTGCATATCCCCTTGTTCAGTGTGGAAAAGCACTGTGGGATAGGTGGTTTCACCTGTACTTCGCATTTGATCTGCACTCTTTCATTTGTTGTGATGTGGGTGTTTAGAGGGTGTTTTGGGGATCTTTCGCTGGTGCTGAATTTAGCTGCAGTGTTGCACCCATCTGAATGGTGAACTGGAGCGGAGAGGCTGGACAGGTACGCCGATGAAGGAAAAGGAAGCGGCAGACTTTTCCCCCGGTCCCTCCCTGTATGAAAGTTTATGATTACACCCCGGGGTCTCAGCCGTGTTTGTTTTCCCATCATCCCTCTGGGGTGTCTGTGGGAGGCCATTAGGCCTGGCTGTCGGTGCATTCCGCTGGACCCTCCTCCCGTGCCATAATGAACGGAAGTACAGGTTCGCTCCTCTCTCCGGCGGCCATTATGTTTTACACCACCCCCCCCCCCCGTTTCAAAAGAGGCGCCTTGTGATATCAGTTTGTTCTCAGAGGAAGCGTGATTTAAAATGATTATGAAGTTATTGCCATAAAGTTGTGGAGTTATGATCCCTCATAGATTATACAAACTTGGTGTGGATGAGAAATGAATATGGCTCTGGTAGAACAGCGTATTATGGGACCAGAGGCATTAGAGAGGCTCACAGGCTTTTGAAACCCATATATTTAAAACGGAGGTTACTGAATGAAAAACCATTACGATGCTACACTCATGAGCTAAACAACACATTCATGGTAGTGAAAGCATTATTACAATGTAGGTCACACTGTGTGTGTATGTGTATATGTGAGACAGGGACAGAAAGGCAGAAAGACTCAAGTCCAGCAAAACAATGGTACTAAAGCATGTCGTGAGTATGGAATACATGAATAATATTTAATACGATAATTAATATTTAAGGTACTAGATATGAAATAAGCTACACACACAGCAAAGCATTGTTGTTGTTATTGAAGTAGTACTAGTAACAGTATTAGAGTGTATGTGTGCGCGTGTGTGTGTTGAGCTTTACTCATACTAACTTTCAGTCCAAGTGTTTACGGCCTCCTTATCTGGGCTCATGCTGTACATTGAAAGAATTTAAATGAACAGCTGTTTTGTTTGTCTCCACATTTTTAATCAAACTCTGGACTGTCACTGTGACAAATTTAATTAATTTCTTTTTGTTTTCTCAGAGTGACAAGGTTCTATTATCCCTAGGGGAGGCTATCTGCAAATTGTATTCTGACCTAATTGTCCTTAGTTATATCTTTGCACAGCACTTTGACATTCTCTGGTAACAATACCACTCGCTTCATTCAGAGAACGAACTGAATGACTTGACTCTCTGACATTTGGTTTTCAGGAATTGTATAACACCCCAAATGCAAGGACTCCTGAATGTCACCTTGATTTCTTTTTTTCCCTCCTTACTTCACTTTTGGGCCGCTTATTGGACTGTGTTTCATGGAAACTGAATGAATAAAGTTGTTGTGAAGTGCTTTAATCAACGTAGTTATTAATGCTTTGTAAAGGTGAGATTAAATGTGAGCTTGATAGCTCCACATACTCATATTTGTGGTTTTATTTTGTATCAGACATTCACTGGCAGGTGGTATAAAGCACAGCCAATGAATGTGAACACATTATGAAAGATCTTAGGTCATGGTTATGAGTGTAGTGTGATTTACATTTAAATACATCCTGATATGGTTTCATCTAAATCATGATTGGTCAATGGATGAACCCGGCTCTTTGTGTACTTGCCGGCTGGCAGCTCTATACGTACATATATATTTAGATATAAATCTGTGTGTGTGCATGTTAGTGCGTGACCTGTATGTGTGTATGTTAAGTATGTGTGTGTTATTGTGTGCGCAAGTGTAAAAAGATGAATATATTACAGTTTTGGTTACTGTAAATATCAGTTATGTACCTGCATCAGTTATCCAGATCACCACATTCTTATAACATTTCCACCCTCATCTGTGTTTCTCATGCAGTTACCCTCATCGTAAAAGCATTGCATAAGATTCAGCAGAGAGCTGTCTTTAATCTAATACACCTCAGACACTGCTGTATATGTATATGCATAAACACGCAGGGAGACGGGCTGATTCACAGAGAGAGACTGGGCAAAAAGTCTGACTTTGGTGTAATATGGCAGGCACACAGTGAAAAGTGAGCTTTTTATATTGCAACAAAGGACAGGATGCAGTGTTCAAAAACAAAATTTATATTAAAAAAATATATACAATGCATTGAAATATAGCAATTTCTGATGAAGTCTGACAGTATGTCAGTATGACATTTGAAAAGCACAGAGAAAAAGATCGGGAGATTCTCTCATTACTCATTAAAATGTACATACTTTTTCTGTGTTTAACTAATTAACATTAATGATTCTTTATAGCATTATGATAGTACATTTTGCATAAAGCAACAATAATATACAATAGTTAATGAGTGGGGAAAAGAGAACATGTATTTTAAAAAATGAATATTTATGGAAAGATTATGTGCAGTCAATCAAAAATAATTCTGGCAAATAGGCAAAGAAATAAGAGGTGGGCAAGCTGCGTACTCATAAGCTGCTATATTTTTTATTATATTTACATGTTAAGGTGGAAATAGTATATTTTGAGCAAGTTCAAGGCAGTATTGGATACATAATGTAACCATCTAGCTAACAAAGTAACTTCAGTTGGGTACATAATGTGACCATCAATTTTAATTTTCAACACAGGTGTTATTTGAAATGTATGTCTCCTGTAGCAAAGAAAATTATTACATCTTATTTAATAATGCAACATGCCCCCCTGTTCTGAACTAAAAGCCTGTTCAAACCCTTAATAATAATAATAATAATAATAATAATAATAATAATAATAATAGTTATTATTGTTAGTAGTTGAATTAGTACTATAATTAGTAGTAGTTTTGTTATTATTATTATTTATTACTGTGAATGGGGATCACAGCACACTGACCTTGTTTCTGTTTCAGAAGGACTGACAGACTGACTGGAGCTGAAGGCATATTTCACAACAATTTCTCCTGGGCAGTCTTTTTTTTTCTTTATAAATACATATTTTTTATTCTTCTATGACCTTTATGCAAATCCACACTGTCCTGGCCCAGCTGCTGTCCAGAAGGCTTTTTATCTTGTGCTTCAACCTCACCCCCACCCCAACAGACAAACACACACACTCACACACACACAAACAGATATAGACAGTCACAGATACACATGTGCGTTCGCACACACACACACACACACAGACAGATATAGACAGACACAGATACACATGTGCGTTCGCACACGCGCACACACACACAAACAGATATAGACAGACACAGATACACATGTGCGTTCACACACACACACACACACACACACAAACAGATATAGACAGACACAGATACACATGTGCGTTCGCACACGCGCACACACACACACACACACACACACACACACACCTACACAGACAGACGGACAGACATTGTGCATGCAGACACACACATACACACACATACAGACACTCACAGAGATAGACAGACAGGCAAAGACACATGTCCATGCACACACACACAAACACACACACACACCTAATCAGACAGACAGACGCATGCATAAGGTGCATGCACACATCCACATACATACAGATGTGTGCGGGCACACACACACACACACACACACACACAGCAGGGCACAAAGCTGCCTCTGTGCGAGACCCCCTGAGTGCAGGGTCATCTGGACGGGTGTTCCTGACGCGACCTTCCCGCGGGCCGTGAGCCAGCGAGTCCCACCTCTGACATCACCACTGTCCCCTTGGCGCACACATGAGGTCACGTGATGAGTGCGGAACACTCACACGCTCAGAGCTGCACACTGAAATGGGTTATTCTGTGAAGCACAACCCGGCATTTAAAACGAGCCAAATTCTACTGTACATGCACATTACTAAACATTTGAAAAGAAACCTTTATTTTCACCATGCAGCAGTCAGACAAAAATAATCTTCTTTTAAGCAAAGTGTGACGTGACTTTAAAAATTCATAGGGATCAGCAACAGCATTTTGAGACTTGACTTTATCTTTTTACCATCTACAGAATTACAATATTTCAAACACACATTGTCCATTTTTGACCCCTGTTGAAGAACAAAATGCACATCAGCATGGCATATTAAACATCTTTTCTTTATTTATTCAGTGGATTCAGAGTGGGCACTTGGTATGATATCTGATATCTTGTGCCAACAACCTTCTCAGCCCAACTCGTAGTCTCAGAAGTAAAACAGGAGTTATAGATAGATAGAGCACTCATCCAGGGTGAAGTATCTTCACCAACCTGCACAATCTAGTTTAAAGTTTTAATTAAACATTCACTTTTAAATATTTCATGTTCAGCATGTAGTTTCCCCCACTCTGACATGTCAGGTATTCGACTTCCATATCGCCCTGCTGACGTTATGACACCTTATCCAAATATTATGTGAGCCTTCTCATTAAAGACAGAGATCACCTTATAAGTGCCATCAGCACTCTGTTTAATTATGAAAGATTTATTACAGACAATCAATGTAATAAAACCTAGAGATGTAATAGATCAGACCCAGTGAAAATTAAAGTCATAATTTCAATGTTAGACACAGACGTCAGTCTCCCCCCCACCCAATTCCCTCCCCTGCCCCCTCTTACCTCTTCGCCTTGGCCAATCCCCAGAGCTCTGGTGTGTCTGATGCCTCCCCGTCAGTCGCACCCACCCACCACCCCTCCATCCCCCCCGCCTGCCTGTCTGTTGATGACCTGGAGTGACACACTGACTCTCCGTCCCTAAAATGTCCTCCTCACAGCTTCCTCATCAAGAGCTTGGCCCCTCCTGAATGTCACAGCGAAAGATGAACCGGTTTATTAACTAGGAACGATGGCGCGGCTCCGGCCCCCTGCACCTTAATTGAATAAGAGAGATTTATCTGCTGTTGTTTTTCTCCCTGCTCCTGTTTTTTTTTTTGTATTTGGGTGACACATTCAAAAGTCATACTAGTCTGGAGGGGTTGACACAGTTTAAAGGGGGCATCGGGGAGAGAGGAGGGGGCTGAATTGTTTCTTTTTTGTTTTTTTGGAGCATTTTGCTCCTTTAATACCACCACAGCCGTTGGTTCCTCTGTCCTGCGCTCTTATTGATGGATAACTGTGTCAAGCGCTTTAAAAAAATATAAAAATTCCAAGTAAAAAAGGGCTTGGAAAATGGTTTAGAATGCCGGATCAGATGAAATAGGCTGAAAAAATGAAAGATCCATCATGTTGTCTAACCCTGAAGATCATGTTACAGAAGCGGGTTTCGTTGCTTGGTGTTCACTCTTCTGACACGTGTTAAAGAGGAGTCTTTCATTAAACATCTTGGCTGCAAACAGTCTGTGTTTGTGAGCATGATGCACAGAAAACAAGGTGAAACAGAAGCTTACAGGCTCAGATTTTCATTTTCGCCAGTTCAGTAGGTCTCCTGGCCTCTGTCTGAATAATCAAACAATGCATCCCCTTTTCCTCCTCTCCTTGCATCCTCTCATCCTGCACTGTTTCACCATTGTCTAAATCAGTGGTCCTTTTTTGCACCACGGACCGGTTTCATGCATAACAAAACACAATCACGTGCATTATATCTAATTAAATTATTACATACCCCACGGACTAATGTAAATAACACAGACAGCAGTGGTCATTTTTCAAAATAAAATACCTTACAGACTAATGTAAATAAAATAAAAACTTTTATTCTTTTTTTTTTTGCGGCCCGGTACCAAATGACCCATGGCCCGGTACTGGTCCGTGGCCCGGTAGTTGGGAACCCCTGGTCTAAATGACACAGTGAGAATCCTCTATACTGCTCTCGCCTGCCTGTCTGTGCTGCACAGATCAGGGTCTGTATCTATAAAGCAAGAGTAATAGAACACTGATCCAGGATCAGGTTCCCCTGCCCATATCATAACCTTTTACAGTGCGACAAAAACCACAAAGCACACCTGAGGACAACGATGGTAACTCAAGCTGGTCTGTGAATGTGAATAAATACATAACCAGAGGAAAAAAGAAACAAAGGAAGGATGGAACTTAAGAAAAAATTCAGAGAGGACAGAGTTCAAGATTTTTCAGTATGATTTTTCAGAGATTTGGAAGGAAGAGGGGGAGAAAAAAGGAGAAAGAGATATTATTATATTTTTCCAAACACAGCTCCGGATTTGGTAGTGCTCACTGCAAGGCCTATAAAGTCAGTATTCCAGCAGTACTCCGGTGGTATTCCGGTGATATTCCGACAGTGTGCCGGCACACAGAGCTCAGTGTGGGGTGGTTAGTGGTGACTCCGTGTGAGTTTGATCTCGGGGCCTTGTGGGAAGGCATGAAACAGAGGAGCCTGAAGAGGATGCTCCCAGAATGCACTGTTCTCTTTGGGGGGGATGGGGGGGTGGTTTGGTCAGTATGACTGGTGCGGCAGGATGGCCAGTCAATCAAACTTCCCCACCCAACTGAGTTTACAGAGCTGTGTTTCTGCGGATAACGTCTTCATCGCCCCTTAAAAAGTGTGATCTTAGGCAAAGCCAGTGAAGCAGCCCAGTATCACACACACCTGGGGATTCCATAAGAGTGTGAGTGTATTTAAAATCCTCACAAACCCATATATGTAATGTAAAATTAATGACATGTATATGTGGAGATCTACAGGATATATAGCAGGAATCAATGTAAAATGGGTCTCTCTCTTTCACACACACACACACACACACACACACACACACACACACACACACACACACACACACACACACACACACCACACATTTTCTGGTTATATAATATACAATATATACATAACAATAACATGATATATACAAAAGTATGTGAATGTTTGTGTGTGTGTATGTGTTTGTAGATCTCCATATCCTGTGTGTGTACATATATACACAAAGGCATGGTATTTCACAGTACCATAGTTTACCAACATTCATGCCATCATTTCATATTTATACTTTATTTTATAGTAGGCATAAGATGGTAACATATAACCGCGTATATGCCCTTTCCCTTATCCATTTATTACTGTTCCATTATTAAAATCCAAGCGTTAACTGTTAAAAAGATCAACTCCTGTTCATATCCCTTACAATTAAAATGACCCAGATTAAATAAAGACTATCATGTTCGGTCTCTCTGTGAAAGAAAAAAAATGTGAAATATGATGACAAGATTTCTGTGTGATGAGATGTTCAGATGGTGTAATGAAATGAACTATTAAGGATATGTAACACTGTGCCAGCCCTCATCAAATGAAAGAGCTTCTGTCTGAATTTGCTGTGCAGCTCCCACTTCTAGCTGATCGGGAAAGTACGGTTTAAAGAAGTGCTAAACCAATAAAGCTAATGCATTTTTTTAAATTGTTCCTTATGATAAAACTAGAGGGAATCCAAATGAAGTTCTCTAGTTCATCTCAGAGGCATAGACTGGGCTCCCTGTTCATATTTCTGTTTGCATTCATATATTAGCATTAGAGTGTTTGCTCTTTTGTGCCACCTTAGAATAGGAAAAAAAAAAAAACTTTATTTAAAATTACTCCAGTAACAACTTGGTGTACTCAAAAAGCACACTGAGATGGCTGCCCTGGACCAATGAAATCTGTTGTGTTTGATTTTGTATAATCCCATTTTTACTCCAAATGGACTATGAATAAGTAAGAATTTCTCTTGACACTTTTACCCAGAATGCTTTGCAAGGTTACTCTACTGAGGAAGGGAGAGAGCTAGCAAAATACATTAATGGAGCCTCTTGCTGTATAGCTTATTCAGAATCCCATAATAATTTCAAATAAGAAATAGATTCCAAGGCACTGTAATATTATAAAAATGTTGTTATTGTAATCACATATTTGGAATGCATAATATCACAAAATAACTGGTTGCTGAAAGAAAGCAAAAGGTGCCGCTGAGCAAGAAGCAATTTACTGTGGAAGAGTATTAAAACATGTACTTATGAAACTCAGGCAGAATTATACTTTAATCATGAAGCATGTTCGTGGGGTAATCACTCCTAATATCATGTTCTGTTTGTCTGTTCACCTGTGTCTCATCTTCCCCTCTAAGCCGCTCTCCCACTATACATTTTACACCAGGCTGTTTCTTTATCATCAAGCATCCAGAGCTTTGGCTGTGTAAATGTTACCCTGGAAATTTTTGATCTCGATTCTATCAGATGCACTTAGTTTTAAGGACACTCCCAATTCAATCAAAAGGGACTTTCATCTCTTTTCAAAGGCATATGCAATTTGATATGTTTGCTTGTCTCCAATAAAATGTAACATACGCCAAGAAAATGAAGTTCAAAGTATTTTTAATTGCATATTTCCTGTATCAAAGTGAATTAGGTCTCTATGTGTTGTGCTTTTAAAGGTTTTCTTTAAAGCCATTTTAGGTTTTTCATCCCTCCTGCATGTCTATCACTGTGTCTATCATTGGGAACCAAGCAGTGAAGTTGCGTAGGCACCAGTTGAGTTTCTTCTTCTTCTTATGCATAATCATCTTCTTCTGCTATTGAAGTCTATGGGAGCCACTAGGACCATTTTGAAATTTGGCACACTGATTGGGGACTGTCCCCTGATTCTTTTCACCAAGTTTCATGCCTGTGCCACAAATGGGTCAAAGTTGGAGGTGTGTTTACGTACATGCCCAATTTTTAAAAATGAGGTACCATTGGATTCTTTGGATGAAGCTGAATTCAACACATACCATGACGTCATATTGGATTTAATGACAAAGTTTTTAAAAAAATTATTTTCAAAAACATTCATCCATCACAGCCAAATCAAAGGCAAACAACCCAAACAGGATGTAAGCTCATAGCTCAGTTACCCCCAATCTTTGGTCAACTGACATAAAATGCCCTATCAGTGCTTACAGCCAAGCTTTTAACATGATCAGATTAAGTTGCCATAGTGACACTGCCCTGCTGGACTGCTTGGCCCCCTCATTGCTGCTTGCAGCTATATTCATAATTTTAGTCATGCTTCAACTGTGTAAATGGACACTGTTTTCTTGAGAGCTCTTCAAAGGAATACCAACGAAAGTGTGTGTGTGTGTGTGTGTGTGTGTGTGTGTGTGTGTGTGTGTGTGTGTGTGTGTGTGTGTGTGTGTGTGTGTGTGTGTGTGCGTGTGTGCGTGTGTGTGTCGTGTGTGTATATGTGTAGATATATATATATATATGCATACACTCATAAGCATCTATCACCATTTAACTTCACTGACAAGAGCGTAACTCCACTGCCAAACTTTGACATTATGCTGACAAATACCTAACCCAACTCAGTCTGTCAAAGCAAGGGAGAATGGAACCTGTTCTTTCTTTTCTTTTTTTATTGTTTTGTTGGCAAGCACAGAAGACAGTGGCATTCAAAGTGGAGTGAAGCATATGGACAGGGGTGATCTTGTCAGCGTTAGACGTGTCCATGTTCCAGGTTTGTGCCCTTCCCCCCACCGTGCGATCCGAAGAGACCACGCTGATCCCAGCAGTGAGTCCAAATAAGCCGCATTGTTCAGGGCCAAGAGACGCGCAGAGAGCTGGAAGCTTGACTTAAACTTGAAAGTCTGTCAGAGAGGCAGTGAGAACACTAGCCTTGAACGCTCACAATGAGGAAGGTGAAGCTTGTCAAGCATGATAGTAACATGGAGCAGGGAGGCCTAAAATCAACTGCCAGTTCATTTTTTTTTATTAGTTTTATAAATTATTTTTTTATGGGAGTGATCGTTAGATGGCACTTGCAAAGAAACTACATCAAAGACTAATTTATACATGGACAGAATCACCATGAAAAGATGGCTAAGCAGTGAACTCTGAAATAACCAGACATGACAGAACAAATAAAATTAAATAACCTCTCAACTAATTGAAAGTTTTTGATGTTTTCTATACCTTTTTATTAGAATGAAACAGACTATTTAAAGGGGATATATTTCTACAGTGTCAATGCCTTCATCCATTTACAAACCCAAATACTGCACTGTTTCAGCTGCAAGTTCTGAGACTAATTCAAAACGGGGTTCTGCCAGCTACTTTGCAGAACAAAACCCAGTTTAAGAGCCATTGACAGGAAGCAGGGGCTGAGAATGATTTGCCATGCAGATCAGCGTTTGATGAGCTTTCTCGATTATCTGACCTGAGAGATGCAGCTCGGCTTTGGGCTGTTGTTGTTGTCTAATTTATTGTTCTGGATGAAGGACATCAAATGTCTGGGACTCTCACATAATTAAACACAACTGCTGCGGTGAGAGAGGCCCGTGCAGGATTCGATCAGTCTTCGTCCTTAAGTTTGACTTCCAAATGAACGTGAGGGGAGCTCTCCCTCACACACACACACACACACACACACACACACACACACACACACACACACACACACACACACACACACACACACACACACACACACACACACAAAGTTTGTCAAGTCAATTTGCTGATTTCTTAACTTTTTGCCAAACTCTGTTTGTCAAAAAATAAATAAATAACATAATAGGAAGGAAAAGAAGACCAACTCTTTAATTGAATTAAGAGACAACGTAATGGACCGATGTGTCCTTACGTGGCCTTGCTTTCCCCCATGTTCCGTCTCCTTTGTTCTATTACTGCGTATCTGTGTGATGCAGTTTGCTGCCCTCCAACTCACACAGTTGTTGCTCCTACTCTGGCTCTCTCTCTCTCTCTCTCTCTCTCTCTCTCCCTCCTCTCATCTCTCATCTCGACTCGCAGGGGCCACTAGGCTAACTCCACACAGCCTCAGCAAGAGAACACTTTCCACAGCTGCGTGATGGCCACGGGGCTCCAAAAACACAAAAAGAGTCACGAGTGCAAAGCCTGTTCAGTGCCCTGTCGCTGTGCCCTTGAGCAAGACAACTCCACATGTTAAAAAAAAAAAAACACACACACTGCAGCCCTCTGTGAACGACAGTTTCTACCCTTTCCCGAGTAACACTGACTGAATGAAAAGCACAGAAACTGAAAGATGGTTAACTCCCAATAGCAACCTAAAGAAACACTGAATAATTTCTTAAATAATTTAGTGGTATAATTACTTTAGAACCCGAAAATGCAACAAATTGAAATGGAAGTTTTATGTCTTTGCAGGGGACAGTTTCAAAATATGTTTTTAAGTTTTTTTACAGGTAAGATGCGGATTCATTATGTCTGAGGCACGGAAAGATTGAGAGAGTATTTGTCGAATTTAATGTGCCCAATATAATCCAAACTTTCTCCAACTGTAAAATGTAGAGAAAGAAAATCTGTTTTAATTGACTTCCATGCAAAGATGACTGACCATAACATACTGGCCAATTGAACAGTCATTCATTCATTAACGGATGTAATTAAATGTGTGTTAAATGAGTCGGAACCTTGCTGAAGCTTTCAATGGAATCGGTGAGGAAAAAAAAATCATGTCAAATTCTAGGACTACTTTGTCTTATTAAAGCATTACAAATCCATTGTATTGTCAGTTTGATTAATGTGGTAATATCTCCGTGTCTTCCATAGCAACATGCAAATGTAAAATAAACTACGTGTGACAGAATCAAGACATGCAAGACATCAAATAACAGAAAAAACAGTTCTTGTGCTTCATTGTAAAAGCCAGTGAGTTCAGGTGACTAAGATGGTTTAAAGTTTTAACAATTTTTAAGTTTTAACTTACCAGTGGTCTTTGTTTCCCTAAATGGTGGAAAGGTAAGTTGTCCCACTCAAATGGCTCAAGGCAATAGGTTTCCCTAAACCATCTGAATGGACTGAATGAGTTTGGTTTTACACTGTGGCCTCTGAGTCACTAATAATCTCACTTCCTCACAGAGCTGATTTTTCATGATACAGCATGGCTCAAGCAAAACTTTGTGTATAATTTAAATATCATCTCTGCTCACTCTGGCGTAAATATCGTATATATTGAGACATCATGAGCAGTAAACTGTAATAAATTTGAGACTTTCAGTGCCTCGGTTCAATGTCCAGATCATCAAAATGGTCTATGAGACACTTATTGGCGCACAAAAAAATAATAATAATGATAATAACCATGAAGTTACAAACAGCAAATGGATGAGAGAAATTATTCCTCATGAATGCCAGCTCCATGAACTGAAGTTTAGTATCTTGGTGCTCAAATATAAGAGCAAATAAGAAAATAATCAGCACAATAGTGTGTTGTTTGAATCCTAACATTGGCACTGTGTTAGGCTACAGGATTCCAACTCTATATGGTTATATATATATATATGTATGTATGTGTGTCTGTGTGTCTGTGTGATGTGATATGGGATATGTTGTACATATCCTGTAGTTAAGTAAAGTCACTGAAAAAAATGAAAGGACATTACACTTCCAACCAGTCAGAAATGTCAAACTACATCTCTCTGTATTTTTAGAACTCCTTCGGGTGAAATCGAGGGACTAAATTTGCCCAAAGTTGGCTTTTAATCGCGCGCCAGTAATGTGCGCTTGAAAAGATGGGCTGATAAGGATGACGGCAGCGGCTCAGACCCAAGCTTAATACAATCTTATTTCAGGTCTGTCACTGCAGTGAGGACCAATTTATTGATACCACAGATAGTTTTGTGGAATCAATACACAAGGCAGGAAATCAATTTTTCCAATGCATGGCCCCTATACCATAATATACAATGGTATTTACAGCAGTGTGATGTCTCCTGGGCATCACTACTATGTGATTGTGTGAAAGTACATACTGCTGACCTACCGTTCAAGTTTTTATCCTGTGCTTACCAGAAATAAGCTATTGCCAAACTTAAGAGTTTAAAAAAAGGCAGTCATTTTGTCTGCACAAATCCAGAAGTCAAGATGTGGTATTCAAACACCCCTTTCAGTCGGAATTCAAAATTAATGTTTTATCACACATGGTGAAAAATAAATTTCTCTCTATTTTTTTGGAGGTTTCCTTCATTGGCATGCTGTGGCGGAACGGAACCCCTCTCAGTCAGAACGCAGGCAGGCAGGGACGAGCCTGAACCCTGCTCCGGAGCAAAGTCAATCCTCCGTCAGCCGTCCCCGGTCCGCTGTCACATGCCGCGCGGCGGGGATGACCCCTTATGACAGTCCTCTAAACCACACGGATCCGGGCAGATCGCACCAGGTGAGTTTTCAGGTCACCTGTCACGTCAGTTGACAGTTGAGAGGAAGGTGTGTGAGAGTGTGTTTGACTGCCGGGTATGGGGGGTGATTTACGCCCAGTGACAGACAGGGCTCATGGGCTGCCTCCTCGGTGCTTCCGCTGCAGAAGTAAATCCACTTTGGGCTCCTGAAAACACCCATTTATTTCTGTTCAGGTGAAGCATTTGTGATGAGTTATTTTATATGGTGTTCTCAACTGCTCTGACACACAAAGGGGATGAAAAGTGAATCACGTCCACATCATTGAGCGTCCACAGTTCTCTGTGTGCAAGACAGCAGAGAACAATACATATTTAAACTTGTAACCTTGTCTTTTGTTTTACTGTGTCACCGTAAAAACTTTAAAGCCCACCATAAACAGACACTCAGGAAAGACAATCCACCTTGTGCCTGTGGAATCCAGAAGCTGACTTGTAAAAAAAAAAAAATGAAACCTTTTATTGAATATTCTAATTTCTTTAATGGACACATTAATCAGGTCTTCCAATTATGTTTTTGTGCTGTGTTCTTGTACTCAATGTAAGATCTCTACTGTGTATATTTTTCAGTAACGGAAAGGTATACTAAGAAGAGCCGAAAATTAATAATTATGTAGAGATCTGCTCTGCTGACTGGTACAGATACAGGAATTGTAAATTTAAAGTCTGTTTTGTCAGAGCTGCATGTGACTCTAAAGAGACAAAGTGTGTATGTCACCTTAATTTAAGAAAATAATTTACACCAGGGAAACCAGATGGAGTGAGTTCATTTTATAATCAAAAGTTTCTGATTAATCAATTATCTACTGACTGATAGCAATGGAAGAAAAAACACTCATGTTACCATGGGACCCAACATGGGAGGAGTGCTGACAGTAGGCTCAGAGTTTTGTGCTCTTGTGTGAAGAGTAAAATCATTTTTATTTTGGCAAAAAAGTCAGTGATTGACAGTTAATTGCATCCATTTTTCTTATCATGGTATCTCATTCAAAGTTAGACAGAGTTTGAAAATCAGGAAAACTGGTTTTTGGTACACTAACTAACAATGGCATACTGCAGAGTCATAGCATTATCATATTATGTGAATGCATCCATTCTTACGTAAACTTTATGAATGGACATTTCTCAAAATCTGACTGAAAAGAACCAAGTTTTCATCTTTGAGTTTGCTTTATCACACAATACAACATTAAGCTGATTTTCATCTTCATCAGATACCGAACTCACCACACCAGAATGAACCATCGCATATAATGCAATTAGCCAGATAGTGGCATGCTTTGATCGCCCAAGGTTGCTGGAGGCAGAGATCCAATAAAGCGGAACTGACCGTTTATTCTCTGGAGACAGGGACATTAAACAAAACAAAATCCTTCCACATCACAGCCGCTGTGTCTCTAATTCCACATCTACCATCAATGAGCAATATGGCACTTTACTCTTAAATTGTAATAATGGGAACAGTTTGACAAATACAGTATATCTAATCTGCGCGGTGGGTTTGTGAGTTGTAGCAGTGGCAGAAGGTCTGTGTGCAGTGACCCAGCCCTGGGACAATGTGCAGTCTGAAACCACAGGCCTTAAAGGATGTGGATTGAAATCCTACAGCCTAACTGTGAAAAATCTACAGGCACTGAGGTCAGAATGGTCATCTACAGCAGGGGTTCTCATCCTTGGGCCTGAGGACCCACTATGTATTCTGCTTTTTGCTTAAACCACAACTGCAAGCCCAGAAATTTTAACAAGCTGTTCATTTTTCTAAATCAGAGGCTTTTCATGTTTAGAGAGATTCTTTACCACCATAAAGCCACATTATGTCAATAATAGCTATGCATGCCAAGAAGAATAAATAGCCCATATTCAATATTTCAATTTTCAGTAGCACAGACTGCCAAGTTCAGCGCTTACCAATATCAGATTGAGAATAATTAATGTACACACGCACACACACACACACACACACACACAGGTCAAATTTGAGCATAACCGAGCCCAAACCTCAGCAGCCTCCTGAAATGTAGCAGGAGCATCGCAGCTTTAAACAGTTCAGTCAAAGGCTGGGTCCAGGCAGTATGAACGCTGAGTTGTATATGTTTGCCTAATTCTTATCAAGACACACATTGCCAAGATCAAAAAGTCATGTGCATTACTTTTTCAGTCAGGACCTGGGTTAACACCATTAAAAATAGTGTGATATCAAGAATAAACAGTGAAGGACTGACAGGTATTTTCACTACAGATGACCATAAATGTCGTTGAGTAAAGCTGATTCCAACATTCGCAACATGCTGGGCCTGCAGATGAGATTTAACACTTATTTAGTTTACAGCGGTTTACCGAGCTCATCTCTCCCCAAACCTCAGCCATCCACCCTCCATCAGCATCGCAAATCACAATTTTCTTTTCATACATGCAAACACTGAATATTCAAATTCCATATCTGAGCAGTGAGGAGTGTGCCTGTAGGCGTTTCCAAGAATGGAGCGCAAATCACGCCCTGGAGGACGGGTACAGTCATTACGGAACATTTGCCGCGTTTGGCTTTTAACCTTGGGAGAGCCGGGCGCGCAGATAAATGAGCCAGGCGAGGCATGATGGGAAATGACCTGAGTTATGTAGCATTAGCGCCGGCGTACCCGCTGGGGAGGAATTCGCCAAAAACAACCGCTTTCGCTCCCAGACCCCGGGCGAGGGAGCTGGGGCTGAGGCCTAATTATTTAATGATGCCAGAAGACATGCTCCTCTGATCTGCTTTTTTGGAGGCTGGAGATCTCCCTGATTTGTTTAGTGCGCATCGACATGATAAACGCTGCAGATGAGAAATTAGATACGCTTAAAGATGTCTGCGTAAGTCCTGATACACAAGCGTGGCGGCGTCGCTCTTCCTTTTCCAAGAATCATTTTTATTTATTTTTTTTTATAAAAGAAGGAAGCAATATGCTTATCCATCTGTAATTCGTGCAGGTTTTAAATACTGACTGTGCGCTCAAAATAGGGTTGGGCACAAGCCGTATGTGAGACTGCTTTTACAGACTAGTGCACACACATATACACAAGTGTGCACACACACATGTTGGGGTTGCATCCTCTTCCTGTCCAGTAGGTGTAAATGGTGATTATAGGTGTGCCTTCATCTAAGGGGGAAGTGGAGGAGTTTTGGTAGGGGGATTTAAGTATACCGAGTCATGGAACAAAAACAGCTCTCTTGGTTTTAAAACTCTGTCAATGTGTGAAATGTGTGAAAACAGTATATTTGCATTGTATGTTGTTTGCTTTGCTGTCCATAAAAAAAAAAAAAAACCTCATACAGCTTTCATTAATCCATTTGCTTGGATTCAAGATGTTTCTGTGGTCTGTGTTTCTGTTTCTGTTTCTTTTCTATGTATTCCAAGCTGAGTCAAACCATTTTTTTATAACTACCCTTAGTATTGAATTGAACTCTCTAAACTGTGTCAGCCAAATAAAAATGCACACTTGTATTTAATTATCAGCCAAAGTTTGCGTTAAATGTCGATTTAAATCTTTAAACTTATATTTTATTCCACTGGCCCCTAAACCACTTCATTAACATTTAGCTGCAACTCCAGCCATCCCCACGCAAATCCTATAATATATGTACATTATTACTGTTTCCATAGCAATTTCCCATTAATCCACCAACTGTTCTTTTTAAATTCTGGAATGAAAAATTGATTGGAGTCAGTTCAGTTATTTAAACTGTGGTCTTTCAGGTGTTTTATTAGTTCTGGAAAACAAATGCACAAAAATATTAACCATTAATTACCTTGGTTGAGTTTTTTATTTATTGAATTACAGTTAAATGTTATATTTAGCTTATTAGTGATTAAGTGACACATATTTCCCAAAGAATATGTGGTTTTATTAGTCAGAGTGAAATCAGACTCCAATTCTGTGCAGCAGAATTAGAATGCTGAGCGTGGTACCTTGGAAAATAAGTGTAAATAGATGTTAGACTTGTTTCATGATGCTGGGAAGAAATGCAAAAATTACCCAACCATATGGAAGGGTAATACCTATTATATTATATCTGTCTCATTTTTTTTTTTGTATGTGGGTGATTGCCAAGGAAATTTATAATGATAATTATTCAATTACGTAAGAAATAAAGTACGAAGGCCTTTATATGATTTCTAAATATTTTTGTCAAACTCTTGGCAAGAAGCAGAGGCCTACATTTTACCTGCAGATAAATGCAAATGTTTTTTTGTCTTTGTTTTTTTTTTTTTTTTTTTTTTTTTTTGCTTTCACAAAACAAAGTTTGGCAAGTTAATTTGTTCATTAAAGAAAATCACCAACTGGTCTAACAATGCTTGTTTTTATTTGTAAGTCAAATTGAGTCAGATTAAAAGAAAACAATGCAAAACAATACTGAAACCTAGCCAGGTGACTAGAAATGTGTTATGTGCTCTTGAATAGGCCTGGAGTCCAACTAAGTATAGTATACATTGCTTTACACTGGAGGATCAAAAAAATCAAAGATGGAAAACGTTAATTTTTGAAACTGAGACTTATTCCATGTATGAACTTGTTCTTGAGAGAACTCAGAACTTGAACATTACGAATCACCATTGCCAGACAGTCAAAATGGACATGCAGGAAGATTGAGCATTTGATTACAGAAAGAGTTGATTTTTCAATCCATTCAAATCCATCCAACTCCCAAGTCAATTCCAGATGTCAGAGATGATAGGTTCCTATCATCTTGGTGGTGATAGATCTTTACTCGAAGGAAAGAGGGGGAAGAAAATTATCTTGCTGCTATCACCATTTGGGAGGGGGGGGGGGGGGGTTTGGTCAGTGGGATTGAAATCAAATGGGAATCGATTGCCTTAATTCCCAGAAGAGGAGTCTGACACTACGTCAACTCCAGGCGATGTGGAGTCATTCATTTATCCTACAGATGAATACTAAGCTTTGTAACTTTAATTCCTCTCATTAATATTTTTTATCCTTTTTTTTGGGCATCCAATAAAATGGTCCTTGGAGTCCTTGTAATCAATACAAAGACCACACAATCATGAAGCAGCTGAGAAATTTTAATTCAATATGAGTTATTCCTTTTTAACGATAATTGTAACCACCGTTTCCTAATGATTCTGGTCTGGATTTTATTGCTTAATTGCATTCCGCAAATCTCTGTAATGATTACAAATGATCGCTAAATATTAAAACCATAGACAAATCATGCACGACATGTTGGCTCCCAAAGACAAACTGCTGCCAAATTCAATTCATATTACTCCTCCCTCTACCCACAGAGCCCTTCCCTTGTCTCTGCTTCTGGGTGGCATTGCTTTGAATGGTGATCAGAATGACAACATGCTGCAAAACTAGGGAGAGGTTATTCCAAAGGACTTATGACTTGATGGTCAGGTGTTCGATTGAGGGATAATGTTGCATTGTGTGACTGAAGGATGATGTCATTCTGTTGGACTGAAGGATGATGTCACATTGCGTGACTGATGGATGGATTTGCCATGGTTTGTTCTTGTGTAATGACAGAGTGAAAAACTCTGGAACCATTCCAAAATAATAATTCACTGCTTATTATGTTGCGTTGTATATCATCTGTTTGCATCGCTTCATTTATAAGAGTTAACTTTCATAAATGTTTCACATATTTCTTTCCTTGGTAGATGATGATAGATGGCACGTCTGGTGTTTTTGTTCTCACTTCGTTTTCCCTCGTCTTCGCCCTCATGTTTGTGCTCAAGTCTCTTCCCTAAGACATCTTTATTTATTTTTTTATCTGAGATATTTTCTCCCTCCCTTGTTTTTGTCAGTTTTTGATAATACGCATTATCACATTATTCATTACACTGCTCAGATGACATCTTTATCCTGCACAATTTACATGAATTTCATATTATCCATTCATATGGATGAGCTTATTTGCAGAAGCTGTTAAGCTGTAGAGGTACATTCTCTCTCACTCACTCACTCACTCACTCACTCATGCACGCACTGACTCACTCACTCACTCACTCACTCACTCACTGACTCACTCAGACTCACTCACTCACTCACTGACTCACTGCTCACTCACTCACTCACTCACTCACTCACTCACTCACTCACGCACTCACTCACTCACGCACTCACGCACTCACGCACTCACTCATGCACATGCACACACACACATGCGCACCTGCAACAGTTGCCCTTAACTCTGTGGTTATGTATCCTACTTGTGAAGATTCCTTGTCAAGTCTTCCTCTATCATGTTTAACTGTAACATCAATAATTATGACATCACCTTTACCTTTAACCAGAAGTGTCATCACAAGAATGTCCGTTTTCACAGATGAGCTACTAACTGCAAGTTTGTTTCACTCTAGCACATCAGCTGAGTAGCTGTTTACACTTACACTGCTTGAACTACAGACTATATCACAGTAAAATGTTACATATTGTATACAAAAATGTGCACCAGCCAGCATCAGCGTGATTGTGAGGAAAGTGTAGTTAAAATGTCAGATAATGTAAAATAGTGGGATAAATTATTTTAAGTAGCAGCTGGCATAGAATCCATGAAAGCTTTGAACTGGCTGTTTTGAGAGGTTTTATAGGTTCTTACAATTTAGTCTGTGAGCCATGTAGATGACTTACCAATTAACCACTAATGATATTTAAGGGGACTTTTCTTCCTCTATTTATCAAACTGGGAAGGAGAACAAAAAGTGAAATGATCTCCGGTAATTTCCATTGCAAATAAATGTGTCACAAGATGCACAACTGGTACCTTTCAGCCACAGTAATAGAAATAAATGACTCTTATGTTTTTTTTTTTTCTTTGTTTGCTTCAGTTGATCATTAACTGATTGTGCTAAACGGGCTTCTCTCTGGTGCTTTCTTCATTTCAACAGTACAGGAACAGTGGGTGTTATCATGCGCCCAGATTGCCAGCTAATTTCTCTTTTCCAACAACAAAAAACATTTGAGATGCAGCCTTTTTTTTTTGGGATCGATATGTAAATTGGCGGTGTTAATGGGAATTCTATACCTTGTGTGGCACTGATTATTTTTTCCTTAATTATGCTGGAATGGAGCATGTGCAGTAGGGAGCCATGGGACCTGAAGCAGCAGCTCCCGATAGTGAGATGGATGCTGACCAGGATAGGAGAGAGGGCCAGCCATATATAACTGATGCACAATGGATGACGATGGACACAGGATTTACTTTATTTATTTATTTGTTTATTTGTTTATTCATTCATTTAATTGTGACGATATGACTCTGTCCCCATTCCCTTTGAAGAACTTCAGGTATCGATGGAATCAATATCCCACACCAGCGCATCACTCTTGGAATCAATATTGCAAAACCAAAGGAATCACTCTTAATCTGTGAACCCAAGCAATGGCATCGGTTTCATTGCTCACCTCTTAAAGTGCCTCAGAATGCCATGGACAGCAGCTGTATTTCCTAAACGTGTTACTGTGCCATCATTGAACTTGTGTTTTAACTTAAGAGTGTGTTCGTCAAGCAATTACCACGAAGGCTAAAGGCTGTGAATAGCTCAAAATTAAAACTACAGTATCATGCCCTTGCATCAAGGAAAATGTTGGCTGGGATCCGATCAACCTAATTTCACAAATGCCCTTGAAAAGACTATGTAGTCAAACAGTGTCTATAGCATATTACAAGCAAATTTGGCCTTTGAAATGTGTTCTTTTATGTGTTCGCAAATCCCTTGTATATATAAAACACTATGGCCAGGACACATTTAGACAAAGGTATTTAGTATTTACCCTAGCAACATATAAATTGGAAAAAAAATTGAAATTGGAAAAACAATTCAGCTGTATTTAGTAGCACTTATGGTCTGGAAAAATAAAAGTCTTCCTGCAGTAGTTTTGCCTGAAATGCAAGAACACTCTGCAGCTCCTTAAGCCAAAAAAAAGTTGATTAAGAAAGTCATTGTCCTCTCCGACACGGCCGTCATAATTACAAAACAAGCAGCCATTCTTTGCAGAGACTTACAGGAAGTGTTACATCCAGAAAATGTATTTTACACGTGCTGTCTTCCCTCTCGGACTCTAATCCTTTATTGTAGGAGTTTCTGTTTTGCTGCCTTGGCTGTGTGGATTATGGGTTTAAGTGCACAGTCTGATCAAGCACACACACAAATAATAATGACTATGAGGGGGTTCGAGCAAATGCATCTTCCACTGATGTACACAGCTATGAGCATTCTCTTACCTGAAACGATATTGGTCATGAAATGTTGGGTTGGATACAGTCAAGCACACCTCCAGGATTACATCAAAGGTAATCTGTGTCTGTACAGGTAACTTAAAATGCAATCAAAACAGGCTAAGCATCACACATCTTTAAATATTTTGTATTGAATTGTATTGTACTGAGGAACTCCAACATGATGTTTGGAGAGAAAGTCGCTTAACTTAAGGGGACGTCGTATTCTAGTTGAAGATAAAAAGAACACATTCCAAAAGATGTGTTTGCGGTCTCAAATAAAACATTGCATGCTAAAAGAAAATGATTTGCTAATAATAAAGTGTGTTTTGGGGGAATAAAAATAGAAAATTAATGATCAAATAAATAAGTCCCGTCGTTTATATATTACAGATAAGCACCACAAATCTGCTGGGTCTGCACTGCAGTCTAGACAAATGCATCCACATGTACACTCTTATAATTGCCCGTGATAACTCGTGGATTTGGATAACTAGTGCTTGTGGTTAGCACCTAATTAACTCTTATTCCATAAAATTAAAGAGTGGGTGTGACATGTATAAGACTGTCTAAACATGGAGATGAGAGAATTACCTGCGATTAAAAACTGAAAATTATAACATCTGTCATGCACTCCAAAAAACTAAGGCCAGGATTCAATTAATGTTTATCATTAAATGTTACTTACAGTTGAACAAGAGCGTTTTTCAGTTGAAAAATTAGACTTTTTAGAAAGTTAATTCTCTAATTCTCCACTGATGTGTCAGTGCAGATGAACATGAACACTTGCAATTAATTGTTAAGGACTTGTTGATTGAATCTAAAAGCTGTTAGCTGTAATGTCAGGAAGGGAGAATGTGGGATTCTGAGAAATCACAATATATTCACCATGAAAAGAGTTGGGTAGAAGCATACACCAGATGGTAACTTTAATTTTTGTTGGATTTTTTTTCTCTGTCAACGTTAACAAGCAGAAGGATGACTGCCCAGCTGAGATTAAAAAACAGGTTTCTGTTTACATGAAGGTACCATTTTCCCTCTATTCCTATATTGGTGCTTGTTGAGAAATGTACTACTAGTTGATGAGCCCTATAGAACAAGGTAATGAAGGGTTGAATCACCCATGAAGTTGAATTATTCCCACCACCCTTTGATATATCTATATAGGTAAGTTACTCTCTCTAATCTCATTTTATGGAGGATAGTATTTTGTTTTCTTCTAAAAACTAGATATTTTGACTAAGACTTGGTCAATTTCATTGCAGCCTCAGTTTACAGTAGAGAGGCCAATTCTGACAAATTTTCAAGTGTTTCACTTTTGTATTTTGCATTTCATGGCATAAACAATAAAAGAACAGCTGGCTCACAATATGAAAAGCTGTTCTTGCATGCATTTATCATTATGCATACTGTATATTTTGCTTGCAATAAAGTCAGCACAAGGCAAGAATGTATTGTAACGTATTATATGATTTCTTTTTTTAATGTGTTAACATGATTACTATTTATGTCTTTCTTGATTTTGTTGATTACTTATTAACATTAAATTTCTCAATGATATTGGCACTGCTGACACTGTTATTTACTTCACACATACAGTCTGCAAATGCACATACAACAACAGGACACCACCTTACTTGATTTACAGTGTTGATAGCTTGTCCACGGTGTGTTAATGCTGATATTTGTATTTTATTTGAAGAGAGAGGAGGAATATAAAGTTAACAAGTTTCCCTTCAGCCACCACACAGCCAGCAGTCAGGGGGATGACCAAACTGCTCATATGGAGTGAGGTGCGAGCCATTATCATCGGATCACCTGCCAGAAATCTTTGTTGGAAAATCATCTCCTATTTTTTTATGGAATAAAATAATATATAAATGGACAGAACTTGGATTCATATAGTTTGGCATCTCTGCTTTACTGCCATAACTGCCTCTATTGTTGCTTGTCTCTCTCTGGGAAGAGTCAATATGAGATCCTTAGTCATTACTGACATCACAGCAGGAAGTCTGTAATGACTCATTGGCATTAATGATTCATTTTATCACTTTCCCAAGTTAGTAATCCTTACTGCGAAAGCCAAGCAGAGCGGCGGACTGGCATGGCCGCGTGCCATTTTTAACTCCCTCTTCCGTGTTGTGAAGTGAGCGTTTGAGTCAGTCATTGCCTTTGACTGAAGAAGGCCCTTCTCTTTCCTCCCTGTAGAGTAGGGGACTGATTACAGTGCTGCCTCCATTACCCTGCGAGGTGCCCAGTGACTAAACAGTAGGAAAGATGCTTCCGGAACAAAGCTGGAACACAGCACCATTCGCACATAATAATAAGGCAAAACACGTTTAGGTCACAAAAGGCGAAACCCATTGTCATTCAAACCACCCTGAGTTGTACACTGTCCGCTCGGTTTTTGTTTGCACATAAGTACATTAAGGCATTACCAAATATTAAAAAAAAAAAATCCAAAGACCTTTGTTTAACAATATCCAGTGTGCATTTCAAGCCATCAGCTGTTGCTGCAGACACTGTGGTCCTTCAGGACTGGAGTCTAGCAGGCAGACCCGGCTTAACACTGTTTGTGACACACTAACCCCTGTTCATTCAGCACCATGGACAGCAGACCACAATGGGTGATGTAAGCCGTAACCTACACTACATTAATGTTAAAACCATATCTCACCAATACTACTATCAGGCTATAACTTGCCATTAATTATATTTCATATGTTTTAGAAACTTAAATGAACATCATTATAGGAATTTGTCTTCATTTGAAGATGACAAAACATTGTAATAATTAAACAGTAGTTTTTTAATGGCGCATAAAATGCATTCATAGGTTTCTGAGCATATGTGAGTTTCTTTATTTTACCAGTTTTCTATATTTGTTGTTTTTTTCTCAAATTACTTTTCTTTGAAAAATGTATTAGTCATAATCTTTTCTGTAATGATCAAATGATATCCTAACAACTGCTGTGTTCCCTTATTAATGTCTCTCACCACCACTGTTCTTCAGCAGTCACAACTGACTGTGAGCACGTGTACTTGTGAAAGTAGGAATGCTAGTGCCTGCCAGATTGAGGTGTAATGTTGTTATCTGGAATAGAACTGTTGCTGAACATATTTACATGAAGCACTTTGGCTCCTCCTGGTCCTTTCACTTCAGGGGACATCTCAGTTTTTGTTCTTATTCCTTTGAAGAGCTGGATCTCTTTATACTTCATATGTCTATCTCTGAGGCTAAACGAATACCTTGATTTTTCCAGTGCCCTTAACATCCAAATGCTACACAGAGGCTGATGTTTGTTTACAAATAAAACAAAAATAAAAACAAAAGTGGTGATTCTCAAAGTGCACTAAAGGAGTTATCAATTACCCCATGGCTGTGACCCCCCTGTAATGGCAATGCTCACACCACTACCGTGTCAGCGTAATGCATTGTTGATAGAACTGAAAATGGCACTGCAATTGAGCTCTTAGGCATTTTCAGGGTAAACACATTTCTTATCTGTATAAATGTATGTTCTAAAATATTCTGTGTAGAAGTGCCCACTAAATGTTTAAATATAATGCAATAATGCAGGACAATGTCTGAGGAGTGTTGGTGAGATTTCTGAGAGGGGGAGGGAACACCTCCCTCCCCCCAAAATCATACTTTATGAGCCAGCCAATAATTTGTTGGCTATCACGCCACAAATAACATGATTCAGTGCTGAATGTCAAAACATAAAGCTTCCTCTCCAATGACTATGTGAAAGTTACTCCCTTTTGACATTAAACTGCTCTGTCCATCACTTTAAATTAACATAGTCTAACAATATTTTCAGCGGTTTGCTGTGTGCGTTTGGAGTTTACCTTTATGGAGGCAGTGGGGATGCTATTCATTAGCACTGTGGTAGCAGCAGCAGCAGCAGCAGCAGCTAAACAACAGCCAGACAGGCATGGCAATAATTCAGGAGCTACTGTCCTCTCAAATGTTAGTTCTTGCTCTTAAGTTCTAGCTCTTCTTTTTCCCTCAACAGGTCATCCATAGGGTTCAGCCCTTCTAACCCTACTGGCACTTGAGACTTGTACCCTTCCCTAGCACTTTGATAATCTTGTTCCCAAAGAAATGCACTTTGCGTTGTAAGTCGCTCTGGATAAGAGCGTCTGCCAAATGCCTGTAATGTAATGTAATGTAATGTAAAAGTTCCATGCTAGTTGCAATGGACTTAATTTAATACAATTTACTGTATTCTAGCCCACTGTTTTCACTGAAGCATATGTTGGGACACTGAATATGTGAGGGACATGGAAGGAGGCCCCCAAACAACATATCTTTGGTCAATGAGGTGTCCTCTGCGCACTCATGCCGCCTGCGCAGGGACTGCTGTCCTGTTGCGCAGTGGCTGTGCAGCTTGGCTGCAGGGGGAAGGGCAGCTGGCTGCGCTCCCTTAGCAGGGGATACATGCGCTGTAAGCCATTTTATTTTAATTTAGTTTATGTGAGTAGTACAGGGATCAAATGTACTCCCTCGGAGTGAACTGCACTCAATCAGAGTTCATTTAACACTGAGCGGTTTACTGTGCGATAGCCTGTGCTTCACAGCACTGATGGAGGGCGCGGCAGTAATGAGACAGGACTAGAAGTACGATTGAGTGCTTCACACTGGGAGGACAGGGGAAAAAAAATCTAAATAAGGGATTGGTTGCACTAAAGTCTGGGAAATAAGAGGGGCAGAAATGTTGTAGGGAAATCAGCCTGCTCAACCAGCTGAGACTTTTCTATGAGGCATGGGTATGTCTCCCTCTCATCACATTTCTACTCTCCTGCTACTGAAACGCTTGACATGACAACATGACATGAGGAAAATAGAGGAGCTTTAGAAAACGTATGTTTTCTGAAAAAAAAATATATGTATATATATATAAATATTGTACAAAAAAAGTTTTTGCCTTGTAGAATTTTCTGCCTCATTAACTGGTACAAATATATGCTCTGTTCTTTGCTTTAAAATTGTGCATTGTTACATTTCTATGGCTGTTTAATTATTTCCGCTAATTTGCTCTTTTGGTCAACCAAAACAATGTTTTCTTTTTTCCTCCAATTAAAGCGATAAAACTTTGCTCCATGATGCTGAATGTGACAATAGGCATGGCACTAGAGGAAGTACAGCCTTGAATAGCCTGTTTCAGCTGCAATGAATGAGCAGCTCTAACCCCTACACGCCTCCACAGTTAAGCCACTTCCATTTTTACTTTTCTCATATCCGAGCAGGGAGTTGAGCTGTCGGCTCCACCGCAAACAGCCTTTGTGCTGTACTCTCACACAGCCGACTCTCCAAATCAAGCCCGAGTGAGTTGAGTTACATGCGCACACACAAGTGCAACTTTGTGATTGATAAAATCTCAAACGGAGAGCGATTATCCTCCCTCCTGTGGGCGACACTTGAGAATTGATCTCTGGGCCCTGGAGCACTGAACCTCTGTTATTACTGTATTCAAAAATAAATAAATACATAAATAAATAAATAAATATTTGTCCAGTAGGCTTGCAATGATTTTCCCAAAACAAATTCGTATTTAAATACCAAGAGATCCAATTTAAGAAAAAAATATTCTGAAATTTTTTTTTTTTGATTAATCATTATTACTTTTTAAATTATATATTGTTTCATAATCCTATAATAATTGTGGCTTTAGGCCATAGGAAATAAATCACATTTTTATATGCCATAACTGTGAAGCTTTGACTTTAATATATGGCTTCAGAATGCCATATATAACTATGCAAATGATGGGGTGAATATGTATTCCATCGTTGCATGAGTGAAATTACACAGTGAAAATGCATTTTTGGAGAGCAGTGCATTTGCGCAGGTCTATAAAAGCTCTGTGTATAAAATTCACAACCAACAAACGGGTGGAAAGGAATCAGTTAGGGAAACGGGAACAAGTCAGCAGCTATCTTCAAACCTGCTCAAGGGTAGGTAACCAAGCCTTCTGTCCGAACTCCACACCTGTCAGAAGTGTGTCTGAACTCAATTAACCTTTACAGATGCTTGTGGTAAAATCTGAAAACACGACTAAAGAATTAGGTCTGGAGGAGGCTTTGTCTTTTCTGTTCTTATGTTCATAATCTGACTATAATGTCCGGAGAGGGAGGAGGAACATGTTATTTTGCACGCTTGGATATTACACAATTAAAATAAGAAGCTTAATTGTTGCCTGGGGTCACAATCACTGATTTTTATTTATTTATTGTATAATTTAATTTAGGGCCCCATATGATAATGACTGGACGTGTAGTTTGTGAATAGCTAGTATTAACTTTACAGAAATCACATAAGATGCTTTCTGCCCCTCTGTTCATTTGCATTTTCATTCACTTTGATTTGCATATTTTGTTTTTAGATGTGCAGCTTTGCATTTATAAACTATTTAGTCTTCAGTGGTCAGACACACCTACGTATATATCCCTCTGTCGTTCAAGCATGTTCCACTACGGAGCATGACATCACAATGTAAATGTGTGACCACGGCAACTTCAACATGAGAATGAGCCAGATATAAGTGTCTGTGACACAGCTTCCTGCTTCTGCACAAATCGCGCAGGCTTCTGAGAACTTCCTTTCAGTCTGTGTGAGATTTCTCCAAGGATCTCCAATTCATTATATGGCCAAAGAAAAAGCCATTCAAGTCTTCGGCAATTCCAATACAAATACAACCATCAAAAAAGGGTGGCATTTTATATGTTTTGTGTGTGCCAAGGCTGGGACCCACTCAGATGCTCTCCTCCACCTTAAAGGCATACGCCATCAATCAGAGCAGACTTTACATTTCAGCTTTAGTGTCTTTGAGTGCTTTCTATTTTATTGGACTCAAATAAGCTCTGGAAATGGCTCTTTTCATTCTGAAACAGAATAGCATGTGACCTTAAAAAAGACGAAAGTCCATTTTGATTGAATTTACAATGCATTTACAACATGAGAAGATTAAAAAAAATGTATACATGACTCGTTTATTTGAACTGGTGTAGTTTGATTTCACTTTAGCTTAGATATTTAAATATATTCAGCTGTTCCTGTGCAGCTAATTAGTCAAATTACTACATGATGGTTTTCAACTGAGGAGCAGAAAGGTTAACCAGGGCAAGTGCGACCCTTTTAAGTCAAGCAAAGAATTCAAACCAAGAGAAAAAAAGAAACAACTGTGCACGAAAAATCAGTTAATAGTACTCCATCGTATGGCAACGACCTCATAAATATTCAAATCTTTGTCAAATTTGCACTCAAATTGTTTTTTGAAATGTGTGATTTCCATACGTTTGTGATTCATTCATTAATTACTGGTTTGCGAGTGGGTGGCTCTCCTCAGTGTGTAATTCCATTCAGAGAAGAGAGCTAAATCCTGGGCTTCAGCTTCACCCTTCCCTACTCCAACATGACCTCTGTGTATGGGATTATTTTATTACTGTTTCCCTTTTTTCCACCAGGAAGAATCTTGAGATTCGGAATCTCTTTTGCAAGAGAGACCTGGCCAAGATAGCACCCAACACAATGTCAATATAAAGCAATACAATACACAGGACATGTAAAATATGCATTTATAAAAAAAGCATTTATATTCAGTTACAATGTTTTGTGCTTCAGCTGGGATGTTGAGGCAGCATATGCACACATACGGAGTATACAGATTTAAACTTCTGGAGATGTACAATACACCCACCTATTATTCTTATTACCATTAATACATATGAGCTATGGAGTTGCAGTATGCCCACCTCCTCAGACAGTATATCCACCTATTATGCTTATTACCATTAATACATATGAGCTATGGAGTTGCAGTATGCCCACCTCCTCAGACAGTATATCCACCTATTATGCTTATTACCATTAATACATATGAGCTATGGAGTTACAGTATGCCCACCTCCTCAGACAGTATACCCACCTATTATGCTTATTACCATTAATACATATGGGCTTTGGAGTTACAGTATGCCCTCCTCCTCAGACAGTACACTCACCTATTAGCCTTATTACCATTAATGCATATGGGCTTTGGAGTTACAGTATGCCCACCTCCTCAGACAGTATACCCACCTATTAGCCTTATTACCATTAATACATATGGGCTTTGGAGTTACAGTATGCCCACCTCCTCAGACAGTATACTCACCTATTAGCCTTATTACCATTAATACATATGGGCTTTGGAGTTACAGTATGCCCACCTGCTCAGACAGTACACTCACCTATTAGCCTTATTACCATTAATGCATATGGGCTTTGGAGTTACAGTATGCCCACCTCCTCAGACAGTATATCCACCTATTAGCCTTATTACCATTAATACATATGGGCTTTGGAGTTACAGTATGCCCACCTCCTCAGACAGTATATCCACCTATTATGCTTATTACCATTAATACATATGGGCTTTGGAGTTACAGTATGCCCACCTCCTTACACAGTATACCCACCTATTAGCCTTATTACCATGAATACATATGGGCTTTGGAGTTACAGTATGCCTTATAATAAATATGGTATTTTAAGTTACGGTGTGCCTACTTCCTCAGTACATATAAATAAATAAATAAATATGTGTATAGTTATATTTTAATAATGCTACCTCTCAGTGAAGAGACAGGAAGGCAGAGAGTGTTCATCTCAAAAGTTAATGTTACCTTGACTCAGGGTCTTTTTGACTCCCCATGAGAGTGATTTTATCCACTTTCTCAAGCTCTAGCGCAAATATCATCAAGCATTTTCCAAATTATACTTTGAGCTGTAAATTATTAACCAGGATGACTTCTATTACGTGAGCTGCTCACTCCACATGCACCCTAATGCAATCACAATGCTAACTGTTTAATTGGGCAGGCAGACACAATTAAAATTGAAAGTCATTTGAAAATCATTTCATTAGGGACAATAGCGCATATGATTAAAAAATGCAGCGCTCATATTGTCTTATGATGATGTCTGTCTCCAAATTCATAATGCTCATAAAGACACTATTCAGCCTTTTGGCTAAGCATGAAAAAAAATCAACCCCATCTAAAATGCAATAAGATTTTCCTAACCGAGATTAGTAGGTTTTTCGGCATTATCATTCATTTGTAAGCCTTCATTTTGTATTTTTTTTTTCTGGTGCCATTGACCTTATACTGTGTGGATGGGTCAAATCGCCCTGCTAGCAGGAAAAAGTTGCTTTCGTTCCCTGGTTCCAAGTGACTCACAAGCTCTTTTCGGTTTGCGCCTGTAGAACTGGGCTCCAGTCCAAATGGCATTTTAGGAACGCTCAAGGGTGTTCTTTAGAAGAACAGTGCTGAGTCGCCCGACTGCCGTTGTGTAGCTTTCGACAGGGCAAAAAGTTGCGCAACATAGCATCGCTGCCCGTTGGGCGCATGTGTTTCAGAGTCATGTGCTCATCCGCCATCAGGAGGCTTCATCAGCAGGTGATTCATGCCCCCCACCGCCCCCGCCCCCACCACCCCCCTCCCCGCATTCCTGCAACAGTCACCCATATTTGCAACTCAGTCAGACTCCCTCAGTGCTGGGCTCCAACCCAGAATGTCTCTATAGGTCAACTAAAAAAGGAAGTTACAGTTTATCAGTTTGGGGGAAAAAAAAATAATCTTGCGATATGATTGGTTCTAAGAAGTTGTGCCCAGTGTTACGTTGTACGCCAGTGGATGAGCTGGCCTGAAAGACTCCAGATTTGGCCCCCACCCACATATCATAATCATGATACATCAGAACAAATTGATCATTGACTTCTATCACAGTACTGCTCTGAAGGGTCAAACTGCTCAAGATCATTGTGACATAAAGTTATAAGCAGCTTGGTCAGTCTCATAATACTGTAAGGTTATGAGCAGTCTGGTCAGACATAAAGAAGTTGTTACTTACATTTATGTGCATTTATTATTATTATTATTATTATTATTATTGCTGAATTAGGGACACAGCAGGGAGGATGTGAAATCTGCTGCTGCTTAACTAATGAGGGGCTATCATCTTCATTCTGATTACGGAAAAACACATGGGGAGCAGCACCTAGAATGGTGCAAATCAGACTGACGTTTCAGCATCTATGAATCCACAAGCAGGCACTCGCTGGGCTACAGCACGAGCTCCCAGCTTGCACCACTTCCTGAATGCTTCAGTGCAAACCCACAGTATTATAGTTAGGGTGTCTAAAGTCAGCTGCAGTCACTCAGCTCTGCATTGCAAGCCTTATCAAAAAAAACAGTGTTTTAAATCAAAAGGACTTATTCAGTAGTGATTGATTGTTATCTGTGGGCTCACTGCCAAATACAGGACCCCCATAACCCGGACAACACAGGGTTAGCCTGTGTCCTTAGTCAACTCTGACCAGGCGTTTGGAGTGACAGGGCATAACGCGGCCTTAATATGCAAGTACAAAGTGATTTAGGATTGTCAGACACAGAGATTAACTGGCTGCCCACAAACTGTTAAGGTGCAGTATTTTATGCGATCTGTAGAGGGGAAATTAGTCATTGGCTGTCCTATAGTACTCTTTGTGGCCTGTGGGGTGTAAAATAGTCACTGATTCTCCTGTGGTATTGTGTGTGGCCTGTAGGATATACAATATTTGCGGGCTTTCCTGTAGTACTTTGTGTGGCCCGCAGGGTGTAAAATGGTGACCTGCTCTCTCCTGCAGTACTGTGTGTTGCCTGTAGGTGTAAAATTTTCATTGTCCCATTGGCAAGTTGATTTGAGGAGCGAGCACACTGATCTAATGTGTTCCGTATGAGGTGCGAGAGCATTTTCTCTCATTTCTCTCATTCTCGGGTTTACTGTTCAGGTGGCCGAACATTTTAGCCAACTTTCCCAGGAGGAGGTTGTTGGGATTCAGCCACAGTTACTCAAAACACAATTACACAGAACAATTATCACCAAGACTTACATACACAACAGCTATGGCACATTCTGGCCTTAATAATCATTAATTTAAAACTGATTAAACAAATGCTTTGCCAGTTAAGTCACTGACTGAGACTGGCAAAGACATTTAATGAAGCTTGACTTCTTGGATTTAACACTTGGCTAATTATTGTCGTTCTCCCTATTGCTGTGTTGTTTGATAATTATGTTTTGTAGGCTGCTTCAGCGGTTTAATCAATGCTCTGTTATGTATGTAGCTGGAGGAAAGCACAGATGGATTTGTGCACTTCCCATGCAAAGTTAAGACCTAAATAGGAATCAGCAAGTGCTTAATCATTTCAGGAGATTATTTGAACGGGATATTTTTCAAGTACTTTGAGCGGCCTTAAACACAGAGCAGGATTATCCAAGTTTCAGCTTTCAATTTCCTTTTTGTGCAGTGTTATTTATGTATGAATTATCAGTCAGAACACAACTTATCCTGTACAACTTACATGGTCGTCCTGACAAGATACACACCGCTCTGTGTATATCTTAAGGGCTGACAGCACAAGGGCACGGAGACAGAACAGTAAAACCCATCTGAGCTCTGAACACAGTGTGCCTTTGCAAATACCCATCCTTAAAATAGGAGCACATTCACCAGTTCGTAACTAAATATACTTAGGAATCTAAAAGTGAAAAATTGAAACTGCCGTACTGACTAAAATTCAGGGCACAGGCTCGCACGGGATGCTTTTGTTTAATGAAATAAGCAGCCATATGAAAAAAAAAAATATCAAAGGTTCACTTTTCTATTTCTTTTAATACTATGCTGACATTAACATTTTAAATGTAAGTCATGGAACGTGAGAAGATTGATTGATTGATTTACCTCCTTTCATCTTTGCTTTCTGTCTCTGAATGTTGAATGAGGAGTGGGTTACAGTGAATGGCCCATTCATCTGGTTTCACTTTCCCATTGGTCCAGTCTTCGAGATGCTATTTTTATTTATTGAAATTGCAGTACATGCTTTTTTTTGACTGGTATTCCGGCTCCCTCCCCTTCACCAACCCTCAAAGATGCTTTGCTCCTCTTTTGATTTTATGACAGTCTTGCATCTCATCTCATCAATGGCATATATTAAAGCACTGTACACTTACAAAATAACGATTTAAAAATGAATGCATAATCCCAAGCGTTGATGAATAAATGAATAGATAAACTCCCAAAGGTATGCATCCAATCTCCCCGATGAAGGACTCTTTGTCGCAATAAAGAGGATGTGGAGAGGAAATCAAACCCGAGACGCCCGGGAATCCTCTGTGCTCATCAGGCCCTCGCTCGTGGGTGTGTTTGTATTTATTATTTATTTAGCCTTTATTTTACCAGGAAAGTTTCACTGAGATTAAAATCCCTATTGCTGGGGGAGAGAGAGAGAGAGAGAGAGAGAGAGGCCCAGCCAGATATTGGCTGGGGTTTACAGCGTCAACAAATGTGGATGTCCGATCACAATAAAAACCAGAGGCGTCAGAGACATCACATAGGCTTTGCAGCAGATGTTTAAAAACGATTGCATTTGACCTGAAATGATTGTGTACGCTCACATATGCATGAGTTTTCTCCTTCTTTGCATTTTAATCGCACGGGTCAGTCTCATTTTTTTGAACATGAATGTTTACACTCCAGATGTTTGGACACCAACACCAATGGATTAAAAAGTAAACAATTTAATACATATCTTGCCATGCTCACAAAGTTTAACATGTTGTAAAAAAAAAAAGAGTTTCTAACTACAGTATTAGACATTCATAAAAGTTTTATGGAACTGTGGCGCCTCTACCTTTACATAGAGACCATACCAATGCACAAATATTTGGGTACACCTGTATGGTCTCCACATACATCTGAATGTGTAAGACAGAGATCTAGTGTGCAGGTTTATTTTTCCCCCTCCCTCATTTGCATATGATGTCACCTCAGACCGCGGTTCGATCTGATGCCGGCTGAAGAGCTGAGAGGCAATGTCGTCGGGAAAAGTCACTGGCTTCATTAGTATTCCAACCCCGGCTCGACGAGCAGGAAGTGATCTCCCTTAATTTTATGCACAAGATCAATAGGACTGTAAATAGACTCCTAGAGTGAGACTCGTCCTGCTCGTTTCTGCTCTCCTGGAAAGAACCACAGCCGTGTGGATCCAGAGGTCTTTGTTAATCTAATCATTTGAGTCCTTTATCAGAATATATAGGCAGGGATTTGGCTCTACTTCACAAAACAACAGAGAGGGTCTTTGTTCTGCTGTGGTTTTCTTTTTTTTTGCTATGATTAGTGGACTGTAGTGAGGGAGTGTTCTTGTGTTCCATGTCACTACGACATTTGAGAAAGCCAAATAGCAATGCACAACTCAGACCCCAAAATTATTCTCTAATGCCACTACATTTTTTTGTACACAGGCAGAACAAGAATTCAAACAATGGAGGAGGGTTTCAAGACCGGAAATCAAATGTGGATTTTCTGAGTGGGCCGCACTTCAGTATGTTGGAAGAGGGAGGCAGAATACCCAAGGGAAAATGTGCCGATTTCCCCAATGAAACATACAAAACCCCTGTATTTACAGTCTGTGCGCTTCTCCTGCCACTGCTCCCGCGATCCACTCTCCCAAAGCAGCAGAGCTTGATATCCCCAAGATCTTTTGGTAGAACTAGCATTGAGAGTTTGTTTTACCTTTGGGATTTCTGTGGAGCTAAACTCCCACAAGGACTTGCATTCTGTGATCTCCATCATCCAGAGTTTTTTTTTTTTTTTATGGACACAGAGGGAAATTCCCACCAAAAAAATGACATTAGTATTATATACAGTAGTATTATCAGTGTCACCCACAGAATAATTGGTGTGGCCTGTGTTTCATGGGTCAATACCAAACCTTTCATCTGTCTGTGCATAAAGCCATTTGAATTGCACTGGGAAATAACTCCTCTTCACTGTCATTTAAGCAAGCCGAGATGTATTTTGGATCAGAGCTACTGCTTAATGGTGAAAAACCTATTGATCTCTCTGCATTTCTTTTGTCACAACCATAATATTTAAGACTCAGTTGATGGTTTAGATTGATCTGAACTAGGTTCCTCTACGTGTGTGCGTGTGTGTGTGTGTGGGGGGTTCTGTACAGTTTCTAAATCACTTAAAGCACAAACACGTTTTGAGGCGTAAGAAGGCCACTACCTTAAGGGGAGTGCAGCATGTGAATCAGCCCTCTTGTAAATTTCCAGTCAGCATGTAACAGGACTGTATATGTCTAATACAAATCTAAATCTTTTACATATTTATTTTTTCTTTCGGTTTTTCTTCAGCTTGTTGTTATATATTGTTATGTATGTGTTATGTAATGTGTTATTAAGTCTTTCAGTACACCTGGCCACATAGGAGAACGTTTTATACACTGTATAAAAACACCTTAAGAATCAAGACTGGCAATTGAGCAAAAGTGAAGTGTTCCAAATGTTTTTTTTTTTTTTTCAGTCTCATTTTATGTGGATTTGAGACCTGAATGCTTTAGGGCATATTATCAGAAAAAGGAAATTAAGATAAGTTTGGCATTCTGTACCTCTTCCTCATAAATAGAAATGATATTGCCAAAGGCTTCCTTCATTACCTGGGAAGCAACGCAAGCAGAGAAGCAGCCTTACATTAATTTCACTTTTGCCATAATATTTCAGACATGACTCAAAAATTTCATACACAGATTGGAAAAAAAAAAAAGTTTTTCCTTGATGGATATAGAATTCATGCTGGATGCACTGAATCTTGACAAATGGAAAACCGAATCAGGGAAATTAGGAAATAGTCCATCAATTATTTTGGTAATAATGAATTACTGTAGTAAGAATTGTGAAAGAAAAAGTGAAAGAGCTGTATAAGGCTTTTATTTTTCATTTGTTTAATGCAACATTTGACAAAAACTCATTGTGGACAAGTTACAGCCATTTTCTGATACCCACTGTAATTTTCGTTACGCATTTTCACACTGTTAATTATTATCAACAGATGCTATTATCTTGTGCATTAATATAAGTATAAAGTTGAAGATGATTTATTAATGTGTGGTGTTAATATATTTATATATAGGTACATTTGTATCTTGTTGCAGTGCAGCATAGTTTGCATTCATGATAAACGTTTTCTAATTTGCGAGTGCATGACACTGAGGTATGGTTGCTCCAGTGTTTCTGGAGTCTGTCCCTGACCCTGTATAGCCTCCAAAACTCATGATGCCATAGCCACAATATTACAATGAGCAATTTCTGTGTTATTCATTTGGACATTATTTTAGAGTATAATAACCGCTAAGGAGGAATGTTGACTTAACACACATGTAGACATTCAAGCCAGGATATCAAGAACAATCATCAATGTAGATGTTTTATATAGGTAAGGAAATACGATTGTTTCTATTTTTATGGCCAAAGGGCCACAGTGTCTGGAGGTTGTTGTGCTCTTCCTTCAATCTCAAATGACTGTACCCCTTAGAAATGAGGTTTGTAGACTCCTTTGTCAATTAACAATAGTGCATGGAAAATCCTCTGGCTCTCCAAAACCAGTACTGTGGACTGCTGCGTGTAATTCCTCAGTTAAGAACCAATGTTGAAGGAATGAAGACTTACAATAGTTTACAATAATAACCGCCGTGTGGTCTGCATTCAGTTCCAGTCCTCGGGGTATGTCGTTACAATCCTAGCCAGTGCTGCAGAATGCCGATTTCCATCTCTTTACGTCGCATTATGTATGCTGCAGAAATCTCCTCGCATGCGCTGAACACAGTCTGGTTTCCAATGGTTGAATTTGATGGAAGCATATCAGGGTTATTTTATTTGGAATAAAATGCCAGCTTTAGTAAGTGCAGCCGTGGACAAGATGTATGTGTATATTTTATGGTAAGGTCGATATTATAACATTCACAGTCTGTGCATGCACTTTCGGGGAAAAGAGAGGCTTGGTACACCAGAACGAAAGGAAAAAAGGTCGGATAAAGGCGGAAATGTTGGGTAGCTGGCTTTCATTGATGTCTTGAAATTCTGAAGTGGCGAAGTTTGCCTCACCGGAATGCAAATGTACACTTCCCTGTTTTACCTAAATCCCCTTTTATCTGCTTTATTAAAAGGCCTTTAGTTCTATCAGACATGAGATGATACTTCACCTCTCCAAGGAGGGTCTCCTTCACAATCCTGAGCCCTTTAAAATGCTAATCAGTGGAGTAAGGGCCTAATCTTATCTCCCTAATGAATGCAGAATTTCCTCATATGCTTCTCGTCATCGCTTTCAGTCTCTCTCTCTCTCTCTCTCTCTCTCTCTCCCTCTCTCTCATCGCTCTCTCTCCCCATCTCTATGCACTTGCAACTTCAAGGTTGAATCCAATTTTAACTAACTGCGCTTGCATTAGTTCAGTGTTAGCGGGCATGCTGACGCGTGCGAGCTGTCAGTAATAGTCCAGGCCCGTCTAAGGGAATGCCGAACATCACACAGTTTCATCAAATCCGTACGTGAAAAAGGTGAATAAAGATATAAATAAATAACCTAATGAAATACATTTAATTGATTTAAACGGATCCTCAGTCATCCATCTCAGCCTAATTTATGTATACATATGTATGTACGTGTGTGTGTGAGTGTGTGTAAAATCTACATAAATGAGAATAAACTGTGTAAAAAAAAAACTGGATTGACATGAATGTTCAGAACTTAGACATGAATTATTGTATTGCAGGCTTTTTTGCTGTAACAGTGAACATGTGCAGTAGTGAACGCATGCAGTAGTGAATGTGCAGCAGTGAATGTGTGCAACAGTAAACACGTGCAACAGTGAACGTGTGCAACAGTGAACAAGTGCAGCAGTGAACGTGTGCAGCAGTGAATGTGTGCAGCAGTAAACACGTGCAACAGTGAACGTGTGCAGCAGTGAACGTGTGCAGCAGTAATGTGAAGGAAAGGAAGGGTGTGAATGGATGGTCTTGGTTGTGCTGTGGCAGTTGGTGAAGGTAGGCCAAATGAAGCCTAAGTGTAATAATCCCTCACTCTGCCGCCCTCCTGTTCCACCTCCTCTCTGAATGAGAGATTCGCCCGTCGCCCATTAGCCGGTCTGTCTCCTCTAAATCTCCTTTCGGGTTACTCTTCTCGGATATCTTCCAGAATTCCCATTGCTTTGCAAATTGGTCTCCGCCTGCTCTCCGCGGGAGCCTAGTGAATGTTAAACATCCTTCTCTTGCCAGATCTTTATTGTTTTGTTCTCCAGACCTATTTGGCAGTTGACCTTTTTTTGGTGGCCTCGAGGCCACCGGCCATTCCTGTTACCGTGGGTTGTAGAGCCCGTTTAGGTTTACACCCAGACACTTACCTCCACTCCTCCTCCTGTTCCAGGTATTTATATATGGCCCATATGTGCCATTTTTCACTTAAACACACCCTATACCCTCGGAGCAGATGGTAAATATTAAGTGATATGTTTTATAACATAATACAATGAGTGGGTGAGTGTGTGCGCCTTACAGTTTCAAAAATGAATTCATGTCTATTATTTATTTATTTGACATGCACATGTGTGTTATTTGTATTATTTATTGATTTTATTTATATGTGTATTGAATTTAGATAATCCATTCTTTCTAGTTTTTTGGTGCTCTGAGCAATAGATTATGGGCTGGACACGTTAGCACGTTAGCATGGATGCTCATTGTTCTGAATGCTTTGAGCCCAAAGGTCAGTCTGATCATCCGCCTTGAAGAATAAAAAGAGGAACACACGTAATTAACTTCCTGGAATGCCTCTCTCACCGCTCTCTGCCACGGTACTGGGACTACAGAAAATGAAAATCATTGTAGTTTTCCCCATCACTCTGCTGCCGTCATTAGACTTAACTATTCCTTTTTTCATAACAGCTATCCTCATTCTTCTTCCAGGCACTTATCCAGATAACGGAAAATGAGAGAAAACATCATTTCTTGCAAACAGAAGATTCATTCCCCATTTATTCTTTTTTTGTTTGTTTTTTCATCTTTTACTCGAGAACAGCATGTTCTCCATGCAGTGGACTCCTCTTTCTTTCTGTCTCCAAGGAGATTGTAGACTGGAGACACCATAGAGACAGGCAGTTAGTTGTTTGATGTTTATGGGATGTTACAGGGCATGTGTGTCCAGCCCAGTATCGGTGTGCATAATTACTGAGACTCTGGCTTTCAGCAGGCAGACTGTGCCTCTTGTGTGAGAGGAGTTTGTCTTAAAAGACAAATTTATGCTTGTGCTTCCTTGGAAAATGCCACACATCTCTGAATCAGTGAAATCTGATTTTTCTACATTTTAACACATACATTTTAACACAGAACACAGAAAACATTTCACTTCCTCATGTTGTGTTGGTTTTGTTCCATGGCCTGACTGAGCTGATCACTGCCTGGAGATAAGAATGTGTATCAATCTATGATATTCTAATGAAACTCTTTATTAGAGTGCATTTCTTGTTTGTTTTTTGCTATAGGAAATTCCTTGCAATAGCCATTGCCAAAAATTAACATGAGATGGATGACGTGCAGTTGATTAATAATCAACTGATGAATCAATCAAATTTGCATTAAATTTTGAGGTTTTTTTTTTTGCAAATTTGTGGATAACTTGGTGCAACCAATAACAAATCACGCAATTAAATTTAAATTTCTTTCTTGTTGTTTCAAGTTTTGTGGGAAATGTGAAAGTGCAGTCATAGATGTGATTGTCACAGCCATTTTGTTTGATATCTTCTTGCAATGACCAACTAACTGATCATTTGTTATTTATTGATTCATAATTCACTATTGAAGCATGACATCCATCAGGGTTATCAATAAATCACTTTTGCACTTATTATTGTAGTCCTTTTCCCATTTTGTAAACTCAGTGACAGCGTACCTATTGGCACGGTCGACACAGACGTTTCAGCATGTTAGCATTAGTAAGTTTGTAGTAAGTTACAGTGCAGACAGTGGGGGCAGCTGTCAGTGACTGGCCATGTCAAAGCATCACAGTCGCATGCATATGTATGTGCTCTCCATTATTCAGCTCTGACTGAGAGAGAGCAGGCCTCCCACTCTCACTTATGTGTGTACTTATGAGAGACAAACTGCTTTTGATCCCTCCAAAGAGATCAAGGTATCTTAATTTTTTTTTTTTAAGATGAAAAGGAAAGAAGGTAGATGTAAAGAGCCTACAAATTCTGTCTATTTTCAATTGTAAATAATTTGAGAATGAGAGTGATTTGGGGAGAATACTTTTGTACAGAACTATTAATTGTACATTGAGGGTTGTGAAAGAAAAAGTAAACCACCCTTGACTTTAAATGTGGAAATGCTTGCCCCTGACCTTTAAGATCCCCTTGAATAATCCTGATATCCATTCATATTGTATATCCACTTCATCAAATCCTGAGTTGCAGGGGGAGTGGGGCCTATCCCAGCATGCATTGAGTGAAAGGCAGGCATATTTCAGCTGGTCATCGAAGGACCATAACAAACACTGACTCACACTCACACCTACAAACGATTGCCAAGTCCAGGTTTCCTAGCCTGCATGTCTTTGGACCATACCTGGCCTCAGGGATGCCGCATCCATTTGCCCAGTACGCCAGAAGTTATTTCCATTACAGTCGCGCTCCCCTTTCCAGGTCCTGTAGAGCTACACTGTATGCTGGGTTTCACCTGAAATTCAGGACCAGGAAACTGGGTTAGGTGATTTATCTGTGTAATGAACTGTGTTAATTTATCAATAAGTGATGAATAACCACACAGAACCAGCACAGACCTGCAGCTCTCCAGGAAAAGTAGTCAGGACCACCGTACTACAGTGTGTAGCTCCAGGTACAGTCAAAAGATTGGATGGTTTAAAATCCCAGGCAAGCAAACCACAACTTGCCTGAAAATGTATATTGCAATCTCATTGCATTGTATTAATAAAAAGGCAATTTGTAACTGAGAAATTTCAGATACCTTGAATGCCTTAATATTTAAAGAAACAGGAGGTTTGGATCATATGAAAGGATAGCAGGTAAGATCTCTGTATAAGTAACACGTTTTAAAAGGCTGGACAATCTAAAACTTTTCAAATTTTAAAGAGAAAGTGTTCTGCCTAGATGGAGAAAAAAAGTGTCATCTTTAATTCATAGGTTCAGAGGGCTATATGTGTTCACAATTTAATCCTCCAAGAAAGTTTTTACATTACCTGAGTCTACCAAGCATGGCAGAACACCACCTTCAGACATATCAATACTGTACTGTCTACCATCACATTGAAATTACCCCCAAAGTTTTACGCCTTAAAAAAAAATAGAAGGAAAAAATGGCGAAAGTTAGGCTCCAGAGTGGCTCACTCTTTTAAAAACATGGACCTAAGTGACAGCAGAGCTCAGACTGAGACAAAAATACAAGCGGAAAAGAGAAGCTCCAGGATTGATTGCACTACTTGTTGAGTGTCCAAAGTCAGAATGAATTAATGAAATCTATAACTTCAGTAACCTGATCAGGCTACCCAGTGGAGTTGCAGTGTGCTGTAAGAGTCTGTTTTCAGGAGGAACAAAAATTGCAAATCACCCACATTTTTTGCATCAGTGTATCGATACTGTACTATCTACTGTCACACTGGAATCGCTGCCAAAGCTTCGTGTTTAAAAACTAAACCAAAAAGTCAGGCAGCAACATAGAAAGAAGCTCACATAAGAAGAAAAGCTAGGGTCACCTGCTGTATCCCTGAAGGACAGGTAAAGGCGCAGGTGTTTTTTTTTTTTTAGTGCAGGGCTATAACACCTGACTTAGATCAATCAACTAATCATGGCCATCAATCAATGGTCTAAGTCTGAAAACAGACTTACTTTGCCAATAAACCAGTGGTGAGTTAGGCTACATTTGTGGGTGAATCGCAGTCTCGTGTTGGTGAGATTCCTACTGGAACTGTCACATATGAGCTTGGAAATTTCCCATATGGTTCTCCAGCAATAAATAAAGACACAGACAAGCTTCTCTTGATCCAGCTGAATCCTCCCACAGAAACTGGAGGGCACCAATAAGCTTGCAGTCAGCCAGTGTCAAATGAAATCAATGCTAGACTTCCAGTCTCATATTCGGTTTCTGGAGTCTAGCCGTAGGTCCTCCAGAGCGGGCACAAGCAGCAGGGCCGTGAAGAGAGCAGAATGTCCAAAAATGGGGGAAAAATAAAGAAGTTAATGTACTTTCTGTTATAACAGGATCAATGCAGTATTATAGAGAGATTTAGCGGCTAAGCTCACTCTACTCAGCCATGTCCAAATCGATGCCCCCTCGGACTTGATCGAGGCCCTTGAACTGTCAACACATTTATTAGTGTATCTGTAAACCTGTGTTCAGCCAGTGAAAATACTAGCTAATGGGTATGCCCCCCCACCCACACACTCACATACACACACGAACAACATACAGTATATTATCTTGAAGACCCCTGTTGCTTGGATGCATTGGTTGTGAGTATATAGATCTACACAGCAGATGTCAACTTAGTTTTTGAATAAAAGGCTTTTTGAGTTGCTATCATACCTGTCTTTAGCATTGCCTTTTACAGTAATTAGTTGTTTCCTATGCAGTATAGGCACACTGAAGATTTGGAGTCTCCTTCTGTCTATTTGGAGTCTCCTACCTCCCATCTAGGTATGCTGCCAATGCTACAGTGAGATTTATAATGATGATTTTTGTATTTTGATGGTGAGTAGGAAACAGAAAGCATGTTTGCACAGAAAAATTTCAGAACACAACGTGTCTGATGTGTATAAGTATAACCCCACCCCCTTCCCTTCCAATCAACCAATCAGATAGAAGTTACTCTCACAGGATTATGGGGAAAGAATTCAGTGCCAAGAAGTCAGTGCCAAGACAAAATAGTGGTCAAGAGGTTTGTTTTCCAGATCAATGTACAGTACAATTGAATAGCTATAATAGAAGTGAATGCTATTGCTGTTATAAGCAGTGTCAGGCAGCAAGCTGTTTTGAATTGTACATATTTTATTGATTGCAATCATTGATAGCTATCGCACAATTACATCTGTTTTTGGAAGGCACAGGATAATGATTAATATTTACTGAACTGATGAAATAATTAAGGGGCTTTGTTGTTCCTGTATCATGTTTGCTGGAAGGGAAGAGCCCACTGCATAGGGACTTAACAGCATTTGGCCTGGCTGCAGCTATTACTTGATACCAAGTCGATGAAAGTGCTAACAAATTCGTATTCATTTAAACCCATATTTATTTGACATAAATATTCTGTCATAACAAGTGAATCTATAACAGAATATGTAATAAATCAAAGCTTTGTGTACTGCCCTTTTGCCCAATTTAATAATGTGACGATTAAGAATTTTAACTTTTTCAGACTATCTACCAATGGCAACACACTGTGCGTGATGTATGATCTAATTTTGATTAAATATTAATGTTATTACAGATAAAGACCAGTTTTATGAGCCATTCTTTTCCATCATGGTGTCAAACACCAGTTCCTGTCTCCCAAATGTTAGATACACACAACACACACACACACACAAACTCTCTCCCTCTCTCACACACACACACACGCACACATGCAGTAGAATGAGAACTACCAAATGATCTTAAACAGCCGCCTGTGATTTTGTGTCATTTATTTTAATGTCTGCTGACTGCAGTAGCTGATTGTGTACAGTACAGTGCAGCATCTAATAAAGCATTTTTGTGCTTGATCAGGGTCAAATATGTATTATAAATGATTTAACTTTTCACATACTTATATTTTAAGGGCCCACTTGATTACCTCTGACATCTCTCAGTTGTTTTCACATCCAGTAGTTTAAAAATGGAATTGCATAATAATAAAGTCTGGAAATTGGCGTCTGTGAAAATATTGTCTGTAGCGTTACTAAGCCAACAATGGTATGCTCCTTTCCCAGCAAGTTACATGAACTCCCACATCACCACTCTCTGCTTCCAGGCAGAGTCCTGCATGGGGCTGTCCTGTTTTGTAGACCCACCCCTGCGTAAGTAAAGTGCACTTTGGTCCCAATTCTATTTTTTTTTTTCATAGAGTACTTCTTCAGCAGGTCAGGTCAGGATTTACAGGCCCTTTGTGTGGACAGCATGGGACTGTAGATATATATCTAATGTTTTTTTTTTTCCGTGTGAACATTTGCATCATTAAAACTGCTGGCAGAAAAACTGCGTTGAGTTTGAACTGGAGACAGACCCTGCAGAGTGGCTGTGTTTATCTGCCTTGGTATCAATACTGATGTTCACATCAACTTCAATATAAAAGCTGAGCCAATTTCAGACCTGAGCCGAAGGGATCCATATTTTTTTGCAGTGTAATTAATCAAGTCATACCGTCTAACTAATCATTCTGATCAGATCACCAGGTTAACTGCCCAATTAATTACAAACGAAATATTTTTTTTTAAATGAAAGCAAATCTAATCATTCGACAAAACTCATTTGCAGACAGAAGAAATGTGTGACAGTGCTTAGTGTATCTGATTAATTTGCAATTGAATGAACATCTTTGCGGGATATTAACAAAAAAAAAAAAACACTGGGAAATCAACTGATTATTTGAATGACATTGTGGAGAGCGCAAAGGCAGGCAGCGCTCACTCTTATTCATAATTGAGAATAAATAATACATGAGAAGGACACGCCAGTCTGCTGTCTTTTAATCATCAGTGTAATTAAGAATTCAGTGAGAATGATGCCAATACTTGTTTTGCATTTATTGATGCCTGTGTTGAAGATTCTGGATCTTATTACATTGTTAATAGGAGACTGGATTCTCTTTCCCTGTGAACACTCCTTAATGTTGTTCTTGCATGTACATCTGTAATGCTGTTCTGTACATATGTGGTTGATGATGTATATCTTTTTTTAAAAAACTTTTTAAATATATATATATATATATATATACATTTATTTTTGTGTTATATATCACCCATTTTCTTTGTGTTGTCTTTATTGGAAGTTATATGGAAAGACAGGTAATTACTTTGGCTATAGTCCAGTCCATCACAGAGGGAAAATTCAATTAATTCATTCCAAATTGAACATTTGTTCATGACATGAAACATCCATTTGTTGTGACTTCTCATTTGCATTTGATTTCAGCGGCCGAGCATGAGGACCGGGTATGGGTTATTCTGGATGAAATTGTTCATTAAAGCACACTGTGGAACCGCCGATCCGCCGTGCGCTAAGGCCTGCTCACATCCGGTACCACACGTGTCTATGAATGAGCCGTGTCCCCAAAGGGAGAGGTTCCATCCACCTCATCTCCATCCACATATATGAATTTACTGAGCTAATTACTCAGGAAATGGAGGAGTTTTTATTACTGTCATTTTCTCATCTTCTATGTATTAAGAACAAGTTGTATGGAGGAAAGTAAAGCACTGATTTCCCATATCTTATTACATCAATATTATATCATATATCTTACATTATGTCTATATGTTATGATAATTTATCCTTTAATGTGATCCCAGATACTAATTGCCGGCACCCGGGTTAAGAAACGGTTGTAAAAATTAGCATCATTTAAACAATTTTTCTGTAATGTATTTCTCATTTGTAACTCTTTCATTATCTTAAAGTAAAATTGAACAAGTTTAACATTTTTTTCTTCAAATATATTGACACTGTCCTCCATGATTTAAGAGATATTGGCATAGCACGTTTCCCATGTTCGGGGGTTGTGCTAATGCTAATGGCTCAGTAACTTGCATAAATCCAAGTAAACCTTTTCCTTTAAGGTTTTGTATACGAAACATCTTATTTGTGACAAACCTGTAATGCCTATGAGGATATTGACATGGAAACTGGTACATTATATTATGGTTTTTTCACATTCCTATCAAATGGAATGCATTGGCAGCAAGCCTCTCCAGAACAGGTTTCAAAAGAGTACACTTAATGGAGCGAGTGAATGCTTTTATTCATTATTATTATTATTATTATTTTATTATTATTATTTATTTATTTATTTATTTTTTTTTTTAGATGAGGTACTTTACAGAAAAGTTACCACAAAATATTTATGTGGTAGCCAATGTTTTAAAATCTTTGCACCCCTTGGACCCCATAAAACAAACATGGCCTGTGATTGAGGTAGCTGTAGCTGTTCTTTCCTTGGATGAGGCACTGCCTTTGTACTCTGGAGAAAGGTGCTCAACCTCACCAGTGTGATTGTCCTACTCTAGCTGTAAGTAACACTTTTAAAATGATCATTTTGCAGATGTCTGAATACTTAATGTGCCAACAGATAAAAAGTTAATAACTGCATGATGTACAGATTCAAGATGAAGGACAAAATATGTTATATGGAATCCTGACCAATCACAGAAGGGTCCTGTGGGACCAACTGGGAGAAAACTTCAAAAACTGCCTATGGAAATTATGCATCAACATAATTTTGGAGAAAATAATAATACGCAAAATTTCCCCTCTTTTCCTCGCCTGAATTGACCTGAACTACTTAGCCTCCCGCAGCAACCCTCTCCTGCCAGCCCATCTCCTGTCCATTTCATATGACATCAGACCCTCAAGGATTGGCCAGTTAAGAAGTGAACCAGCTTAGTTTCTGTTATTCCTCAGAGAGGCAGCAGACCTCCGGCCATATCCGGTAATGGTGTTGCTGGGAAATAAACACCCAATCACAGTCCTCGTCTTGACCAAGCATCTCTACAGTGTGAGCATCTCAGGGGCCTAGATAAATAGGCTTCTTAAGATCCAGGTAGATTATATTTTTATAATTTTTAAATAATTTTTATAATTTTAATTTGCCTTCGCTGCGATGACCTGGGCTGGAAACAATTTCTGCTACAGCAGCCTTCAGCTGGATCTCAACACAGTCATGCAGGCCAGTGCCCTGATCAGGGCTATCTGCTGTATGCACGGCTTTGGAAGTACATGAAGACAAAGCTGTTTCTCAGGGAGATACAGGAGAATTTAACAGCCTGATCAGTGGACGCTAACACCAACGAGCCTTTCTCCCTGCAAGGACAAATCTGCTGAATATCCTCTATCACTCTTACTCTGCTGCCACCTTGTCAGATCCTAAAGTCAGTTCAGTGACACTAGAGATTAAAAATATCAGACCACAATTTGTCTGCTTTTATTAACTGAGTGAGGCAGCTGGAGGGAACAAAAAAACTAAATACAAAATGACGTTTTAAATCCTCACACACTCACATCAAAAAATAAAATCCAGGTCAGATTCCAAGAACATATTGAAGTCTTCTTTGAAAATGAGGCTCTGCAAGAGAAGCCATCACCCTTTCCTTTTAAACGAGCCGCTGTAATTGTTCACATGTGGGCAATTATCCACAGAAATAAAGTGCTGGACCTGAAGTTCATCTACAAGAACAGAATTACTGAAGTCTCTCTCTCTCTCTCTCTCTCTCTCTCTCACACACACACACACACACACACACGCATACACACTCTCTCTCTCTCTCTCTCTCTCTCTCTCTCTCTCTCTCTCTCTCTCTCACACACACACTCTCTCTCTCTTTCTCTCTCACTCAAACTCACTCTCTTTCTCTCACTTATACTCACTCTCTCTCTCTCTCTCACACACACACACACACACACACACACTCACCCTCTCTTTCTCACACACACACACACACACTCTCTCTCACACTCACACACAAAAGTTTTCCAAATCTAACTGGCTTTCTGAGCCATTAACATGGCAGAAAACAATACGAGGTCTACATTAGATTTGATCTTCCTCTCCCTCACCATAAACCAACACTTTCAACTAAAGCATAAGAAAGATATTCAAATAGGAAAGGACACCCAATCCGCCTGCAGTTTAACAGCATGCACAAACCTATTCAAACATCAATTGTGGAAGTCCTCTTCAATTTTTCAAAGCCACCATCGAAAATGATGTTGCAAAGACAATAGGAATTTCTTGAGGAAAAGCCAAAGAATACAAAACAGAACAGGCTGGTGATTAAGCAGATTTTTGGAGGTTTGTCCAGAAATAATTAGCTTCTAACACCAATATGTCAGAATATGTAATCAGATGTAATGTCAGAAGTGAAATTATTTTGAATAAAGGGTGTGCTTTCCTGTAATCTGCAATTGCTATAAGATATGAATATATACTCTATCTTCAGCAGTTGTATTCATAATTTTATTTTCGTGGTCCCATGTTTTCGTGAAAACATTGGAAAACCTTTTGATTTTGTTAATTGGAATGTTAATGTCATAGCATGAAAAGTCACCCGGCGCAACCAAACATGGCTGTGCCCCAGCCAATGGGAAAACTCGGACTCTTAGTCTAAACGCACTTTAGTTCCTCACAAATCTTGGTTCAGCATTGATTTTACATCAAATCAGTGATAAAGCTCTATAGATCAGTGACAAAAGCCCTCTTTCCTTCTCCCACATACGTTCACTAACCTCTTTTTTAAGACATAAATAATTCAGTTTCTCTCCAGCTATATGTGCTTAACATTGGTCATTTGAGATGGCAGTATGGGGCAGCCAATGGAGGGCAATTTGGGCGTGTAGCCAATATCAATGGGAAATCCCCCTTAACACATGTTCAGCCACATAAAACACTCTGCTTTATTGCCTTTCAGGTCTCCTAGCAAGTTGCTATAGCATCTTCCTACGTCTCCTCCTACATGACTTTTCACTCTAAATTTCTTCCAGGGAAAGAAATCAGACCTTTTCTCTTGCTCAGAGTTTATATAAGTGTGTCCCAACTATTTTAATCTGCTGGATTTCTAACTGTATACTTAGACCAGTAGTAATAAAATGCCTTTTTTTGTAATATTATGTGTTTTGTTAAGAGAAAGAAAGATCCAATGCCAATAATCTATTTCAGGCTACAAAGGCAAGAGTAAGATGTAAAAAAAAGAAAAGAAAAGAAAAGCATGACCTTGGAGAGAGCAGGTAGGATGTAGGAGAGGAGGAGGAGGTTAGCATGCAGGCATAGGAAAAGGAGTTTCCCCAGTCTCTTTAGTATGTGCCTGGAGGGCCAGAGGTTGCTGGCTAACAGGTATGCGGTGTGTACCTCTGTGTGTGCCCAGTACCTTTGGGCAGGATGGTGTCAGCTGAAGGACTGATTAGCCTTTGCTCTACACCTGGCTACTTAATCACCTTCTACATTTTACTGGCTACAAAAGAAGCCTTAAATCCCCTACCTGCATTGATTTACCAAGTCATCACTGGAAATAGGAAATGAGCTGTTGTATGACTTACCTGGTTGCATAACCATAAAGGTAAAGTTCACTTACACACACACACACACACACACACACTCAATCTCTGATATTACGTCTGGATAGAAGGCAACATTTCTGGCCAAGGCTTTGTGTTCCTACGATCTGATTGGTTCCCAACAAGTTACTGATGGTGAGTTTAATCATCTTGTGGCAGCCTACTGGTTTATAATCTCATGCACTCAGCAGGGAGACTTGTGATTGGTCACAGGCGGGTGGGGCTGCATCACACTGGAGTGCCCTGCTGGTCAGGCTAACAGTTATGAAGGCTAAGGGGCATGTGTGTGCTTCATAAAGCACTTCTGCGCTAGCTAGAAAATCTAAGTAAAGAGATCCCCACTTCATAAACCAGAGATCCAGACGTTGGCCTTATGGTGCTCGCAGACAAATGAAATATCAGGAATTTGAGGGGGCGCAGAGAGGCTGGAGTGGAGCCATTACATAAGCCAGAGAGGGGCAGCCTGGACTTAGCTCCTCTGTGAGGAGAGCTGGCGTAAATCAAACAGCGATGGAGGGAGTGTTTGGAGAGCATAATTGGGTTTGTGACGAACCTTGAATGAATTGTGTCATATCCAAGGCTGGCTTTGATGAATCCCGTCACGTGTGACCAAAGGACTGAAATATTGGCAGGCTAGGGGACTCTGTGTGACCCTCACAGTAAAGTTGTTCATGGTGCAGCTCAGAGTCATGTGACTTAGTAATTGCTTACCTCCATTTTAAATGGAAGAATTGCCAGACTTTCCAATTTATGCAGATGTAGGCAAACTTAAATAGTGTATTAAATAGAGAGCAGAGGTTTTTTTTTCCATTTTGTTAACAAGGATCAAATTTTATTATCATGCAAACAGGGAACAACCTTCGTTATTAACCAAAACACCTCCAAAGTAATCATTTTTGGGATTTCATTCATTCATTTTTTGATATTTCCAAGGGAGGCAGCGCCTGCAGTTGGACATGCGCTGTGAGAGCATGTCCTCCTCCCGCTGCACCTCACACTCGCGTGCATGTCTCCAACCTGTCTGCTCCAGCTGCGCAGGAAGTTGGCCCCTGCGATGCAGTAATTGGCTCATATGCACAGCGCAGCTGGAGGACAGTGGAGTGAGAGGAATTAACAGCTGGCAGTGCAAACCGCCCACCCCCACCCCCGCCCACCTCTGCGGTTATCCTGATGCTCTCCAGCTATATCGCGCATTCTGCACTTTAAAGACACTGTTGCACAGGGACACCATTTTCACATATCAGTGAGGATGACACTATTTTGGCAGTTTTATTTTCTGACATCCTAATAGGTTGATTTGTCATGTATTATGATGGCCATTCTTGAATATTTTACAGATGTGACATAGCTTAAATTTGAAGGCGCTACTTTTACACTGAGATCCCCTTCATCCACACTGATAGATCTGCATATATAATTCAATAAAACAAACTTTATATTTCAACAACTTTTCAAAAACAATTTCTTTTTTATTGGGTACAGCCAAACATAATTCTTGCATGATTCCTTTTCATTCTAAAATCGAATATCATACACTGTAAAAAGACAAACGTCCTTTGCGATTGGATTGCATATGTCCTGAGATTAAGTCCATAATTCAATCAAAATGTGTCTTTTTATCTGAAATTGAATTAGAGTTTTCGTCATTTTCTCTATAAGAACAGTTTGAGGAGGTAATTGTCATGATTGCTAAACTCACCGAACTGTGTTGGGGAGGATGAAAATGAATCGCTGTATTAGATTGTGAGGCAAAGTTAAGGATAAATCTAAATTGAATCCAGGCCACAGTATTTACAATGCCTGGAAACAGGATTTTATGAGGGAGCCCCACCCCAAGGTTCAGTGTTCATTTAGTACTGTGACAGTATTCTAACACAAGGGAATGCTTATCTGGTGATTTCCAGGTGTGGTGACACAGGATGCATCCCATCGACTGTATGATATCAGTGTACTTTTTAACCCGTGAGTTCACATTCTCTCTGAGTTAATCCTCCTCACGCAGCCCTGCTCCATTGTCATTTAGTCTGAGCCTGGTTGATGCTTGTGATTATTGTGGGCTAGAACAGTGGGCTGTATTCAATCAAACACTAAATCCCTTCAGTGCAATTCAATCAAACACACATTGGGCCAGATTCAGCAAAGTCTTTTGCAAATGTAAACATTTTGCACACACAAATTCAGCAACATTGTTTTGCACTAATCCGACGCTTTGGTAAATCACACCTTTTGTCTTTTTAAGGCCCTGTGCCACTCTGTTTAAGAATTAAAGAATATTAAAGAACATGTTTTCTCCTCTCAGATAAAAGAAAATAAAACAGCAAATACTCAAGTAAACTTTTTTTTGTTAAATCACATCACAGCATCTGTTCAGCTAGTTTACAGATCTAAGAGCCACATCCAGAACAAAACCCTTTGGTGCTCCCCTCTACCACCTGTCCCGCCCCCTGCGGTGGCAGACTCTCTGGCCCTGTCTGCTACCTGCCCTGTGGGTTTGTATTACAGAGATCCCCCTCATCTGCCACCGTGTCTCACAAAATGACTCCCCTTATCTCCATGACAACATGGTTTCTTGGGTGTTTTGTTCTCCCTCCTTCCACCCTCCTTCCCTCTCTGGCTCATTGAATTATTGACAGGTGAATTGATTGGGCTGGTAATCACCTCCTCACTTCCCCCTCTGTTACTTTATTAAAAAGCAGCACATGAAACTCAATCCTCATTCTGACGCACGTTTTCAGCAGCTGCGAGAGATCTGTACGCTGGCAGGTGATAATGGTCTTCGGATGAAAAGGCTGGAGCCGTCATCATTTCAAAGTGCATATTGCACCGATCAAAAGATACAGGGTAGACAGAAAAGGCAGAGACCTGTTTCTGTGTAGTGTGTTTGCATGTGCTTGCTTGCCTATACATTTCTTCTCTAAGTAGCAAAATATAGAACACCAGTATTAGGTATGCCATATTTATGATCTGCCCATTTCCAGGTGGCTAAGAGAGTAAAAGCACCTTCCCATATCCAACCAGGGGTTGCATGTTCAAGACCCAGGTAAGGCACTGCTGTTGCTACCTTAAGCAAGGTGCGTAGCCCAGAGTGCTTCAGTAAATATCCAGCTGTTTAAATGGATAGTGTGTAGAGATGTTGTTCTGAGTGATACCATCTGCTAAATGCTTAAATGGGGATAAAAGATGCATCGATCTGACACTCTATATCAGTAACAGCGCTGATGCTGATGTAACTCATCAGATCAGAAGAGTGTCTGTTTCAATACTGTTTTATTAGTTATGGTTGTTACAGGGATTACGGTTTTTTAGAAAATGTATCCAAATAAAATAATAATATCCATAATAGCAATAATAACAGCAGTGACGTGTGTTAGGACCCAACGTGGAGGTCCCTCTCAGCCCAGGTACTGAGGTCGCAGCTGTTGAGGGACTCAATTTACATTTCCAAAAACATCCCATAATACTACTGCCAAACTGCTGCAACACTTTGCATAAATATATTTATTATAATATTAAAATCTCTGTGCATTAATCTGAGGTTAAATGAATGTATAAATTATCATTACAGCAGTGATTGATCTCACCTAAATAATGTATGATAATAATGTTTATTTGGGAAAGCCGAGTAAAGAACAACCAACAGTTCTTTTTTTCCCCTGCAGTGAGAGAGTTAGTGTAATAAATTATGTCTGACCTAAACAAGCTGTTGAATTATTTAACAATGTAATGTGGGAGAGAGAGAAGAGGGGAAAAGATGATGGAAAACCAGCTCCCAGATTAATCCTACTTAGTAAAATGCCTCCTAGCTCATAACTTTAAAGCTGTACCAGTGCTGAGATGCCGGGCTGCAGATAATGAAGAATTAGGGGCAGTTTTCAAACAGCCCACCAAGGTTTAAAGCAGTGTCTGAGAGTAATGCTCCTTTATTTCTGTCCTGCTAAAATCATCCCATCTTAAATATGAACCACCTGAAACCACCTGCCACACAATTCACTAACTTCAAAATGGACCTTTCTTTAAGTCCAGAGGCACCACAAAACCATGTAAGCTCTTCTTTCTCTGTGCATTTCATTCAGGTATTAGATTAGAACTGTAATCTGGGTTAAGCACATGCATCCTAATGTGTGGATGTTCACAAGTTCTCCTGGCATTATTTTAAAAAGCAGACAGACAAATAGCCTGGTCTTTATGTTAGGTAATAAGGAAATGTTGTATTTATTTACTATCAGCTGGTATTTACTGGAAATAATACACAGTGAAAAACATTCTGTAAACAGGCCCCCTAGTGCTTGATAATTCTAATCAGTGCAAATAATTATACCAAGCTTGATATTCAAGAGAGGCAGGAGTTTGCTCCCTTTTGCTTTTGCTTGAGTGTAATTAGGTTAATTAATCATGTAGCAGTTCCAGAACTCACTGGAAAAAAAGAGGAGATTAAGCATCCATGTTGTTGGTTGCTGGACTTTCCAGCCCATCAAATTTGTGCACAAATCCCCTGTGATCATTTTATTTTCATTTAGATTTCAAGCTTTTGCCAGTGTGGAGGCGTGGCCTGCGTGAAACTGAGGCTGCTCCACAACCCGTTTTATTTGTGTTGCTGCACCTGCTGCATCGTTGCGGCAACCATCGGTTCATCATAAGGTGTGACTTGGCAACCAATGAATCACCTTTTTCTCTGCCTTAGCTACAATAGCATCACCTCACTCTTTCCCCTGGCAACCATAGCATCACCTAATCCTTTGTATTGACAACCACCAAATCACCATAAACTCAGTCTTAGCAACCAGAGCATCACCTCATCCTATCCCTTGGCAACCAGAGCATCACCTCTTCCTCTGCCTTGGAAACCACAGCATCACCTCCCTCTCTCCCCTGGCAACTACAGCAACGTCCCTTGCCTTGACAACCACGGTATCACCACAACCTCAGCCACAGCAACCAGAGCACTACACCTTTGCTCTCCGACCCGACAACCACTGCCCTGGCAACAAACGCCTGACCCAGGCAGCAGTCCTGTCCCGTGCGGCGGCCAGGGCCGCTAAGCTTCCCGCGGTGTGTCTAAGCGCAGCAGGGCCGATCGCAGACTCAAAGTGCGTGGCGTTTCCCCGGCTCCTCCAGCAGAGTTTAGCGGGATCTGCCTGGGGCTCAGCAGGCTTCATCAGAGCCCCGCTTCACTCGGGGCCCCCAGCAGCTGTGATTTACAGCAGCCACAGCAGGAGTCTCTACACAGATATCAGAGTAAAAAGGGCTTTCTGCAGACACACCATTAGACTTGATGATAGCGGAGTACATCATTTCAGGCATGCACAGAGAACAAATCCCACTATTTTTTCCCCTAAAATGGATAGAGTTGATGCTGCTCACCCAAAAAAGAAAGAAGCAAATGCTTCCAGCGCAATTTCATCACACATAAAACATTACACCCCCATCCCCCCCCCCCCGATCCCCCCACCGAATAGATATGTTTCTGAAATGAAAGCTAACAAACAGAACATTTTCATGGGGTTTGAACACCAGTCAAACTCGCTGTTAGAAAAATTCTTCCTTTTGTGTGATGTTTGTTTACTTTGCAATTTATATAAACTAAATAAATAATGACACATAAAAGCCTAATTTTGCATCAGAAACCAATCACAGCAAAAATCTGTGCAATGCAAGGCTGATGGGAAAGGTGAGTAAGCGTGCTGAATAATTTAACGGGGGGGGAAGGGGGGTAATAACTCTCAGTTTATTAGCTGGCAAGTCCATTTTTCACACTGCTAGCTTGTTTCTTTCATCTCACAGATAGCCATGTCATTTCCCCAATATTGATTATCTGACTGGGCTGGTGCTTGAACTTCCCAGCGCAAACAAACGCCCAGTGAGTCCGTGTGCATTCTGAAAGGGGGGAGGATTTGGGGACAGGAGGGGGGAGCCCCAGTATGCAGCAGTCCGCAGAGGGACACAGGCAGCGCGCGACAACGCCCCCGCTGGTTTGAGTGAGCGCCATTTAAAATTCAATACCAGGGCCGGCAGTCCTTTCAGCCAGCCTCCAACACTCCCAGGGTGAAAATTGGCTGATTTTAGGGGAAATAGAGGAGAGATGGGGGTGGGGGGGGGGGGGTGGGGGAAGGACTCCAACTCAGCAGATTATTTTTTACATTTTTTCTTCTGAATTTGCACCACCATCAAGCCAACACCCCCCCCCACACACACACACACACCCACCACCTCAGCCATTTGGCGAAGAATTATTGAATGTTTCTTTTTTTTGTCGTCCTTGCTCCCTTATGGTGACCTGTATCGACCAGTGGATTAGAAAGGGTGGAAGCAGAGCAGACGGGGAGGAAGAGGAGGGCTGCTTGTGTGGGAGGATGAAGAGAGTGTGAAAATTGTCATTAAAGTGAAGAATAAAATCCCAAATAAAAAAACAAACGCCACAGGTTTCATTGAGCTGACAGCTCAAACTGAAATCCATTAATAATGAATGGTATTTGCTTAGTGTTATATACCTCTCCTGGCTTTTTCCAGGGGTCACCAAGCACCTCAAAGTGGAGGGTGAGGGGGGCCAGAGGGGTCATTCACGTCAAACACAAACCAATTTGCACCACAAAGCTTGCCGCTCGGCGGGCCTGCGTCGCCGGCATCGTTAGCCGCGGGGAAAACCGCCGCGGGTTCATTTACCGCTGACTGTTGCTCCTCGCTGGATTTCTGCGGATCAGCGCCCGGGTCCGTTATGTCGGCGCAGTCACGGCGCTTCTGAGGGATTATTTTCATGCTTCTCTCATTTTTTACAGCGGCAGGAAAGAGAAGCTTTGGTGGCCGAGTGCCACACGGTTTAGCGCAAGCACCCAGTAATCTGCTAGCACATGGGCTTGGACCTGGGCCTTTCAGTCACTGTAAGACACTCTCGAGACCGCAGGTAAACCGGCTGAGTGCCCTATAACTGTCATAATGTATTCACACGTATGACCTAAGAAGCAATGGGATTAAAAATAGATGTGGGAAATGGAAGCTGGAGAACTCTGTTACTATCTGAGTCGATAGATTGGTATTTTGTGTTTACGCCTGCGAGCGTTCTGGGCGTGAGCTGTCCTGTTTGCTCACGGATGTTTGCTGTAGTTCTGCGCTCCCTGCCAATCTGGCAGATTATATGCTGTAAAGAGGGAACAGCAGGTAAATAACGCGGCTGCTTCCCCCCCTCCCTCTCTCTCTGGGGGCTCTGGGGCGGGGATGGAGTATCACTTAGGCCAGAGCGAGAAACCACTCCCTAACCAAACCCCCCACCCATCCCATCCTATCTCCGCCCCCAACGCCTTCCCTCCACCCCCACCCCTTGAGCAGCCAGGTAAAATTTACTGTCTCTCACAGCGGTCACTCTGAAATCCAAGAATTTCAAAAATACACAAGGCCGGCCTTAAATAACACCTCATTTTTTTAAGCCGCGCTCCTCGTAATTCAGCCTCCACCCGCCATACCGCCAACCGCCGCCGGCCTGCCTGCGATGCTCAAACGTCCTCGGGCTTCCTGCCTGCCAATCATCAATTTATCGATGGTAGAGCTCTACCCACCCACCCCCCGACGTCGTGGGGCCGCGGAGAGAGTGTCACTGAGAATGCATCATGGGAGACGGAACTATCCTCGCATCCCGCCATAAATCTGCCCGCTGGAGGGTCTGAGGGACGTGAAAAAAAATCCTCCTCATGTGCGGCGGCTGACAGCGGAGGACGTCCAATATCAAATGGAAAATATGAGGGGTGTGGAGAGCAGAGATTGAAATATCCTTTGATGGAGAGGGACCAGGGAGGGGCAACACACAGAGATTTTAGTTATTTTGTTTCTGCGGTTTTCTGCTTTTCAGATCAAATAAATAAGATCACCTTGTGTACATGTGTAGATGTGTGGATGTGTGTGTCTGTGTGTGTGTATGCTTGTGTGTTCTTACATGCATTCATGTGTATTTGAATAGTGCGTGATGCACAAATGTTAATTTGCCTGCATGTATGGAATTTATATGTATGTATATGTATGTATTATTTATATGTTTGTGTGTATGTGTGTGTGTGTGTGTGTGTGTGTGTGTGTGTGTGTGTGTGTGTGTGTGTGTGTTTATGTTTGCATGTGTGTGTGTGTGTGTGTATTTATGTTTACACGTGTGTGTGTGTGTTTTTTATGTGTATGAAGATTGTTCTGGATTGCAGTGATTTGACATAAATGTGAAAATGAAGCATGCAGACAAAAGGCATTAATCCTGTATCAGGAAGCACAGATCATTCAAACTGTAAAACTGTAAAACTGATGCCAGGATGTTTTTGTTGGGTACTATTTAGCATTGCTTTGGTCAGTTGATTAGCCTCTTTTATAGAGCTCAAGTTATTTACTTAAGAAATGATGCTATCTTAATAAAATTAAAAAAAAAACAATATACAACAATGCACATTTATGCATGTCTATGACCCAGTCTTGAAAGAGCTGTTTGCTGGATGGTCACTTCCCCCGGGCTTCATCTTCAAAAACATATCGACCACATCCTAGATTGAGCCAACGGGTCACTGCAACGGTCTCCTGTACTACTGAATTTCTCTCCAGGGGTCTTTATTATGGCCCAAATTGTAGGTTTTAGATTCAGTTTTAAAGAGCTTTAAAGATACATTTGTTTTAGACTTTTTTAAAATTGTATTTTTAAATTATTTTAATTGGTCACTTTAACACAAAGGCATGTATCTGGCAGAGGTGATTCACTGACATCTGCAGTGAGTGCTGTTCTCAGGACATAAAGGGACAGTTCCTTAAGGTCTGGAGAGATCTCGGTGTTGGAGATCGGCATTCTGGAGCACCGCAGGCAGCCATTGCTTCACCTTATGGAATGAGCTGTGCAGCTGCTCCAGAACATGACTGCTCAATGACCAATCCACTACGATTACATAATTTACAAACTGGGCAGCATGTCAATAAGACTGCATGCTGTTGGGCAGCTGTGTGATGTAACAGTAAGACTACACGCTATTGGTTGGCTGGATGGTATAAGAGTAATATTACACTCTATTGGACAAGTGTTCAGTACAGGTATTTGCTGCATAGCGTCCATTCGGGCAACATCCGACTGCATTTATGTCCGTAGTCCCTTAAGGTTATAAAAGAGTTCAGAAATCCCGATTGATGAATGAGAAATATCGGACGTAACCTATTTACCCCGTATTTTACCTGGCCAGATGCATTAGCTGAAATACAGCACTGTATGTGTACAGTATATTGGCTATTTAGTCAATACAGGTACATAACAGTATCCCATATAGCTTTGATAATATGGTGTTTGCACGACATCCAAATCATGTAACATCCTATTTGACAGAACTTAACATGGACGTTAAGCGACGCATACATGTGTAACAGCAAGACTACACATTATTGGTTGACTGGGTATAACAATAGCATTACACTCTATTGGACAGCTGTGTAGAATGACAGCCAGGGAAGTGAGTCTGCAACTGGGGCTTTTCTGCTCTGATTCCCAGGTAGGGTACTGCTGCAGTGTCCCTTGAGCAAACTGCTTCACCCGAACTGCTTTAGTAAAAATATCCAGCTGTATAAAAGGAGTGAATGTAAAACAGCATGTGACCTTGCAAGTCACTCTGGATACGAGTGACTGTAAAAATGCAAATGCACTCTGCGCTGCTTGTAATATAATGCAACTGCTTGATTAAGCAAGGAATACCCTGACGATCACAGAGGTCCCTGACACACGCTGTAACCTTAAATCAGTTTCAGACTTCATACATTATCACCATGTGAAGCCTTATCTGTACGACACCAGTAAAAACAGAGAAAACCCCATGGTTGTCCTGGCAACGACACTGGCAAGATCAGCCTAGCTGTATATCTTGGCCTAGGTAAATATTCATTCTGCAGAAGCTTCCTGTATGTACGTGAGGTGCGATATTTGTCTTGTTGACCATGCAGGCTACACAGCAGTAAGTAGTGTATTTTATGGCTTCATTGAGTTGAGGCTGCAGGGTTTTCATATTTTTTCTGCCATTTGTTTGTGCTTGTTTACTTCACACCTCTGAGGCCTCTCATTACTGGAGCTTGAGTTATTCTCCTCTCTGCGCCGCACAACTTATAAAAACCGTTTCCTTCGGTAGACGGGGGGCTGTGCCGCGGAGTTTTCCTAAAACCCGGCATAATTTTATTTTATATGGCCTCATCCGTCACCACGTCATCAGTTTATGAACTCCTCCTGGGCAGTGGGGGGGGGTGAGCTTGCATAATTAAAAGAAGTAACACTTCTTTCTCAAATAGTTATTAAGGAACAACACTCTAAGTTGTACAGATTGTGTGTTAAAATAATGACACTTTTTTTTGTAATGCACTTAAATGGTTCTGTGATGTAACTGTGTCTCAAACGTAATTGGGTAATGCCAGCTTAGTAATACAGAGAACAAATATTCTATACAAGAAGATGGTTCACTTGTTAGTAATGCTAGCTAATGCTACCTTCGCAGTGGCTCTGGTATATCAAATGGCAGAATCAGGTGGACTTGGGCACATGTTTCTGGGAGACAGTGAGGCAACTTCAGTTTAGAGGTAACTGATCACTTCAAAGAAACCAAAACATTATGTACAGAACAACACCCATTATGATTTTTCCACTGAGTGTTTTTCCCCAGACAGGTCTAATTTATTAAGGGGAGCTGTAATGGAATTTAGGGTCAACATTCCAGTTAACATAAACAGTACTTCCTGTCATACATAAAGAAATTCTGATGTCACTTCCTGACAGTTAGCTCAAAAGGCTCTTATTCTCTGGTGCCAAACTGCCCAACTGTGCGGCAGGGCAGCTCAGAGATTTTAACAGCAAGTGAACCATCTTGTTATGAAGAATCATTGCTGAAAGTAATGTAAGTAAGCTGAAGGTATATTAATATATAATAAGCTGAGGGGTATCATAGTCATGTGCTTGTGAATTATCTGAAGGGACAGCTTTACTCTGTTGTCAGATTTACTAAAGGTTTAGGATCATGAGTACAAAGCATTCTGACTGAGAAAGCCAAGGTCAAACCCAAGGCCGTATGTTTTAACGGTTCTGGGCATGCCTCCCACTTCCTCCTCATGCTCCTTCAAAGTTATTCAATCCCCACCCTCAGCTACTCTTATTCAGCCCCCATTTTAATTTAAAAACGCCTCAATGTTCCTGCCGGCCTGGCCGTCCATTTCAGCAGGGCCTGTGTTTGGAGCAGAGTAAATCACAGCGCTCATAAACACTTTTAAGGAAATTATTAGTTGCTAATAGCAAAACCAGACGCCGCACAAAACATCTAGTTCCCTGCTCATAATTGTTTTGAATTACATTTAATGATTAAAATGACCTTGGCAGGTTTACAGTCATATTAAAAGGGTTCCATTTGCGTTTACAGGCCTTCAGCTGTCTGACGGAAACCTTCATTTTTTTTCAGAGAAACCAAATTGGCACACCAAGCCAGAGTTCTGAATGAGCTTTTGATTGGAAACATGTCTCAGGTCTTAAATTCTGCTGTTTGGTTAAAATTCTCCCTATAGCAGGCCTGATTTAATTTCATTCAGGTTTGAATCTGTCATTTGAGATATACTATGTATGCAATGCCTCTTATACCTGTGCTGTATCTCAAGTGTTTAAGCATGATGGATTCACAATGTGTAACTCTACATGTCTGTACCTTTATAAAAACCTAATATGAATCTGGATTCTTTTCTTGTAATCATCGCAGACCTTTGTTTTTGGCGCCATATGAAACTATTAATGAACTATTAACAAACTGTTCTGAACTAAGTTCCAGGTTGCTTGTTAATGGTATCAAAGAGAAAATGTTCCCCTGTAATTTCAAGTGAAGAACTGCTTAAGAACATTTTGTATTGTAACTTCAGCAAACAGTGAGCAAAAAGACTCTCTTTAACTCTTTTCAAATGCTGCGTGTAAAATATTGCAATCACCTAAATTAACTCCCAAATTGTACATTAACAAATATTTGTTGAGAGGACAAGTTTTTAAATCCTGCCAATACCTTTGCATTGTAACAGGATCACGGAGAAGCAACTCATCCTCAATAACTGTTTTATCCATCAAGACAACGGAGAGTCCAGCACCTAGGATGTGCTATGCCTATCACTGTATCAGATACTGTGCGCACTGCTTCAGCTCGACCAGTGACAAATTATCAAACACGCTTTCTTAAAAGCCCTGAAGAGTCCATGCTATGTATCTTCATATCGCCTTAAATTATTTCATCACCATGAAGCGGCGTATTAAATATCGGCGAGCTGTATGTTTTGCCTGTGACTCCATTAATCTCTCCTGGATCTGCAGGAGGATTATCACACGATTGGGTTTAAATCATTCATCAAAATATAGGTCATGCTGTTTGCGAAGCACTTGAGATCCAAATGAAAGGCAGAAAGCTTGTCAGTGAGAGACGGGCGGATTTTCAGGGGGATGCCGCAGAGGAACAGGGGTGAAACCATTCCAAGAAAGCACTCCCATCTACGCCCTCACCAGAAAATGCTTTTGTCTCTGAGAAAAGCTTTGCTTTTGCTTTTGTTTTTTTGTTTTTTACAGATAGAAATCTTAAGCCCTGAGATGATAATAGAGAAGAAATCAAAAGGGCATCCGAGGTGGGGTAACTGAGGGGGAAAAAGATGCGCTTGCTTCACTCAAGCTGTCTGAAGATGAGAATAGCAAAAGAAGATTGTCCAGCTCAGGAAGTAAATGAAATCACCAAAGAGAAATTGATGGGGGAAAAAGAGCCATCTGCCTCCATTTTGGCTCTACTGTCCTTTCTTGTTACCATTCAGAGCAAGTGACTGATAAATACAATATACATAATAACGTTCAATCTTCAATATTAAAAAATAAGATTTCATAAAGACCACAGGACGATATTAAAAACTTTTTCACATCTGTGCACCCCTGTTAAAAGCCCTTTTATTAATCACGGATTCATTTTTTCTCTGTCGTAAAACTGATTAATTCCTTTCGAAGGTCAAAGTATTAATATGGCCTTGCCTTGATAATCTCATTGTTCTGCAAAGATTTAAACAGAATAAAGTGTCAAATCACACAACAAAACACAGCTTGACTTCCACATAAAGGAATTACTAATGTAATCTCTCTCTTTAGTTTATATAATGTTTTAGTGTGACAGCTATATTCATTTTTTTTTAAAGTTTAGATGTTAAATTATGAATAATGAAAATCCAGGCAGGCTGCTTACATAAATCCTTCCACAAATATCACAAATACTCACACACACACACACACACACGCGCGCGCGCGACAGGCACAGACACACAGGTAGCAGGCTTGCCTTTGCCGCATAATTGTATAATAATACCTCACAAAAGCACAAACAAGGACAATTATTTTCCCTGGCACTCCACATCTGGGCAGCCAATCTGTGACCAATGACTTCCTGCCTGGGCTTTATGTTTCTGCTCGGCTAATAAACTCTGTAAATAATGACATGCTAATTCTAACATGGCTTTACTGACAGGCATGGCATCAGCTGAGATCTAGCCCATTATGGCTCTTTGTGGCTGAGAGAAAAACACACACAAACACACACACACACACACACACACACACACACACACACACACACACACACACACACACACACACACACAGACACACAAGCACGTGACCACAGAAAAAAAAACTGGTCTTGAATTCATCCAGACTTGATGTTGCATCTGTTATTGGGAGTATTAGGATGTCCATTTCCCACGTCAAAACAGAACATTTGCGAGCAACAATAACCTTGTAAAGTCCATCTGGATAAAGAGCTCTTTCACTTGCTCACATTTGTCACTGTACACTAATACTGTCTCAATGGCAGCCTGCTGCTACCTTCATCTACAAGCTGACTGTCCAGATGTCGGCATGTGTGTATGTTTGGGTCTACATGTTTATATGAAACCATCTTAATTAACTACAATGCCATTGTTTGATCAAATATTTATGATACATGGCTGACAGGACTGGAATATTATCAAACTAATTTGCCATTCTTGGATGTCATATTTATGGTACATGGATGTTCTGCATCACAATAATATGACTTCAGTAATTTGAACTGAATGTTGCTCATCGTTGTTACATTGGTAACTCTTTGAAAGGAAATACAAGTGGTGAAATATTTGGCCATAGAGACTGTACCAAGCAGCGATGAATCAGGTTTTTAAGGACCATGGACAGGACCCAAAATGTCCCCAAATTATCCTGACCCTAACACCTCTCTCTCTACCATTACCCTTAAACCGATACTCAGACAGATAAATTTGATCAAATAACCCTTTTGTCTACTTATTCGCCCTTTTCCCTAAAAGTGTATAGAAATCCACCAGTACCATTTTAAATTCTTTTCACGCATTTCAAAGAGAACAAAAAAAAGTGAACAAACTTTCCAGACTGCACTTAGAGTCTGCACAATGACTGGACGTGCATGGGAGCTTCCAGAAACAAAACCTAGCTCCAATGAAAAGGTCCTGTGAAACCTGATGTCTCAGGTGTGGTGTTGTAAAGAATGCAATTGCCCCTTAAGGTCTGAATTATCACTGATGTAAAACGACAAGCATCAAACAGAAACCAGTCACACCTTCCCATTCATGCAAAAACACAAATTACTAATTAGAATTCAACAACAGTGCAAGTTTAAGCACCAAAGATTTTCACTGAGTCAGCCAGTTTCACTTTGATTTGAATATAGGCAGAGAAATGTTTTGTCTGAAGCCGTTTCATGTCATGGCTGTGGAATACACTGGTTTCATAGCATTACTTTAGCTATGAAATCCTGTGGTTTAGGCTTGGCAGCATTTAATTTTATTTAACCTTAATTTGAAAAAAACAGGTTCAATATCCCTCCATAATCAGGTATGCTAACTACAGGAGCTAAATTAACTGAAAGGAAGATCAAAACTCAGAGGGAGCCCATTAGCTAGTGCTAACCTTCCCTGACACCCTGTCTGGCAGTCCCTGTACTTATAAGAAAATGTAATATATTATGTGATCGGCGTTTACTGATTACTTCCAAAGAACAGACGGCATGCTGGCTGCACACCAAAATTTAAATGCCAGGTTCGTAATTTTTCATTTTCAGTTTTCAGTTCAGTTTTCAGTTCACCCATCGCTTTGATGAATGAATGAATGGATGAATGAATGAATGAATGAATGAATGGATGGATGGATGGATGGATGGATGGATGGATGAATGAGAGAGCGAGTGAATCTGCAAGGTTACTTTTTTATATGCAGGACAACAGAATTTTTGGCTCGTGTCTCGACACAAAATGAGCAAGCACAAGGGGATTTTTTCATTTTTCTTTTTCATAATTTATTTTTTCAATGTGGAGAGCTGGTATTTTTGTATTGAATTTTAATTTGGTTTTCACCTTTAATGCTCTCACATTTAATATAACCAGCACAAACAGCTTTCTCATCTTTCCAAACCTTGATTATTTTTGCTGCGTCAGTTTATGTATTTGCTTATAACTTAATTAGCCAGCAAGTCTCTCTGACATGAAATATCATTTTAAGGATAGACCTGACCAGGATGGCAGAAGTACATACATAATCTTTTAGCACAGATAATGCCGCCACACAGATATACATAAAAGCCCACAGAAAAAGTCACACATTCAAATCCAGTAAGATCAAGTCATCAACTGTATTATATATCCTGACCCAAACGGAAAGTAAAGAAGAACCACAAGTTTTTATAACATTTTTTTAAAGTTTTTATTGATTTGCACACAAGAGTAAAAATATTACAGCAGAGAAACAATGTGCTGCTCAGGTCAGGTCAGAAACCCAGGTGAGCTTCAGGTTACGGTTCTTACTGAAAGCAAAAGAAACAAAAGCACAAAAGTTTAAACAATATTTGCAGTAACCAGATAATTATCACATGCAGAGCATCAGTACTGTACAGGCATGGAGGGTCAGTTTTGAGCATCTCTGTTGTAGCCTAAGTAATTCAAAGACACTCAAAAATGGCCTTTGAGGCCAGCGGTTCTGCTGTTTTTCTTATCTACTTGATAATTAATCGATTAATGCAAGCAGAGGGGCAATTCGCCCACCTGAATCAGGCCCTTATCAGAGTGGAGAAACTGAAGCCATCAGAACCGTTAAGAATCTGGGTTTAGTATTCCTAAATAATCCGGATTTGAGTATCCCTGATTTACAGTAGCAGAGAGTAAAGACTTAGCGATGCGGTGGCAGTGAGGAGCACAGATGTTCAGAGGGGCAGTGGCTCTACCAGTGCTCTATTAGTGCTAATAATGGCTAATCCCAGCTATCAAAATCCTTCAGAGGGGCAGCTTGGCCAAAAGAGGGCAAATGGACTGTTGCCCGGGCAACAATAGCATGAAGGTGTGCACGCGGGGGGTGGTGGGGCGGTGCTCGGCTATAAGAGGGGTTAAGCGGGATTATGGGGGGGGGGAGGATTGGGGTTGGGAAGTAGGATGGATGTGGCAGTTTTTTTCATGGGGCAGTCCTTCCCGTTCTGAGCCAGCGGTCTTTATTTCCGCTTGGCCTGGCGGCGACCGCAGCCGCCTCCATTAATAACAATGTGCTTAAATGGCGTTTAACCTTATCTCTGCATGCTTTACGCCCCGTGCGTGAGAGATGGGGGAGCGCTGGCCAGCAGGTCCCTCAGGTACCGCGACCGGCCAACCAATCTTCCGCCCTGTACCTGCACTGCAAAAGCCCATGCATCAAGAGCGGGTCCGCGGCCGCTCGGAATGCTGATGACTCTGTCCCGGCGCCGGAGTGGACAGGACCGCACACCCTGAGCAATGGCTGTCCTTGCGCTCACATTTCCTACCCGGCTGTTTCTCAAGCACCTCTCTTCTGCTGTTTTTTAAAATGTATTCATTTCATTCTCCCCTCCTGTTTGTGGCTGTGAGTGTGTACGTGTTTACGTGAGCGTGAGCGTGCGCCTGAGCGCTGGAAAAAGGCTGAGATTGAATCTGGATGTCTCGGGCACAGGATCTAACAGCGAAGGAGCCTTGAAGGCTTTGTGAATACACAATCCCTCTGTTTAAGTTCACCTTGAAATTGTTTGCTGTTGCTGCTGATGTTTTTGCTCCTACAGGGATAAATAGTTGTTCTTTTAACAAACACGGGTTGGTCAAACTGTTTGTGTAGATATTTTTATTTGCATAATATATACATTTTTTCAAATATTACCCCCCCCCAACACACACACACACACTAACTAAATGTATTGATACAACCCATGCAATATAGTTCAAGATATACACTCACACTCACACACACACACACACACACACACGCTGTCTAGCTATCGTCTGGCAGCATTGTGTCAAAGGCAGTCATGCAAATGGCCCAGGGGGATCAGCTAAGAGCTGCACACAGCTCTCCTCCTTACTCCAGACAGTGTCAGTGTGGCCAGCCTGCTGATCATAAGAGACACCAGTCACTGAGCCTCTATCTCACACTGCAGCCACCACAGACATGTACAGGAGCAGAATCTGCTGCCATTGCTGTGTGCTCCATGAGCGAATGCTTACAGCAGGGTGATGTAACAGGGAGATGCAAGCACATTAGTCACAGCCACACTCAGAGTCAGTCCCGGGGAGCCCAGTGCATATGCTGGGTTTTACTAAAGCCAATCTACCAATCAGGAGAGGTTGCTGAAAGGGTGTGTCGGTATATTTAATCATAACTTTGTCCTTAAACATATTTTAACACGATGTAGGTTTGGTTTGTTGTAATTCACTGTGCTCTTTTGTTTGATACATAAGGGTTTTAGTTTCAGTGACAAGATTTCCACATTCTCAGCATGTGGGAGTCTGCTGAATTCACCCGTCAGCCTCCTGATGAATCCATCAAAATGGAGTCTCTTTCAAATGCAGTTATTTGCCATGTTTCACACAAAGCACTGCAAGTGAAAGCACTGGCTGGTCCAGTGTCCTGGGTGAACATGGGCCATATTTTTCCCAGAACACATTACAGGCAAAGTAGCCTAAATAGGATAAACCAATCCCCTCAGTAGACTTTAAAAGTGTCTAATTATGGTATCTTTTCACCATGCGGAGGTTGTGATTATGACTGGAAAGAGAACCAGCAGCTCAGTGAGTCTGTGAAGCGGTGCCTTCAGCACTGACAGAGCTGTGCAGAACATGGAATTCAGCGTGTCACTACAGCCACACTGACCATAGCCATGCGGTTAACCGCGGCGGGGATTAGCGGAGTATGTGCGGTAAACACTGCCGGTCAAGTCTTGGCTCTGAAATTCTGCAGTATCACATCCTGTAGTAACAGTTTTGCCTTTAAGATATTTTTTTGGATGTTTTCTTTTTTTTTTTTTTGAATCCAGAATTTTGGGTTCATTCTTTTTTTCTTGCCAAAAAAAAAATTATGCATATGAAATCCCTCATTCACTGTGCCATGGGCAATGCAAAAGCAACTGAGCGGTGACCCTACTTGAATATACCAGGCCAGTGCAACAGCAGTTTGAAATAGACAATGCAGCATGCAGGTCTACTTCATACTTTATATTTTATATGGAAATTCTGCTGCCTTGTGGCTGTATTACCTCGTGTTCGTGTTGCTGTGAATCCAGTGTTTATCGTCTCTCTTTTTTCATAGTGAATGCCAGAGACCAATATCCACCCCATTGCATGGACAAAAAGGTTCTATTCTATTCTATTCTATTCTATTCTATTCCCCATCAAGGTGCTGCACTGACTACAATGCACTGCTTCTGTAGCAGGTCCACGTGCAGACTTTTCATCCCCAGAGATCATTCACTACTGTACTTAACCTGATACCCAATGTCACACCTCATGGCATGTGGGAAATTAAGGACATAAGTGCCATAGATGGGGGAGACGGGCAGGAGCTCATTGTCCTGAGAATAAAAGTCATCGCCCATTACCCACTTAATATGAGCCTCTGTCTGTGTCAATGACAAAGCAAGGTTCCCAGGTCACGCCTTGGAGAGGAAGGGCCGTAAATGAGCTCACAGTACCCAGAGCTGCGCTGGAGAGGAGGGGATGTAAATGAGCTCACAGTACCCAGAGCTACGCTGGAGAGGAGGGGATGTAAATGAGCTCACAGTACCCAGAGCTGCGCTGGAGAGTAGGGGCTGTAAATGAGCTCACAGTACCCAGAGCTGTGCTGGAGAGGAGGGGCTGTAAATGAGCTCACAGTACCCAGAGCTACGCTGGAGAGGAGGGGATGTAAATGAGCTCACAGTACCCAGAGCTGCGCTGGAGAGGAGGGGCTGTAAATGAGCTCACAGTACCCAGAGCTACGCTGGAGAGGAGGGGATGTAAATGAGCTCACAGTACCCAGAGCTGCGCTGGAGAGTAGGGGCTGTAAATGAGCTCACAGTACCCAGAGCTGTGCTGGAGAGGAGGGGCTGTAAATGAGCTCACAGTACCCAGAGCTGTGCTGGAGAGTAGGGGCTGTAAATGAGCTCACAGTACCCAGAGCTACGCTGGAGAGGAGGGGCTGTAAATGAGCTCACAGTACCCAGAGCTGCGCTGGAGAGTAGGGGCTGTAAATGAGCTCACAGTACCCAGAGCTGTGCTGGAGAGGAGGGGATGTAAATGAGCTCACAGTACCCAGAGCTACGCTGGAGAGGAGGGGCTGTAAATGAGCTCACAGTACCCAGAGCTGTGCTGGAGAGGAGGGGCCGTAAATGAGCTCACAGTACCCAGAGCTGCACTGGAGAGGAGGGGCTGTAAATGAGCTCACAGTACCCAGAGCTGTGCTGGAGAGGAGGGGCTGTAAATGAGCTCACAGTACCCAGAGCTGTGCTGGAGAGGAGGGGCTGTAAATGAGCTCACAGTACCCAGAGCTGCACTGGGGAGGAGGGGATGTAAATGAGCTCACAGTACCCAGAGCTACGCTGGAGAGGAGGGGATTTAAATGAGCTCACAGTACCCTGCGCTGGAGAGGAGGGGATGTAAATGAGCTCACAGTACCCAGAGCTACGCTGGAGAGGAGGGAATCTACCTGCATCCACCTCATGGATGCTGTGCTGTACTTTGAGACACTATTGAACACTATAAAGCAGTTATCTGTCTCTGGGAGAAAAGCAAAAATAAATAAATGAATGAACAAATAAATAAATAAATAACATGATGTAAGTAATTATGGGAACATGGCTCAAACAAGGCTTAACGTCCCCAATAGGGTATAATGACAAACATTTAGGGTAACGTGTGTGTGCCTGTTCTTTGTGTTTTTATGTTTGTGTGTGCAAGCCTTCCCAAGTGTGTGTGTGTGTTGTGTGTGTGTGTGTATGTGAATAAGAGAGAGAGCTCACTTGAGTGTGTGTGTGTGTGTGTGTGTGTGTGTGTGTGTGTGTGTGTGTGTGTGTGTGTATGTGAATAAGAGAGAGAGAGAGCTAACTTGAGTGTGTGTGTGTGAGTGTGTGTTTGTTTGGTGTGTGTGTGTCAGGGATGATCAGCTTGCAGCTTGTGACTGGAGTTTGAGGCCTGTTTGCCGCTCCTGGTTGGAGGCATGTTCTCCAGCATGGAAGGAGAGAGCCTGGAGCCCCACACACACACACACACACACACACACACACACACACACACACACACACACACACAGGCAGGATTTCACACACAGTTAAATTATTTATGTCTACAGTTCATAAACACATTACAAAAAGGAAATACATTTTTCAGATGCATGATGTTAGGACATGACGTATCATATGCACTAGTATAGCAATAAATATAACCCTAGCATATTGAATATACAACACAAATGTTCAGCTTCCAGACAAGCATAGAGAAAGCAGCATCTCCTCTATATAGAGCAGCTGCCAATAATGCCTGAGACTGAACAGTACCTCACAACCTGCTTGGCTTTTTTCTTTGTCAGTCCCATCATTTGTAAACCTGTAACTATTAGTCCATGAACATGACCTACACTACCAAATATGAAACCCTGTGAACGGCACTTATATCCCAACTGTGCAATTGCCTGGACCAATGGCTGATATTTCAGAAGGTTTGTTAAAAAGGTTTCTTCCAGACGATAGGCAAAGGTGCAACCTGTTTCCAGAACATCGTTTTGTATTCTGCTCATCACCATCACCTATATCAGGAGTATTAGCAGGAATATTTGGAAATATGTCAGAGTCACAGTTACAGTGATTATACCAATGTATGGTTTAACAGAAGAGTGTTTGTGCATTCTTACACACAAACATACACACACACACACACACACACACACACACAAACACACAGGCCCGGTGAGGGACATCTGTTGTACACAGGCACAGATGTGGCCACTTGCCTCTTCAACACACAGCCTTTGCTTCCTCGTGATGGATGCAGGCGTTCAGAAAAAAAAAAATTATAAATAAATAAATGACAAGTCAATAAAGATGGAAATCATAAATCCGCTTTAATGAAACACTAATGACAGGACACTGCGCCTGTTGCTCGGCGCAAGTGGGCGGTTGCTGGGATACGGCTATCATTGCGTGCACGGTTTTAATTATTTTAAAATAAACAACAAGGCGGTATTAGAGACGACCCGCGCTCCGTTTAGGAGGGAAGACAGTGTGTGAGAATGCAGATGTGGCCTCAGAGCCACAGGTCTGGATAGACGTCCAGCCTTCAGACTGATTATCTTTGCATTATTTCTCGTATTTAAGTGCTTTGTTAAATACTTAAGCCCCATTGAGGGGGTCAGAAGTTTGGGCTGTGGGTCAAGCATGGCCTACTGGTCCTCAAAGATAAACAGAAAATCAGAGCACTACGTGTGAATTCCATAAGCTAGATACACCGTAACTGGTCCTGGAGGTCTACATGGCTAAGATAAGAGCATAAGAGCAATTTCCAGTGCTAGAGCAATGTCATTCAACCCATCTGAGCTCATCATACATGCAGTCAACAACAGGGGCCTGAGACTCCACCTCTGGACTGGTCTGTTGGCCTTTGACGCTTCAGAACTTTAAGTGATTGATTGAAGTCACTGATTGGCTGAAGAGTCCACACACAGTACTTTGTGTCAGTCCACACGCACAACCAGGCTGCTGATAGAAACAAAACCAGAAAAACCTGCTCTCTTCAGCCTTCTTGTTTCTGAGAGCATCCAGCATTGCACCAAGCCTTGACTTAAACACCCCAAAGATCTCTGACCCTGCTAGTGTCCTCTGCTATCAGCTCGGCCATGACTTCATTTGGAGAGTGCAGACAGTACACTTTGATATATGCTTTGTCTCATCTCAAATCTAGCTTTATATATTTAATGACAGCAAGATATGGAAACTAGAACCAATGACAATTCTCATCAAATGCTTAAAAGCTGTGACATGGGAATTTATATTATATTGTGTGTGTACGTGTGTGTGTATATATATACGTGTGTGTGTGTGTGTGTGTGTGTGTGAGTGTTTGTTTGTTTGTGTGTACTACGAATACTTTCAAACATTTTACTCACTGTAAAATGCTCACCTCCCAAATCAATTTAAAGCAGTCTGTCGTGAACAGACGTCAAACAGCTGTTGTTTTAAAGCTTCCATTCTTTGTAACTGCTTCAGATAGGAGGTTATGTGAAATGTATTGATATCTGCTGTTTGATAGCCGTTGTGTTCAAACAATCCTCTGGGCGCAGGCGATACAGAATCACCTCAAATTAAAAACAAAAAAGCCCAGTGATGTTTTATGAAACAATATCATTTTTCACTTCAATGCCACATTCAAGGCAAATCCTCAGGATGGGAAACAAAACCATTATAACTTGCTTTTATTAATAAATGACAGAATGACATTATGAGCATTTAACGATGTTTTAATACACACAGTTATGATTTTACCCATTAATCTTCTTTTTGAACTGCTTTTCAGTCAGAACCACCAAGCCATTGTGGAGAACTGGGCTTATGATTCAGAGGTTGCAGGTTTGACCCCTGGGTGAGACATTGCTGTTAAGCAGGTTACCTAATCTAAATAGTGTCAGTAAATATCCAGCTGTAAAAATGTGTTTTATACATGTAAGCTGTTGTGTTACCTTTGATAAGAGCTTCTATTTAACCTATAAAATGAAGGCTGCTTTCATGTCACTAGCCTTGAGGCTAGATTGCAGGCTTCATTTTGTGGCCGACCAATCAGAGGCCCAACTTAAACTGCTCTCTTCCAGAATCTACATATACCTGTCACAGACCTCCTGCATGCCTCCTGGATGTGAGATCCAACGTCAGATGCATTGTGGGATTTGCACAGATAGCAGGTCTTCAAAGCTTCATCTGGAGGTGTTTCCATCAGAGAATCTGTGAACAAGCATCGCAAAGTGTAATTTGGGTTTTAGATTGTGTGATATTTGCTTCCCATAACTTTTGGAATATGAATGGTGTTCGCCTCACATGGCAGCCCATCCTGTGCTCTGACTGGCTCTGTGATATGATGGACCTCCCTAACAGCCAATCAGGATTTGACATGACAGGTTGGAAGACATTGCTAGGGTGCATTTGAGATGCCCTGGTACCTAAGCTCAAATAATTTAATATAATGTAAATTCTAATGTTGTATAACTAGGGTCTAGCCTAAGTTTGACTTTTTGTTTAGTTTACCATCTTTATATCATTATAATAGTTTCAAGATGTAAAAAGGAGCTGTTGCCTAACAGCTAATTCATGGAGCAGCTGTATAAATTCATCAAGCTGACTCTCTAATAAAAAAAGTCACCTGGGACAGTTACTGTACTGCATGTGTGGTGATCTTGGAGCCAAATTAATTTGTTGCATAAATATTTCATAATATTTTCTTACAGCACAGAGACTTTCCTTCACACTTTGTTTTTTGCCAAAGGGATTCTCCTCCTGTTGTGTTGCTATAATCTTACTGATAAGACAAGGCATAAACAACCAAACAATTTAGCTTTTTTAAATTCCAGCATGGCTGACATTGTCTCTCTCTCCCCCGGCTCTTTGCTCCAGTTTTCCTCGCAGAGTAAAGTCATCTCCGGCTAACGTCGATTCCGTTTTGGCTGGAGTTTCCTCATGCACATTGCGGTGGGTTGCCAAGGGTTACACTTGCATAAACAAACACTTTCTTTTTTCACACCTAAGCAGCTTGTCTTTCCTCTGAATCATATCTGCGGTGAAAAAAATTCTGGAAAAACATGTTCGTAGTTAAAACTTATGCTGAAAAATATTTTCGCTTGGAAAATATTTTGAAAATAAAGAGCGACTTTATCAGCTTGTCATTATGTTTTGATGTTGTGTTTGATAAACATGCAGCACATATGACTGGTTGAGAGGGTATGAGGTCATAATCACTGACAGGTTATGAGGCCATAATTAACATATCTGTTATTTGTCACAATATAGTCCGATATAGTCATGGCTTAATTAGAAGAACCTGAAGAATTCGAAAATAAAGCATGCGAGAGATGCAACGCCAGGACATGAGTACTTAACAAATACTATAATTCTATTACCTGAGATGCTCAAAATAACATGCAATTTCCATAGAAACAGTCATTTATTTAACAGGGATGCTGGACCTAAGAGCACCAAAGTCCAGACCATGGCACAGAATTTTACCTTTGTTTTTTATGCTAAAACCATAGAATACCGTATCATTTCCCATCAAAATCTCAGACTTGACCAGTGGTCCTCACTCCAGGTCCTGGAGAACTGCAGTATTTGCTGGTTTTCATGTCCCCCTAAAATTGCACAGCAGGTTCAAACCCAAGAAACCAGGAGAGGTGAGTTAGCTGCATGATCAGTTGTTTTAATTGGTCAATAAGCGCTGAGTAACAACAAAAACCAGAATACCCTGTGGCTCTGCAGGACCAGAAGTGACGATTGCCAGATTAAACCTTTGACCAATCCTAGCTTTCAGACCACATTACCCTAATATTGACCAGACATAAGACTGACATCACTCTATTATAAATACCTTGCCTGCTCTTTGAGATATACATTATTCCCTGGCTGTAATTGATGTTGGATATGAATAGCAAAATGATTTTCTGCATTTTTCATTTTTGGCTCTTGCAGGAACCTTTGACTTTCATTATGATCCAGTGAGAGACTGTTCTGGGTCACAGGTGGTTGATATGGTAGCTCTGCGGTGCAGGGCTGGTGAACTTACTGTGCCTTCACTCACAGTGAAGGTAGAGAGAGGTAAAACAGCAGGATACCTCCTTCATACTCTGTCAAAATTACACTGGAAGCTGATCAAAAAGATTAAAAACACCCATGGAATGCATTAGCGGTTTATTTACTTTTAATAAAATTGTGTGCATGTTTAACAAGGTGAACTTATGGTGGCACTTATTTGTATTTTTGTGATTTGACTTTTTTTTAGGTTGTGCAGTTGCTTTAAACGAATATCCACCATCTGATTTTGCCAGTCTTGTCCTTGGTGGATTGGTTTCCCTGCTGATTAATGATTCCCTACAGGTGAGTTTAATTGAACACACTATAGAAGCATTTACACCTGAAAGGAAAGGGGGTTATAATGGTGTGGCTGTTTTTGTTTTTAGTACAGCTATAGTTGCCTGCGCACTCACTAAAAAAAGGTTGCTTTGTTGTTATTTAATGGAGTGCCGTGTTCAATTCGAGATCTCCTGTCTCTATGAAACAGGAGTGGCATAGTAAGGGTTCTCTTGTCTCTGGTTCTAATGACTTGGCCCATGATGTTACAAATGAGTTTGGTAAATGAGAACAGGGGCTGAGCAGATTAGGCTGTTGAATGTATCTAAGCTGGTTAAAATTTAAAACTGGGTCAGTGGCCAACATAAATGAGTTTTATTGCTTTGGTGCGGTGTGGGGGGACAGAAAAATCAAGCATTTCAGAAACAAGGAGAATGTTGACCTTGGAGATTGTTTGTCGAAAAAAAAAAATTTCTAGCAGTGTTTCCACTGAATTCAGGTATCCTAAACCCCTACTGTCTCCCCCTTGAGAGATATGTGCTCCAATCACAGTGCTTATGTGATTATTGGCAGAAGTGCTGTCCAATAAAAATTAAATTTAGGGTAGTTTTTTTTTTTCAGGCTAAGGAGTTTACCTGAACAGAAGTTAAACAAATCAGCGCACCATTAATGGCCAAACATCATTTGGGGAAACGCAGGTCACCTGATTCAGCCCAAAAAAGTATCACCTGATTCCCAACCCTTCAAGCTGAAAACTAAAACTGAATGTGTTATTTTAGACAAAACAATTAGGTGCGGATGCTAATTGTTTGCATGTATTTACCTGTAAATAAATCACATCAGTTAATAAAACAGCTGAGCATATTTAATAAACCACTGGTGCTTTTACAGATCAAATGTGTGACAAGCGCAAACCTGTTATTCACAGGTTTACCTGGTTGAATATGCATTTTGGCAGTTGGGCTGTCAGATTGTAAAAATACTGCTTTAAAGATTTGCTAATGAATATGTGCAGAAAGGCGTAATGATGGCTTAGCATTGGCTGCAGCAACAGATTAGCATAATGGTGCTGTCACACCTAGGAGAGCAAGTGTTAACCCTGACTTTACATTACTTATTTAAGCCTTACTTCCCCTGGGAAAACCCTGTGGCATTATATCTCTGTTTTATTTTTATCATTAGTATTGTTTTAATATTTCTTGTTTGTTTTTTTTTTTTTAGTTTTTTAAAAATATTTTTTATTTTAATTTTCTTATCAATCTTTATGAAAATTTTTTTCTGTCATTATGTATATGTACTATACATTATCATTGAAAGTTTTGTGTTTTAGTTTTTCACTTTTATACCCACCTGGGTTTTTCACCTCCTCGCCACAATGCCTTTCTTATCTTGCCTGATGTATTCTTCAACTATTAATTGCAAGAGAAAAACCTTGTCAAATGAGATTTTGTTACCAAAAAAAGCATTTCACCTTTTGCAAATAGGAATACATATAAACATATATTGTCTATAAAATCTGATTTAAATACTGCTGCAGGAATAAAATGTTTCAGAATATTAGTCTGAGTCTGTTGTGGTCTGTGACCACAGCATTGTGTTTTAATGCTCCAAACACAGGAGTGAATCTACAAACTGGAGTGTATGCCTGTGGATAATTACTGCCATGTTTATTTTGAATCTACATGGCATTGATTTCACAATGAAAGTATGAGATCTAACGGCTACATGCCAGACTGCTTCACAGTTTGGCTTGACATGGATATCGTTCAGATTTGGGATTCATAATCAATGATGTGACAGGTATTTAATACTTTTTTTTCATAACTGTGTGATGATTATGGGGTGTCACAATAGAGAGCTGAAAGTTCTGATTGACACAGATTCTTTAGATTGTCCAGATACTCAACTCTATATTGTTAACATGGGATTTGTTATTATGTTGATGATGCTACAGATTTAAGGCCCCCCTCCCCCTCCCCCTCCTCCCCCTACTATTTTGATAACAAGCGTTTCTGATTTTATAGATTTTTTTCCCTGCCCATAGATATGTTATACATTATTTAAAATGTGATAACTTCTGAAAACATTTCTGAGAGACTGTAAAGTACCACTAGCATGTGAATGTTAAAATGTTAAATTTCAGCTGGAGGGCAGCCAAAACTTCCAGTCTAATCATGTCTATAAATAAAACTGAAACATTAATAAATTTACACTGAATTACCAAACAGTTTCTCTTTTGTAAGTACATGTTGAGTCAATTTCCAAAAAAAATAAATAAATTGATGAATAAAATAATAATGATCATTTATAAATATTTTTACGGCTTATGAAACATTTAAATGCAGTCAGAAATGTTATTGTGTAAAACAACGGAAATTTTAGGGGTATTTTGTCCATTTTCTGATGCCAGGGTTTTTTTTTCTGTTTAACTTTCTCTCTGTGTGCTTAAGGAAAGACCTGCATGTGCCCAAACCAACTCAATGGCGCTGCCATGGAAACGGCGGCGTTGCGGAGGGAAAGTGGAAACGCTGTTATCCCCACTGGGAAAATGGAGTGCTTCAGCGCATCAGCGGGGAGCCGGGCCTATTCTCGCTGTGTGCGGCCACAAGCATGTGGCGCATATCGCCCAGACGACCCTGGTCCCGGACTGAACACTCTCCAGTGGCATTGTGGGGGGAAAAAAATGACGCAATTGACATGTTTTTGTGACTGCCCAAACAACATTAAAAGAACAACATGTCCTCCTCTTATTTTGTGCTACAAGCAGTTTTTTAGAGAACGCTGCTGTTCAAAAACCTTTTGTCATTACTACCTGCAGCCTAAGAACCTCTGTTTTTTCAGTTTATTACTAGTTACCAGGCAGTGATTATATTATATTATATTATATTATATTATATTATATTATATTATATTATATTATATTTTACACACTGAACCTATGAGTAATACATTTTTCGTCTTCATAGACGGGTTCATAATGGGACACATGTCCAATCTGTTATGAAGACGAAGACAGGATTAACTGTAAAATAAGACTCAAATATGATATATTAGAACCATATAAAAACAGCACCCTGAAAAACAGCCCTGATAGGCTTAAGGGATTTAAGAGGAGAAGGAGGAATGAGCTCATCTGGAGTGCCTCGGTCTGAAGTGTTTTTACGGGATTCGTACGCAGTCCGATGTTTTCTGCTTTGTACTGTGGCCAGTGCTTGCTGTCGTCTATTGCGTTGTCTGTGCTGTGTAACGGAAAGACATCATATCCGCTTTACATGACTAATAAACACACATGAACGTGACATGAGACATGCTTTTCTCCCCGATGATGCCGAAACTACAACATCTTCCACCTGACCGTGTGTGTCTGTGTGTATGTGTGCATATGTATATGTGCACATGTGCACATGTATGTGTTTGCGTGGGTGTGTGTGTGTGTGTGTATATGTGCATGTGTGTGTTTGTTTGTGAGCACATGTATTTGTGTGCACATGTATGTGTGTGTGTGTGTGTGGGTATGCATGTGTTTGTTTTTATGCGTGTGTGTGTGTCTGTGTGTATATTTGCATGTGTGTGTGTGGTTGTGTGCACATGTATGTGCATGCGTGGGTGTGTGTGTGTGTGTGTGTGTGTGTGTGTGTGTGTGGTTGTGTGCACATGTATGTGCATGCGTGGGTGTGCATGTGTTTGTTTGTATGTGTGTGTGTTTTTCACTCGCTGAAGCAGCAGACAGGTGAGACGTGTTTAGGATACAGCCCAGGATGTCACAAGGAGATGTGCTGTCATCACTGGCCCTGTTTCCTCCAGAGAGTGCCGCACAGCGAGAGAGAGAGCCCCATTCACATGTAAATGCCAGCGTCTACTACTTCCTGTTGATAGGTGTGCATGCATGCAAACCATGCGCCCATTACCGGCACATGGGGGGGGGGGATAGGATGCTAAATGTGTGCATGCATATTAATGAACACTGCATGCAATCAACACATCCAAACTCTGACCACCAAGCCCAACATCTGTCAGTCAAAGCCTGCTCCAGCATCTCCTGTCAATCAAAAACAGCCAATCACCATTCGGTGCACTCACATGACCCTGCCAGCCTACAGTAATGACACCTCAGCGTACCCCTTTCTCTCTTTCTCCCTCTGCCTCTCTCTCGGGGTGGCATGTTATTATATATTTCCATAACTCTATGCTTCCTCTGGCTTGCGGAGTTGACTTGCAATGCTGAAAGGAAGCATGAGGAACGAGCTCCAGCATGAAGTACAAAAACACAGAGAGAAGCATAGAAAATATAAGGGGAATGTTGTATTTTTAAAAACAAAATGCAGAGAACATGTTTTGAAAGCGTTGTTAGTCAGAATAACGAGCTGACTGAGTGCAGCAGTTAGATGCACAGACATGTAGGGATGCCCTATGACGGGGATTTTCAATCAATATTGTTGATAGGCCACTTTTACAGTTGTGAATAGAGTGGCAGGCCAGTTGGGCACAAAGCATATAATATAATATAATATAATATAATATAATATAATATAATATAATATAATATAATATAATATAATATAATAACACTAACATTTTTATTAGTAGGCCATAAACTGTGCTAAATGTGGGCTTGTAGCTTACGACTTTCCATCAGGTTCATAAAATGAGATGTGTGCAATATGATTGAGAAACCTTGTCTGATAATGCTATTATCTGACGTTGGTATTTGTCTGATAAGTTCTGTGACTGTTTTTTGTTTCGGGGTCATGGCTAAGCACTTCACTGCGTTCTTTTGAGCGGATCAGGTTTTGTGGATGGTAGCTGATTGGTTGTAAGAGGTTAACAGTATCTCAATTACACCTTTACATACCACAGACTTGGGTGGGAAGCTGGCATTGAAACCTGTGTGTTTGGTCTCAAAGTGCCGTTTATGTTTGCTGCCTTGCACACCACAACTGTTTGCATATAAATTAAACATGTTGGCTTTGCATTGGAAAGATTTGGCATAATTAAAAGAAAATTATCTATCCAGTTTTGGTTGAAGTGCCTGTTTTTACTGTCAACTTTTCTCTTTTTGGATGTCATTGCTATTGTCTCTGCAGTAAACTCTTGCTTGCCGATATTTCAATTTCCCTCCAACTTCCCTGCCTACGCTATCGTTGTCTATTGCCATAGCAATTACATGAATTTCATTTTCACTGCCAAAATAAAAGTTTGTTTGGTCCGTGTGTAGCATGTGCTGCTCATTTTCACTCTGTTGCGGTAGCACTGTGAGTCTCTGAGTTTATATGAGCTACTTTCACGATAATAGTAGGAAAAGAGGCTGCACAAATACAGAGGCATGTGAAAATGTTTGTGCACCATATGATAATGCTCCGCGGGCCGCCTATTGAAAATCACTGCTCTATGACTGAAGGCATAGAGCAGAGCATTCCTCCTGCCCTGGAACGTGTGCGTGCTGAAGCTTAGTGCTTCAGCACTGATTGGCTAAAGAGCGACCACACCTTGTTTCTAAGGGCGACAGTGGCAACCGATTCAAAGGACATCAGAAAGACAGTGCAGCTCTTGGATATGATCTAAGGCAGTAAGTGAAGAAGGAGGAGGAGGAGGAGGAGGAGGAGGGCCAGGTCTGGATGCAGTGAGGAGCCATGTGGGGGGGGGGGGCTGGGAGGGGGCAGTGTGTGTCGGAGTTCATATCAGTGGCTCATCCATCGCCGAGCTGTTCGGGAACGCAGGAAGAGGGGAGACGGATGGAGGAACGTGGAGGAAAAGAGAGGAAAGGAGAGAGAGAGATTCAGACACACCGCATTCATTCATCAGACTGCTGAGCCCTTTGGCTCTCAGTCATATTATCGACAAGACTTTAGAACCAGAGAAAGAGAAGAAAACAAAAAGCATGTGTGTGTGCCTGTGTGTGCTGGATATAGGGGCTAGACAAAATAAAGAAAACACTGAAGATTATGCTTAAAATATGTGCATACTAATATACACAATATATATATATGTGCGTGTGTGTGTGTGTGTCTAAACATACATGTAATAAATTAAGGATTTGGGCCACCTCCTCTCTCAAAACCATTTAATTTCTTCTGGGAAAGTAGTGAAACCTCTGAACTGTGTGCAGTGGTTCATTGCACCAATCCCCAAGAAGGAAAGCATTACACCCTTTGAGAGGAGAAAAGGGTGGAGATCTACCACATGCTGTGTGTTCCTGAGCCTCCCATAGAGGGTTCAGTGATGTTTAGTTCTGCTGATTATCAAGGCCATGGAAGGTGGTTGACTATACCCTGGTGTTCATGAAACCACTCTTGAATCAATTTAGCAGGGTGTATGGAGCTGTTATCATCTTGGATGAGGGGGACATCTTGAGGAAACAATATCTGCAATATAGTGTGCATCTTGTCACCCAAATTCTTCCTATACTCTGGTCACACGACTCCTATTCAACTGTGATTTCATCATTTCAAAATTCAAGCCCTTTTTCATTTGATGTGTTCTACCCCCTATGTGTGTATAACGCATCAACGTGGCTCATGGATGCTCTGAGATTTACCTGAATGGAAACTGTGAGGACAGTGTGATGTAGTTGATGCTGGTTGTCCATTCTGACAAAAAGTAATGGAGAACAGAAACTCCTGCTGCAGGTCCAACTACTAGGATAATAATAATAATAATAGTAATAATAATAATAATAATAATAATAATAATAATTAGAAGAAGGAGAATAATAAGAATATCCATACAATTAATGCACAAGCCCCAATGTTCAGTTTTGGTGTATAATTATTGTTGTCAGAAATGTCACCTCCTCACCCAGCAGCATGTGTGACTCAGACCAAAGATATAATCAGCTGGAGAAAGGGCTGTTGTTTCAGAGCTCTGGACATTATATCCAGATCATAACTCATTTAACCAAGAGTGCGGCCTGTGCAACGCCACAGGGTGGCTGGCTATTGTTTCCACATTAAAATCAGCTACCAGCTCAGGCCCGAGAAACCAAGTAAGGTGTAATCAAATGCTTTAATGGACCAATTAAGTGCTGAGTAACAACAAAAAAAACTGAGCATACAACCGCTCTCTGAGTGCGAGAAGTGAGTGCCACTGCTCCGTTGCTTGTGGAGGTGTTTTTATGAACCGTACACTGTAGCGTTATGTGCTTACCACGAGTGAAAGCAGCAGAAAGGATCACTACATCGGATGATAGATCACATATTTTTGCATGTTATGTCACTAGCATGATGAAAAAAACCTATACCTCGAAAAAGACCATTTTCCTGGAAAAAATTATTACAATGCTTTGCTTTAGATACTTTTAATTATATTTCATGAGTACATACAAATCATGAAGTAATGGCAGGAAAAGAATCTGGGCTGTAGTGTAATTTTGTGCTTTTTCACTAAAGGAATAAATGCCATTATCCTGATTTCCTAAAGCATTAAGTACCTGCAAAACTATTTTCCTGGTGCAAAATGATTAAGAGAGCATGTACAATAATTGGTTGAGGTTGTTTTTTATGGCACCAATAACAAATCATGTTCTTGAAAATGCATGTGCAAAATTTGAACATGCGCTGAAGGGTTTGACAAATGCATGTTTGTTAGTTTAGTGTTATGGTGTTTGCACTCTGTAACAGGCAACGCATCAACTTTCGTGTCATTCCATTTGAGTTTTCATCTGGCCAGCTCACCTCTTAACTCAAAGGCAGAGTCTGATTTGTCTTGGTGCTGTTATTATTTTGCCCTGAATGAACACTGAACAGATGGGTGAAACAAGCTAATCCCCATTCCTTTTATTTATTTTTTTTTGTGCAGATGTTGCATTTAATTTCAAAGACTGGAAGCAATGACCATAATGACTACAAATGACCATAAAATCCAAAGTATGTAGGATTTAGATGTAGTATCTGAAGGAGGTGATGAGTCAATGAATTTGAAGGACACTGCCTCTACTACAGTGAAAATTTAATATGCATCTGAAATAAAAATATATCTCTCAGGTTAAAAGTGGGTTGAGGAATTAAATGATTGCCAAAAAAATGTTGTGCTTTTTTTTTTTTTTTTTACAAAGCAAAAGCATCAGAATCAGCATAACCACATTGAAAACTTTAGGCGCATTAAACCCCACTAAACAAAGTCAAAATGATAGCTTGATCCTGCACAGTGAAGCATGTGGCCTAGCCATGGATACTGCCATGGGTACTGATATCTGTATAAGTTCAGAAAAAACATTTCTATTTCTGAAGAGTGTCTCTCTCATGCCCTTGGCTCCCAAAATGTCAGCCCTGTCTTTGCCGATTCCCTCTATAGAAAATAAATAAATAAATAAATGAAGGGTGATGTTTTATTCAGCCCATCCAGGTGCAGTGGAAACGTGAAGAGCACACTGACGTCTTCCTGCGTTTTGATTGGTGGTTGCCCTGAGGAATGAGGGCCTGCATCAACTGCTCCCCATGGCCTACTGCCTGGCATCAGAAATGATGTCACAGGACAATATTTGCCAACCACTCATATCAATTATGATGTCATAGAACCATACATACCAATCACTTGTATCAATTATGATGTCATAGTATTAGGTATCATGATGTTGGTATCAATTATGATGTCTTGATGTTTTCATATGAAGGCAATGTAATGTTTGCAATACAATTTTTTAAATTTATTTATTTATTATTTTCTTTCTTTCAAATCTTTTGTGTTAATTAATTATAATTATTGTTTGTCATAATAAAAAAGGACTAGAAATACATTCTAACATTGGGTAGCTAAAGTATAATTAACTGAACTTGTGGCAAATGTGACGTAGTCTCAATTGAAATTGCTGTCATACTCTCTTTGAAAGTAATGTCATCCTGTTTGCAGTCTGCTGTCAGCTGTCATACATACAAGCACAACATCACAGCTCCAAACATGAATCTGTGCAAAAGGAAATATTACAGTCACACAGAAGCATGATACTCAGCACAGTCATGTGACTTGTGATTCTATTTAATCATAAGGTGACAGTGCAATGTGTGATTATACATTCATATGATATTTAAATTTCAAATCTCTGAGATGAATGTTCCTGACTAAATGATGTGAGTGTTTAAAGAACATCGTGCACACACTGCTGCATGGCAAGTGCCGGTAACCACATTTTTTTTTTTTTTTTACCGTAAAAAACGGTTTAATGGGTTTGAGCATGTGCATCTGGAAGGCTGGCCTGATCATTTCTCCACAGAGTGTGTGGCCAATAAAGGCGTGCATGTGGGGGTTATATTTGGACAGATGAATGAGGTTAGTCACCACCAGGGTGTCATTCCGAGCATGATCACATTTCAAACACTCTATTATTAATTTCATGGGGACTCTACAAGTGCCAACTACCTTTGACTCCCTTCAGAATGACATAACTAACTGCTTCCTTGGCTTCATCTAAGTTAAACTGTCAGCATTTGTTTTATTATAGCAATAATAAAGTCATATATATTATTGTAGTAATACAGTATCCTGATTTGCTTCAAACTGAAATGAGAAATGTAACAGAATTTACTCTCCTTCAATTTAGTCTTAGAGAGACAGGGCGGGATAAAGTCCTGTCAATAGAGAATAGTCCTGCCCAGTCTGGCCCAGTTCCATTAAGAGATGAATCGGCTAGTCCTAGAGGTAAACTCCATGGTAATCCTCAACAAACAGCAGCTCTCACACTTCCACTCGATTAGTGGTGTCACCTGAACCCCCCGCCTGCGAGTACCAGAGCAGCCTGGGAAGGGAACAAAGGGAAAATGAGGAGGGCGGTGAAATAGCCATCTCTGTGAGAGAGTGCCCTTTCCTTTCACAACATCTTCAGTCTGTCTAGGAATGCAGTTGTACAGCTTCCTCACGGTGTGTAGTGATACACTGATTTCCTTTCGAGAAGGAAGGAATCGAGTTCTTGGAGGGATGAAAGAGGTGGAGACCTACCGCATGCTGTGTGTTTCAGAACCTTGCATAGAAAGTCCACTGATTATCAAGGCAATGTAAGATGTTTGACTCTATCCTATTGTTCATCAAACCACTCTTTAACCAGTTTAGCAGGCTGTATAGAGCCATTATCATCTAGGATGAGGGGGACATTTCAGGGAAACAATATCTGCAATACAGCGTGCACCTGGGTACCCAAAATGTTTCCTATTCTCTGGCCACAAGACTCATGAGCAATTGTAATTGTAGCTTTGTGTAGCACTCCAGTTCCCCCCTCATCCAGGAGTGGTGGAGCAGTGTGGGAAGGGGCCAGGGGAAAAGGGGGGCAGTGAAGCAGCCTCATCTGAGAGTGAGTACCACACACAGTGAGTGTGGTGGGTGGCGGGTGAACGGGGAGGAAGGACTAATGCTTCTGCTGAATCTTTAATCTGCGTTTGCATATGACCCACTGACTGGATGTTATCTGAGCAGCTCGATGCATACTTAATCAGGCCGATCTTACTCTCCTGCACATTAGGTAATTGCTCAGCAGTCTTTCTGGGAACTAAGATACAGTATATATTTACAGCACATATATAATTCTTCAGCCATTTATCAGACACCGTTATTCAGAAGGACATACACAGTTTACATTTGTATGCACCATTTATACTGCCTGATATTTGCTGAAGCAATAGAGATGAAAGCAAGGTGAACCCATTCTCATGGGTGCATCGGCAGTGCCCTGTCTGTGAATCAAACCTGCAACCTCTGAGGTACAAGCCCAGCTCCTTAACCTGTAATAGAAACCAGGGTATGAGCAAGTATACAGAATATATCCACCTAAACTTTCAGTGATGTGCAATATACCAATCCATATGCTTTATTACCATTAATATATATGGGCTTTGGAGTTACAGTATACCCACCTATTAGCCTTAATACCATTAATACATGTGGTTTTGAAGTTACAGTATGCCCACCTCCTCAGACAGTTACCATTAATATACATATGGGCTTTTGCCCACCTCCTCAGACAGTATACCCACCTATTAGCCTTATTACCATTAATACATATGGGCTTTGGAGTTATAGTATGCCCACCTCCTCAGACAGTATATTCACCTATTAGCCTTATTACCATTAATACATATGGGCTTTGGTGTTACAGTCTGCCCACCTCCTCAGACAGTATACCCACCTATTAGACAGTATGCCCACCTCCTCAGACAGTACACTCACCTATTAGCTTTATTACCATTATTATGGGCTTTGGAGTTACATTGCCCACCTCCTCAGACAGTATACCCACCTATTAGCCTTATTACCATTGATACATATGGGCTTTGGAGTTATAGTATGCCCACCTCCTCAGACAGTATATTCACCTATTAGCCTTATTACCATTAATACATATGGACTTTGGAGTTACAGTATACTCACCTCCTCAGACATTGTACTCACCTATTAGCCTTATTACCATTAATACATATGGGGCTTTACAGTAGCCCACCTCCTCAGACAGTATACTCACCTATTAGCCTTATTACCATTAATACATATGGGCTTTGGTGTTACAGTCTGCCCACCTCCTCAGACAGTATAATTTGTTATAATTCCGATTATGTTTCATTAACAAGTCGAGAAAACATTTTGCCTGGGCATACATTTCTTTGTATGTATGTATTTATTTATTCATTCTGCATTTACACAAAATCAGAGGGGGGAAAAAACCTCAGCCACAGGACGTAAAAATACTAGTATTTATTTGTTCCTCCCTTGCATCAAACTCGCTAATTCTAATTAGCACAGCTCTTCAGCCAGGTAGGGGAGCTAATCAGTGAAATCAATGGTCTAGCACATGGATGGAACAAAATAAATAGGAGTACTTCTACTTTCTTAAACTGGAATTTTACACCTCCATGTGAAGCAGTAAAGCATATAGGGGCTTCTGAGGGGCTTGTGCCGTAGAACATGCAAATGTAGCCCAGTGATCAGAATTCCTGCCTGCACCATTATCAGATATGCCAAGAGGATCTGTATGGGTGAAGCCACTTTGGTTTGTTCACCACTTTGCTCTCTAGCGCCCACTCCTGGTCAGCCTGGTGCCTGTCGACGCACGAGCCAAATATGTCCTGACTTTTTAGTCCTCTGACAAAATAGACACAATGTAATTGGTGGTGTGTCTGTAGTGGGAAAAGAGGTTCGTCGTCTCAAGAGGCGAACAAATCGTGTTCATGGTTGCTTCCCTCCGAGGTGACGGGTTAGGGTTTCTTGCGGGAGGCTAAACGGTTCAGCTGAGCGAGGCTGGGAGAATGGGGGAGGGGGGGGATTTTTTCTCATTTACCATGAATAAGGGTACAGTAACTCCATCATTTCTCACTCAGAGCAGCTGTATGTGCCACCTGCGACCCAAAGGGTTCACTTGGCGGTTAGAGCGCAGCTCTGCAGAGCGCACCCTGACAGAGGCCCCTCTCACCTCCACAATCCCCGCGCTGGCCAAGCTGACTGTCGGGTCTCCATCAGATAACACACAGCCTGTTTACATTTGCAACAAATGAACAAAGGCAAAATGAAGTAACACAGAGATGTGATTTTCTGTAAATGCAGCTGTGTATGTGTTGAAAATGCATCCCTTTAAAAAAAAAATGAAGTTTTCTTTCCTTTAGACAGGAAGCTGACTGGAAATATTTGGCGATGGGGTAATCTGAAATGGCACAGGTGTGTTTTCTCTCCAGCAATTTCGGACAGATTCCCCCTCGCAAAGTATTCGCCCTCCCATATTCAGCATGAATCAATGACAGCCTCCGCTTAATCTACGCCCGCCGCTTAATCGACGGCATTTTGGAGGAGGTCCGGAGCGCGGTGAATCGGTCTCCAGCTCCGCTGTGGTTTGTTTGGCTTGTGCGGGTTTATTTATCGACCCCAGCGAGCGCAGTAAGGCGCTTTCTGAGCTCAAGGTGAGGCTCTTCCCAGCCCATGGGGGGAAGGAAACACATTCACAATTTTTGCCTCCCGGAAAATATCTGGAGAGATCACTGGAGGGTGAACATACATTCGTCCAGTTTCCTGTATGTCTGTTCAGCATTATGAGCAAATTTAAGAGAATACCCAGGATTGTGTCAAATCTAGTCTTACACTCTCCAAGGTTATTTATCAGGTATCTTCTCGGTAACTTTGACAACACACGCAACTGATCGAAACAATAAAGTGTTGTGAGACTGAACATCACACAAACAATGTGACTTTATCTCTCAGCCAATTTGGAATCTCACCAGAATCCCCAATTTCCTGTACATGTTTAGAGTTGCAGGAGGGAGGAGGGGGGGTTAGCTGGCTAAGCATCCGTGGGTCCCTTTCTCTATTGATGAGGAAAGTGTAGTATGAACCTCTTTTATCTCCAGGAACACCGACTGGACAGAACAAAGGACGTTTTGATCCCCACTCCACATACATGCATTGGAGAGATCACATTTAGCTTTGAGCTTATAGAACTCTGTGATTGGTGAGATAACAGGAAGCTCTGAGCTTCAGGTACTCTGTGATTGATAAGATAACAGGAAGTTTTGAGCAAGAAAGTTTGAGGAAGCTGCACAGGCAGACTGGATCAGATGGGACCAGTTGTGTGTTAGAGGCTAATGTGAGAGGGTACAGAATTACAATGCAAACACCTATTCCCAGCTCTGAGGGAATTACAGGTGGCCCTCCCACATTGCGGCTTTCCACACCGCGGCTTCAATTTTTTTGTGGGTCGGCAACAAACAATTAGGTTATGGGTTAACTCCATTTTAAAATGTAATTGTCCCTTGAAACTGACTGACCATTTAAGCGGGACAGTGTAGAACTCCAGTCTGGTTTAAAATGCTCACAGTGCCCGCGAACCTGCAGCTGGGGGTGCTCACTTTGTTTCACTTGCAGGCTCACTTTGCTTGTCTAGGGGGGCCGAAAATTTTATGTGGTTTTTCCACATCGAGGGGGGTGTTGGGGTGGGTGATGAGCCCCTAACCCCAGCGATGTTGGAGGGTCACCTGTATTTAGCATTCTCCAGGGGTTTATGTACTGCTGGAGTGGCTTGCAGTCATATCCATTCTGTGTGATTCTCACTTCACTAAGGAGCAAATAGTCTCTGATGCTGAAAAAAAAGATCTTAACTGTAATATCAAGAGAGAAACCTGACAGGCCTGTATTAAAAAATAAATAAATAAAACAGAGTCTTTGATTTGTATATATTTTGCATAACAGCACAGATCCATACACCAGAGGATAACAGCAGGAGAGGATATGCCAGAGCAGAGAAATGCTGACATCCTGCAGGTTTTTACAATCTGTGGTATTTAGAGGACCACAGCCATGAACACACCGTGCTTATTATGCTCCTGATCACACACACCGCTTTCAACAGAGCGATATTTTCACTGCTGCAGGTGATAGAACACACCATCAGAACTCTTCATTTTTGTGAATAAAACCTCTCCAGTAAAAGGGCTCTTTAGATGACTTCAGTAATGTGAGAGTGGAAAAGTAGTTACAATAACTTCCAGCATTTTTTTTATCAATAGATAGTTATTATTTCTTTTTTAAATCGATAATGATGTCAATGCCATTTTATAGACTCAAGCTCCGCTAATACCAGACAGCATTTCATCAACGACCATCGGTGTAATAGCAGTGATTCGCCATAATTTCCCTGCCATTTAAATTAAACGATATGTTTACCTCAGCACAAGAGCTGAAACTATATTTCAGTATGGCGCAAAAACAGTGCTGCAGTACTTCCAAGGGCTCCTTCATTTTCCGTAAATGCAATGTTTAGATTGAATGGGCTTAGGAGAGACTAGAGCAAACAAGCTTCCAACAGAGTGAGCTATTCATTTGATTCAGCAGCAGATAGTCACGCTGCGCTAATTCCAAGGCAAAATATAGATCATTATCGTGTTATTAATGGAGGCTCTTTGTCTCCTTAGTGTGGCGTCTCTCTAATGACATTATTTGTGTGCGTTTGTTTTCCTTTTTGGAGCCCACCATGGCTACATCAAGGGTAGCGGCATGTCACAATTAAAGGGTGACCAAGATATCTTTGTATCCCCAGGGCTTTGCACAATGTGATAACTTAGCCCAAAGAACTGCAAGTAAAAAAAAACTAAACAAACATACAAACACAACAATGCATAATAATATATAGATATATATGTGTGTGTGTGTGTGTGTGTGTGTGCGTGCGTGCGTGCGTGCGTGCGTGCACGTGTGTGCGTGTGTGTGTATTTCAGAGGAACTGGTCTCCTGACTCTGAGAAGTCTGCGCTCCCCTGGAGTGTCACTTTGTAATCAGTCTGTGACCTTTTCCCGCTCTAATCCATGGGTGATGAATGACCACTTGATTTTCTAACTCCCTGAAACAAGTCCGAGGGTTTTTTTTTTCCAGTCTTCATGATCTCTTTCTGCATGCTTACATTTGGCCGCTGCAAACTTTTAATGTTTTAATTATAACTGAAAGTGGGTATTTTCTCAAAGTTTTTCTTTAAATCTTTGTGTAAAAAAACATATTGCAGCATGCAAGTTGCCCTTTAAAAATGAACATGGTCCATACATCATTTTCACTAAGTAAGAAGTCTGATATTAATTCAATTAATTACACGGCTGCCACTTTCCAATATAAACTGGAACCAGGCTGGCTCATTATACCCCCTTTCCTGCAGTAGAGCTGGAACCAGGCTGTCTCATTAAACCCCCTTTCCTGCAGTAGAGCTGGAACCAGGCTGTCTCATTAAACCCCCTTTCCCGCTGTAGAGCTGGAACCAGGCTGGCTCATTATACCCCCTTTCCCACTGTAGAGCTGGAACCAGGCTGGCTCATTAAACCCCCTTTCCCACTGTAGAGCTGGAACCAGGCTGGCTCATTAAACCCCCTTTCCCACTGTAGAGCTGGAACCAGGCTGGCTCATTATACCCCCTTTCCCACTGTAGAGCTGGAACCAGGCTGGCTCATTAATCCCCTTTCCCACTGTAGAGCTGGAACCAGGCTGGCTCATTATACCCCCTTTCCCACTGTAGAGCTGGAACCAGGCTGGCTCATTATACCCCTTTCCCACTGTAGAGCTGGAACCAGGCTGGCTCATTAAACCCCCTTTCCCACTGTAGAGCTGGAACCAGGCTGTCTCATTATACCCCCTTTCCTGCTGTAGAGCTGGAACCAGGCTGGCTCATTATACCCCCTTTCCCACTGTAGAGCTGGAATCAGGCTGGCTCATTATACCCCCTTTCCCACTGTAGAGCTGGAACCAGGCTGGCTCATTATACCCCCTTTCCCACTGTAGAGCTGGAACCAGGCTGGCTCATTATACCCCCTTTCCCACTGTAGAGCTGGAACCAGGCTGGCTCATTATACCCCCTTTCCTGCTGTAGAGTTGGAACCAGGCTGGCTCATTATACCCCCTTTCCCACTGTAGAGCTGGAACCAGGCTGGCTCATTAGTTCAGTAATGGTCATTTCCTCTTTTACCATTGTGACCCATGTCTGATTGTGCCACAAGTGTTTCTCTTGCGGTCTGTGGGCAAATCTGCTTAACCTCAGTGTTCACATTAAACTGGGGAGATAAACACAGAAGGGAACAGAAGCACCCGACCAGCGTTGATCTCATAATATACATATAATTCTATTATGCTTTCAATGGGCCTGATGTTATCTCCACTGCAGATTAAAAAACGATTTGAATTACAAGTCCTAAAAGCCGTCTTTGAAGCGTGTGGAGGGGGTGAATAATATTATTTCCGTCTCAGACTTTGCTAAGAAACTTAATGCAAGTCATGCGTTCACAGAAGAGCGGTCTAGCGGATTGATGTCTGGTGAACCAGATCCCTGGATTCAATTAACATCATCCTTAATAAAATAAATATAAACACCTCATTTCAAAAGGTTCATTGTTTTTTTTTTTTTTTGTGTTAATTTTTTTTCCTGAAACTTAGTTGGTGAGTTCAGCCGCTGAAAAAATGTTCTCTCGAAAATTGTGCACTGGAATAAAAAATATACCCTTCCAGTCAAACTGAAGAGGGTAAAAAATTGAGTGACACCTCTGATAAATTTTAGATTTTTAATTTTAGAGTTATTATTTTTGTTTGTTTTTTCTGTCATCCTCCTGGTAAATCTAAGAACCAGTGGGCACCGGTCAGGCCAGTGATCAGACCCTCAATCCTCCATGATGGTCATATCAGAATGTTACAAGAACCTGTGAAGGAAATGACCTTAAATACCAACGTTTTCTCTTAAATCAGCCTGCAGTCTAGTGGCTAAGATATATGTTTTTTAATAAATAACCACTGACTTCAAAAGTTTTACAGATACTAAAACTTGCCCCTGATTTGAGTTGTGGGGATTCATACATTGACATTACATGACATTACATTACATTGCATTGCATTGCAGCCATTTGGCAGAAGTCAGTTACTCCGGATATGAGCAGCACAAAACCTAAAGTGCATGAGTCAGGGATGATAGCGCCCAAAGTCCTAGCGTGGAGTAGAACCGGTGAGCCGAAAGGCCTGTGTGTGAGGGCACAGCTGCAGCCTCGGTTCTAATGCTGAGGCTAGGGGTCTGTTCTGTTACCTCTGCGGGGGGCAGGTGGGCTGGGGCGCGCTGCTGTCTGAGGAGAACAGGCACACATATCCTCCACAGCCTCCCTCTGCTCCTGTTGGGGTTCTCACTCTGAAATACCTTTTAAGCCACAAGCCCAGCCTGCACTGCCCACACACTTTCATCTCAAAGTACTTTCTTTCTTTCCCTCTCTCTCGAAAATCTGTCTCAGAAACGCCATTATTTTCTCTTAACAGGGAAGGATACAAAGAGCACCCAAGAATGTGTGACTCTTTATGAAAAGCCCTCTCCAGCAATGAGGTACCTGTACACGGTGCGTGCTGAAAGACACAGAGCACAGAACACAGCTGCTCCAGACAGCACCGCACCAAACAGCCAGTCATGGGTGAAAAGCATCCTTTATTGCACCAAACCTTCCAGGTTTCAGAACTGTACTCAGTTTACGGACTGAACTGCCAGCCCAGTATATTCCATAAGTGCCTTTGTTCTCCTTTCACTTGCTTGATGGAAAGTAAAAAGACCTCCCAGCAAGTGATATCTACACTCATAAATGGGGTAATGGTGGGTCTGAAAGCGGATTGGTCAGTCAGCCTTCATGACAGTGCTGATGCAGTATGGGTAAGTAGAATGTTTGCACACTATTTTAATATCATAGCCCTTTCTACCAGCATAAAAATTCAGGCCCTCATTGCGGTGTAACTCAATAACTGTAACTACCAGAGGGATGTGCCATATAGTCCACTCAAGTTTTCTGTTATTGAAATCCTTGACTCACTTTTCAGAGTCTATAAGGATTCGTGGGTGGATTTGTTTTATAAGAGCAATATGGCACTCATACCCATTATGCTAGGCCTGATGCCATACACTAGCTGTTCCAGCATGCATTTTATTATACATGTTTTTCTTCCATCATTCCATTAAAGTTTGTGATGCTAATAACTTGATGTGTCTTCGCAAAAAAAACCTTTCAAAACATATAAATGAAGCACTCGTTGAAATACGGTGTGTAAGGAGAATAATACATGTTTTGTTATGCAGAGTATAACAGAGCTGGTCCAGACAGAAAGCCTCATGTTTTTGTGTAGCCTTTCTCAGGTGTATAAATGAACACTGTGTAAAAAAAAGGTGCACCGCTAAGGTTCTCTGCATAACAGCGTCTGCTAAGCGGATTAATGAGAGCAGCCATCCATTCTGCTTATTCCTGCCAGCTGAATGAGGGTTTTGGAGATGGCTCGTAAGCCATGCACAGGTAAGTGCTTGACCAGGCATACTCCAGGCCTACAAAGCAAAGAGACTGTGTCACTCATTAGCTTTTCCACAGAAATGACCACCAACTTTTCTACGATCCTCTACTTTGTCTGATTGTTCTAATTTTTCTGCGGATTACATAGAAGTCACCCAACACTTTTAATGTTGTTTATGATTAGCGTTTCCTGTTTGTGAAGCCAGAAATTTTATAGGTTCTGAGATTTTCAGCTTGCCTCCAGATGACGCAACTTTTTGTGCTTTACGGTACACAGGGAAAGATTACTTGCCAAATAAGGAGCCATTAAATGCTGTGCGACAATGAGGGACATTTAGAGGCAATCAGCTCACACTAACTTTACAACTGAAATATAAGCAAGTGAAGGATCTCATAACCCAACAGGTTATTTGCTAAATCAGAGAGATTTGCCTCAGGGAAGGAAGTCAACACTCTACAATATCTTGCCAATCTTTGTGTGATGCACATCCTCAATAAAGTCATGTCTCAAATGTTGGCTTACATTATACCAGATTTGTACCACAGGCAGGAACTCAGCTCTAGGCCTCAGTTTTTGCCTTGCTGTAAAGTGGTATTGCCGAAAGAGAATATCTCCATGGGGCTTTTCTGCTTTAAAGCTTACGCACATTAAACAAACTATTCAAAAGCTGAGTTACTTCATGCTTCGTATTTCCTTGAGTATAACTTGTCCTGTTATTTTACTTCATTCATCTTACCAGCCTATTATTTTTTCCTTCCAGTACAGTTGCTCTATTACAGAACATATGGCTGAAGTCTTCCTCAAATGACTGTTCAGGTGTAACTACTAAAAAATTCTATATTATTAGCATTATCATGCTGCAGTTATCCTAAATTACCAGTGGGGGCATTCATGCACAATGAGACCAGGACATGAGTGAAGCCCCGCCTCCCTGGGTGATGTTGCGGCCAATCATGTTCCATCCTGCAGCACCGCCAGTCTGTCAGTGTCCTGGTGCTCAATCTCTGCTCAAGCTCTTTGGTGCTTTCAGACTTCTGCTGGTAGATTTCACTGAATTATAACTAAAGAACCACCAGAGTATTTCTTGGCACTGGACAACCAATCAGAGTTGTACCTACATTAGTTTCTAACCAGTCATCAGTCGGTTTATTAGCAAAGAACATCCCAAACACAAAGCAAACAGTGTTTTGTCTCAGTTATAAACCTGACAGCCAAAGCCCACTGACAAAATCAGCCAGCCCCAGATTTCAGGCCATGGGAAGCTTATTTACCCTTGCAGAATCATTCTTGCTCATCCCAAAATTATGGCCATGTACATCATCTGTTTATGATGGAATATTAAAGTTCATAGTTTTTTGTCAGTCCTTTTCCTGCAGTTGTTGGTTTTGCTGGACTTTTTTTGTTTGTTTGTCTGTTTTGAGTCTGTTGTGTTCCCTTTCTCGTGGAGTTTTAGCCTGGTTTTCATATACTATATGGCTTCATTGTTTGACTCTGGTACTTTACTGGTCTGCTAGTTTTTTGTTATCTCCTGTCTTTTGAAAATTAAGAAAATGAACAAAGTGTCAACACATTGAATATTAGGGCAGAACAAAACAGATTCTCTCTTCATCCGCTGGTTTGTATACGTCCCTCAAAAGAGAATGGATCTGTAGGTCTTTTCTTTTATCCTACTTATTGGATGTCGGCAATAGCCTAGAACTGAAGAAAGAGAAGAAAATCAAAGGATTTTCAAAATACATTTCCAAGCAATCTATAAATGTAATTAAAACATATAAATTCAACAACTATAATAAAGGAAAAAAGTATGAAAATACTTGCAAATCTCATCACAAAATAAGCTTCTGACAGAATAAAAAAAATCAGTTTCTGTTTTCAGTAACAGGCAGAATGAATAAATCGAGAAGAATATATGTTAAAATATCATCAGTGTCAGTAAAGCAGAACTCTTCATTGGCAAGCCTCAGTGCATTTTTTATGGTAATGTCTGTGTTTGAAGGTTGTACAGTCACAGAAACGTGCTGTCTATTGAATTCCAATTAAACAGAATAACAGTTTACTTATTTATTTCAATCAGAAGCCCTGTAATTTCAAATTCCATTTGGAAGAAGAGTGATTAAATATGTTTCACTGCGATTTACATAAACATGAAAATAAAAACGACGCAGCAGGAGTGGCATGCCATGTTTGTTAGTTTAGAAACTAATTCTGATTCTGAAATGACGATGATAATGATAAGCAGGCAGATTTCAGAAGGCTGTTTAAACATAGAAGATTCCCGTTTTTAAAACTGTGCTTGCACCATATCAATTACAGACATTCATGCGGCACACAAAAGCTAAGACTGACTGGCATTCCGTCTTTTCTGAATGGGAGGAAAACCACTTTTACTCCCAGATTCCCAAAAAAAGGATATCTTCTGACAGGAGTCAAGTCTCTACTGCGTTACTTTAAAATAGCAATAAAGTAGGAATATTTTCCGTGATTAGTTCCCCCGAGTGCACACATGCTCATTTATTTGTCACTTCTGAAGAACAACAATTTGTCATTGATCAGAAAAATAAAGCCAAACCGTTTCCATGGGAATAACCCACAGGTTTAAAGACCTGAATTTCCTCTTAAAAGTGCTGAAATAATCTTGGTATAATCATAACTGTGTTTCTGCAAAACAACCACACCTTGATGTCCTCATGGCTAGCATGAATACCGCCGATGGTAGCATATAACGTAGTTTCCATTTTAAGGGAGTAAGATGTCCAGGCGGCGGCCGTGCGTGACAGTGATACAATCTCATAATCCTGATGAATGGGGCCTCGCGGTGCGCCGGCAGACACGTAGCTCAAACTGAACGAGAGCGTGACGCGCGGTTTCAGCCACGCGCGTCATTGCTGGTCAAACGGTTACAAGAGGAACCAATATCACCATGGGGATTTGTGTCAGCAGTAATTGATCATGTGAAGATGTAGTGGGTATGGGTAGTGCGGATCAATGAATATATTTAAAGCTGATTGAAAGGAATCATGGGTATGGGAGAATAGTTGATTAACATTAGTCCATTAATAAACTGTTTTTGAGTAGATCCTCTTTTTTTGTGTCAGTCTGCAGTATGTATGTGATTTTTCCTTTTTTAAAGAAAATTATGTTTCGTTCATCAACATGCGTTCATAGAAGTCAAATCAAGGTAAAGTATAAATATTTGACAGTACAGGACAAAAATGAGATTGTTACAGATGGTAAAGAGTTCAGGTTATTTTTAGAGTGCACATGGAGTTGGGGCACATTTCTCATGGTTTAAGTCTGCAAAGTCCTCACTAGGCACTTTCATACTGTGTAGTAAATCTAGGCCTTTTCCCTGGTCAGGCTGAAACGATTCAGATGAAATCTTGTTGTGTACATGCTGTCCTGGCTCACAGCATGACATAAACTGACAACATAACAACATATAAATAATGTCATTCACCTCCCAGCTGTGCGCTCTGAGCATATAAAGTCACCTTCTTTGTTCCACTTGTATGAAAACAACTTTTAGGTACTACTACATTTTTAATTTCATATGGTTGGTATCCTGTAATTTCCTCAAATGAGGGCAATTTTTCATTGCAACAGTGGTAGAAAAATAATACTCTCCCTAATTCTTGATTCAAGAGATGAATCGTGATCGGATTAGAATGGGTTTGATGTATGACCGTGTTTCTCTCCTCTCGGCGTGACTTTAACATGATTAAAACAGCAGTTATTTATGGTGACATCTCTTTCTGTTGGTGACATCACCGCCATGAGTATGTCACAGCTGCCAGGGGAGGTGATAGAGAAAGCAGACAAGAATGAGATGTGTACAAACTCTCATTAGCACACAGTGACACTGGTGATAAGTATATGTATCTTTTACAGATTAATTTCTCTATTGTGTTTCAAAACCAAAACCTGTCCAGCAGGGTGTTGTCTAGATATGTATATTCTACCAAGTTAAATGTATTCTATTGATTTTTGTAAAACATTTCAAATGCAGCTGGGCCCTGTTTATGTCTCCACTAGGTGGTGCTAATGAGTTAAATGACTTTGCATGTGGTCTTATCCTGCAACAGATCTGTTATAACGTCATCTGACTGTAGCATCACCCAGAACACTGAATTATACAGCAGTGTTTAATGCTTTTTCATAGAACTACGGGGTATATGAATCTTTGTAGGAAGCCAGATAAGATCTTGGAGTGTCAGGATTTGGCAGTGAACTGATTTATTCCATATCCACCTCTCAAAGTACATGTCCTCAAGTCTCAGATTTGTACTACAAATTCATAGTGCATACAGTTTACATCAATGAGCAGAAAATAACTTATTAAAGCTTTATCATTTATTAACAATTGTGTAATTTATTGACAATACGCTGCAGCTTAATACTGAGACTGTAAGAGATAACTAGGTTATATTCTCTCCTTACTGAGCAGAAATCATTTTTAGGTGTAAGGCTTATGTATAACTATAACTTATGTCTATTTTTGTTTGCATTTTTTAATACATAAAATACGTACTTACATTCCTATCCAGACAGTTTTGGTCAAACTGTCTTGTTCGCCAGACTGTTGTGAACGAATTGAGTGGGTTTGTCACCTCTATAACGATAGTGGATTTTGCTGCCTTAGCTCTTGTTTGTTATACTTTTTTCCATCTTTCTTTTACAACAGAGAACACATTTTGTTCTCTCCGTGACCAGAGTGAGAAAAATAAACAGTCTTGTCCTGCGTGATTAGGTTGCAGGCAAGCTGTACTGAACTTGAGCGCACAGGATACAAGAACAGACATGAGAAGCAGAGAGTAATTAATTGAACCGCAGGCGTTCAGCGAAGGAGTCCTGCCACTCTCAGCCTGTGACAGTGACAGTCCTATAAGCCTGGCTGCAGTGTGGGCTGACTGACGCTGGGTGTGTGCTCTGTGTCAGCCTCAGATCTCTTGTGCGTTTTTTTATGTTTTAAGCCTGAAGTGGAGCACATGGAATATGATGCTGCAAGTGGACACTGTGTACACCATTGGTTTAAACCCATCCTGGCCCCTCCCTGTACACCATTGGTTTAAACCCACCCTGGCCCCTCCCTGTACACCATCGGTTTAAACCCACCCTGGCCCCTCCCTGTACACCATTGGTTTAAACCCACCCTGGCCCCTCCCTGTACACCATCGGTTTAAACCCACCCTGGCCCCTCCCTGTACACCATCGGTTTAAACCCACCCTGGCCCCTCCCTGTACACCATTGGTTTAAACCCACCCTGGCCCCCCCTACGCCATTGGTTTACTGACCATTGGTTTAAACCCACCCTGGCCTCTGACTGTACACCATTGGTTTAAACCCACCCTGGCCCCTCCCTGTCTCCCTGGTGACACTGCAATAATGAGCGTGTAAACGCTGGTCCGTTCTGCTCATGGTCCCTGTGGTGGGCTAGGAGTTTGCCCTCACCAGCTACAAGCGCAGTTCTCCTTCATTATGACTGCGCAGCCTAGCTCCTGGGACTTCAGAGGGACTGCGCTGCTCAGCTGGGAGACTGCAGAGTGACTGCGCAACTCAGCTGCCGGGACTGTGCAGCTCGATTGATCAGACTGCACAGTGAATGCTCATGCAGACCGAGCTACGCAAGTTTGCACTCTCCCAAAATGCTGTTATGGAGATGGGACAGGGTAGTCCAAGTTTACATCAGCAACAGAAATGAACAATTCAAAAAGATGGGTGTCTGTTTCAGTAAACAAATATTTCAACAACTTTCTGTCAAACACAATCACTGAAAGGTCTTCATAGTTAACAGGATGAATCTTTAGCATTAAGACTCTTTCTGTAGCGTAAGCTACTTGCAGAAATAATGACATTGTCCTCACCGAGTGAGTTTAAGAATGATAAGATGATTAGTGGATAAGTATTAGGATAAACAAATGAACACAGGAGCCAGGTAGAAAAGTATTTATCTATTTCAGTCACTCTGAGGAGCGGGCTGAAAATGTCAGACTGGCACTGCTTTTTTCCCCATGAGGAACCCAGTAAAGCTCAACGGCAATGAAGCTGAGCTGCTTCTGCACAGCTATCCATCTGTATAATGACTACAAACCATGTGCCACACAAGTCATCTAAATTCATGCTTTATTTCAAAGCTGTGTTTAATAGCAACACTAGAGCATAGTATTATTAATATTATTAGCTGATTCAGTACCAGCAGTAACAGTAGCAGAGGCAGTAGTAGCAGTAGTAATAGCAATAGCAATAGTAGCGGTGGCATTAGCAGTTGCTATAACATTAGCCGTTGTAGTGGTGGTAGCAGTAGCAATAGCAATAGTAGAGGAAGTAATAGTTGCAGTTTCTGAGCCAGCGAAAACCAGTGAATGTTGATATAAGACACCTACAGTATCTTCCTTCTTCGTCTATCTGACAAAATTTGGAACTTCCCTGATTTGTGGCTTGTCCCTTTTGAAAAGCCAGGTCTCTCTCTGCAGCTGAAGATAATAGTGAGGACCAAAAGTGATTTACTGTCTCAGGTCCCCAGGACCTCCTTTCCATTTATGCACTGCAGAAACGCAGGGGGGACAGCGGTAGGTGGTGACATTTACATGTACTAGTTGTTGGTGAAAGCAGCCTTGTTTTTTAAATGGCTTTTCCCACTTGCTAGTGATTTCTCCCTCACCGGCGTCCGTTAGCGGTGGCGCGCTAGGCACCCAGCAGCGCAGAGAGTGTGGGCAGGAGCCACACAGAAAGCACGCAGTGCCTCAGAAAGGCCAAGCCAAGTCTGAAACGCTCACCACAGCTGCGGGAAACCTTCAGAAAAATTTTGCCATGGATTTGAAAGTGCTGTTACTTTGTGCCATAACTTACACAAGGTTTTTTTTTTTATTTGTTCTGTTTGGTAAGAAGGATGGAGCAAGAAAAGAGAGAGAGAGAGAGAGAGAGAGAGAAAAATACTGTATAAGTTTGACAGAAAAGTAACACAGCACTAAATTGCTTATTGATTTTGAAGGACTTTCTGCCTAACGCTAAGATTAAAAGCCCTGAGGTCTGGATAATAGTGGAATAATAGTTTAATAGTAAGAGTGGGGGACTAACTTCACACATGTATTATTTACAGCTTTGTGCTGCTCCACGTTAAGCAGATATCATTTTGAGATGGGAGAAAGAAAGATACAGAAAGAACACAATCATGTTCACGGAACAGGCCATTACCAAGAATTATGATCCTGAAAGGTGTGTTAAGATGTCGATGGTGAAAATGGAAATAATTGCGGTAATAAGGCGTGTTGGAGAGAAGAAGCAAGAGTACTCACCTGTGTGCCGCTCTGACGGCGATCAGGGGCAGAGCAGAGAAGAGCAGACGCACAGCTCTGACCGGGGGTCCGACACGGGATGGAGAGGAGCAGACGTCAATCAGAGCCTGACTGGACGCTGGCGAAGACGGACAACGATGCGGGAGCTAGTCAACATCAGCGCCTGCTTTCATAAGGCTTCTCAGAGTGCCAGCACTGACCTAGGGTCAGTTCTGCATTTTATCTTTTATTGTACAACACTGAGGCATGGACGGGGAGCACTGATCCTACATCAGTGCTCCCATTCTGAGACCTCTTCTGTGGTCCATGCAGCACGATTACTCCTTTGTCACAATTTGTAATTTATAACAAATATTATTCAAACAAACGTGCTGTTATGGGGTTTAAATAGATGAATGTTTATCTAATTCAGATGCAAGATGCTTACGTTTTCAAGCATATCCAGGCATTTTAACATAGAATTAATAATTTAAATATGCTTTGAACGCATTAAGCGTTACTCATTTATGAGGAAAATGAAATGCGTTCAGTATAGTTAAGCTAGCATCAACACTGATCTTTTCATTTTCGGGGGAAAAAATAAGCTAGCTATGTCTGACATATCTGGAACTCGTACTGGAACTCGTTTCATGCAGTGAGAAGGTTGCTAAGCCCACAATTCTCCTGCATTAAGAAAATGCGTGGAGCAGTTGGCAGCTGGGTTCAGAGAGAGTTTAAACTCTCCATGATTATAAGAACGTTATTTTCTGAGTAATGACCAAGGCAACTGTTTAGTTGAAGGTATACACAATTAGACATCTTTGAGGGGTGCTCTGGAGTTACAGTATGCCCATCTCCTCAGACAGTATACTCACATATTAGCCTTATTACCATTAATATATATGGACTTTACAGTTACAATATATCCACTTCCTCAGGTAGTATACCCACCTATTGGCCTTCTTACTATCAATACATATGGGCTTTAACAATTATGGTATATCCACTTCCTCAGATAGTACACACAACAGTTGTGCCATCAGAGCAATGCTGTCCGTCAGATAGAAAACAGAGCACCCCTCCTCCCCACTCTGCAGTAAGGGTGTATGAACACTGCAGTGGGGGTGTTCTGAGTTTGAGCACTGCTGTTTTACAGATTTTTTTACCATTGGAGGAAATGGCTCCTCACCCCTCACAAAACCCCCCTCTAATCGCACATATGGTATTGATAGATGAGAATTAAAGTTTGTATCATTAGACGGCTGCTCTTTCTGCTCCTCTCTCGGCTGCATGTGAAAGTGTCTCGGAGTCAAACTGACAGATCATGATGAAGCGTTTCACGTATGGGACATGAGCGCACGGCTCCCTCCTGCACGGTCTCTGTGATGTAGAAAGTGATGTAGACATACAGCATGAAGGTTCTCACACCTCATCCCTGCGACTCACAGACTGAGAGTGTGAAACCTTTACACAGGCCTTTTTTCACTCTTGCTGGGGGCTCAGCGCAGGGATCCTGGGACTTGCTTTCAGAGTGCAAACCTACTCCTCAGGAAAACCAAGCATCAAGGGACCCCAGGAAAATATGCCGTTGTGTGAGGAAGTGTACTTCTGATCAAAGCGGCAGTCGCTGACGAGAGATTCCTAAAGCAGCCAATCGAGGGAGACATCAACAAAGTGAGAGAGCAGACAGCAACAACCAAGAGATACAGAGGAGGTATGGAGACAGGGAATGTACCAGCCAATGAAAACAAAGAAGCTAGCAGCCAATGAAGACAGACAATGTAGCAGCCAGTAGAAACAGAGAAGCTAGCTGCCAATGAAGACAGACAGTGTAGCTGCCAATGGAAACAGAGAAGCTACATGCTAATGGTGACAGAGAAGCTACATGCTAATGGAGACAGAGAATGTAGCAGCCAATGGAGATAGAGTGGGCTGCAACCAATGGAAACAGAGAAGGTAACAGTCAGTGGGGAGTGGGAAACAGCAGGCACTCGCGAGAGCAGAACTGGAGGGAAGACTTGGACATGACACTAGTTTCATTGTGAGATGGTAAGGCCTTAGCTTTCATCCATGTCAGGGGTTGGGAACCGTGGTCCTGCAGTGCTGGAGATGTTTCTGTTCAGTCCTAGTGCTTGATTACAAAACCCAAGAGTGACTGATGGAACTCTTCTGCTGGATCCAGAACAGGGTCACCTGCATTCCTCAAGCTGACTAATTAAAGAACATTTAGTTATGATTATTTAGTTCAGATGGAACAATAATCAGAAATATCTGTGGCTGGGTTATTTAAATGTGTTGACAGAGGAAGAGGAATTGTATCTTTCCCTTTCTGTGGTACTTTTTTCACTGGAGCACCCAAAAAGGACCTCCTACCATGTCTCACCTCCCAGACAGTCCACCCATGTTGATGTCCATGTAGCGGTCAGCTGGAGTCTGTCTGCACTACGCTAAAGAAGACAAAGAAACCTCTGAAGAGCTGTTTCGCTTACAGTCTACCACATCAATCGCAAGCAGCCTCTTGGTAAAGAACCCTTGCAGAAGAGATATTTATCTCAATGGGACTTTCCCTGGAAGAATAAAGCATAAATATATATAAAAACCGCTTTAAAATATGGAATGTAACTTTGGGTCTGAGGTAACAGGGGTACCTGGAATAATGGAGGTACCTCTTGAGTGCATTTCTGGGGCAGATTAATAGAGAAACTGGGCTGGGCTGGAAGAAGAGGAGAACTCGTTCTCTCCAGTGGCTTTGTAACAATGTTGTGACTATCAAAAAAAATATCATTACTATTCATACTTTTTCATCTATGTTTTTTTTAATATATGAGTGGTGTAGCATTCCTCTTAATTATTGAGCTTTTTTTGTGGTTCAGGACAGGTGGAGTCAACATGACTTACACACTCTCCCTATGAGGCTTTTCTTCTGGTTGCATCAACTACATTAAAATAAAAATACAAAAATATAAATTCACCTAGGAATGAGCTACCCATTAAAGATTGCTCTATATTTAATGATTATTCCCTAAAAACGTTTTCATGGCCAAAGAAAAATAACCACTGTGAGCTGCACTCAATAGAAACAGCTGCTTCATTATTTTAAACTCATTAATATTCCCATTCTTTGCCTTAATATTTGTTCATTTTAATTTAGAATAAAATATTTTAATTATTCCAAAAGAATATTTTTGAGAACATTTCCCGGCTTTGCTATCCTGGGTGCCCTCGGCAGTCTCTCCCCCGTTAACCTGCACTCTCATCAGTAGGGAGGTGTTTCACATTCAGGCCATTGCTTGTCCTTGTGATTTATGCCGGGTTACGATGCTTTGCTCTGAGTCCTGTGGAGAGCAGGGAGGATCGTAAGTGTTTCTCTCCCACAAAACCACCACATAAAAGGCCGTTCCGTCAGATGGCCCGTGTAATCACCGGCATAACTAATCTTATTAAATTCTCACGTTCGTTAGTCCGCCCGGAGAGTGCTGATGCGGCCGTGATCATGTCCGTCCCTGTTTATCCGCTGGGTCTGTCCGTGCGGTTTCCTGTCCGGGGAGAGCTAGGCTGATTTACTGCTCTGTGCGGGAAAAGGGCCCCTTACAGAAATGAAATGAGTGGAACTCGACTGTAATAAAATGTGATATCAAGATTGTGCAACACTTCAGAAAGTGTGTGGGGGGGTGGGGGTGTGGTAATACACAAATGACAGCGGTGTTCAGACACCGCAGTTCTGAATTTGCAGGAGTGCAACAGTGTCAGACCCTGGAGCGGCAGAGAGGCGTATCAGAGCGGAGCCGAAACAAACCAATAGGAACCTTGTGTGATGAGTGCTCAGAACCCCATTTCTCTCTCACATCCTTTAACATTATGGAAAGTTTTGTTCCTCTTTTCACAATTCTTCCTTTCAAGATTTGCAAAGACAAAGTTTGCTACATATGTACATGACCCTTTTCACATAATAGTTCACAGAAGATTTTGCAATTGTATAATTTGTAAGTATCTGTAAAGTATGCAATTATTTTTTTTCTGCATGATATAAAATATATATATTTTTTAAAAAAATGCTCAGTCTAATTTCCATGATTTCAGATGAATATGGCTTTCAGAGTGATCTGGATTGGGTGCAAGCATTCATGCTAAATGGGGCTGTTCTCATGTTCTCACCAGCTCTCATATCTTTTCCTGATGTCCTTACCTCGATGCACTCATGCTCACATGTTGTGATACTCTATGAACCATTATTTTCTGGCTCTTTTCTGATGTTACAAATGGAGTCATTTGAGGCATGAGAAAGATTGGCTGAATGCAAGTCCATTTTGAAATGTGTTTCAGTGTGAGGGGGTAATTATAGCAAAAAGACGTAGGATCATTTTGCGGTGCTAAAGATGGAAGACTCTGAAGTCTTCGCTCTTTGGAAGTGTTATAGAACATCGACAGGTCCTGAAACCCTGCAGAGTTACACTGATGTCGTCTGTACAGAAACGGTCGTTAAAATGATCGATAGCTGCGGCAATTATTCACGCTGTGTATTTCAAAACAATATACTGCTTTATTTCTATTACCCATCTGATAAATCCATTCCTACGTTCAACACCTGCAATTAAGAGACTTGCTGAAAAATACAATAAATCTTCCTGTTCAGTATTCTAGCTCTTAAACACTTACAGTCTCCACTGCCTGCACCATTAAACTATTATGGTAAAGACCCCATACCATAATTCCCTCCCCTAAATACTCTTCAGTTAAAGGTATATGCATTCTTACATCGCTGTCATCTACGAGGTGGTCCTTGTTTGTTCTTACTCAGCACTTAATTGATCAAAACACTTGCCTACACAGTTAATCACATTTTTTTTTTCTTAATAATGAAAATTTGGGTGAAAACAAACACCATCATCTGCCTTAACCCTCCAAGAGCTAAACTAAGAACCACTGCTGTACAGTGATAAGATCCGCACCTGACGGAGGAGAAACCAGCAATGGTGGGGGTTTTCTCCCGTTATCCAGCTACTCAAAACTGCAACCAATACCAATACAAAGTCATGTGCAATGCAATGCAATCAAACACAATCAGTCTTTAGGTTGTCATTGTATTCATCATAACTATAATAAATGTTTTCTTTTAATGCTGTTTGGGATAATTCTTCACTGTCATTTGGATTCTTGTATGGAGTCCATGAGGATCCCAGCCCTGCCCCGTTGTGCAGGTTAAGTAAGCTGAATCACGGCTTTCTGCCCGTTATCTTCCCTGCGTCTCTTGCCTGGCTCCAGCAGATATGAATGGGTGTGATGAATGGGATTAAAGCAGTGGAAGGAGATGACAGGCCAGGGCTGGGAGACTTGGCTGGGCACGCGGGTCACCACAGACGCCTCACACAGCTGTGCCCATGCCCGCTGGAGCCCGGCCACATGCCTGCACTGCTGCAGGAGCTTGCTGGAGGGGCTGGGTCATGCTGTCTGAGAGGGCTGGGTCATGCTGTCTGAGAGCGCTGGATCATGCTGTCTGAGGGTGTTGGGTCACTTCTGGAGGGTTGGGTTGCTTCTGGAGGGTTGGGTCACGCTGTCTGAGGAGCTTGCAGATGCTGGGTCATATCAAAAGCAGAGCTGGGAGATTGTTATTTAAGGGCTGGGTCATGCTGTCGTAGGGGTGTGAAGATGCTTGTACGATGTTGGGCTTGAAACCTGGAAGTTGTAGGTTCACTTCCCAGGAAAGGGCAGTGCTGTTCTATGATTGAGCAAAGTGCTTCATCTGAACTGCTTCAGTGAGCATCCAGCTGTGTAGATGGTTAGTGTGTAGGGATAAGAGAATCTGTTCGATGTCTTAGTGTAAATGTACACAGAAACAAGTAAGGTTACATGGGACAAGAGTCAGCTGTGCTCTTAAATTCATACGTGAAACAAGGCCTGCCCAGGTGCATGTTATTTACCAAGTCCATACCTGAAACGAAGGGCTCCAGGCTAAAAAAGTGACCCTGTGGTAGGGACAGCCATTTGTTCACCATTTCACAGACACTAATCACACATTCTCAGCTAATTTTTAAATTTCTCCCCACTACTTTCTGTTCAATTAGTTTTGTGTTTTTTTTTTCTGTGTGTCTTGAGAAAACCTGCATCTTTCTGCCCTTAGCCTCGGAGACCATACGGTACCATCATCAGAAACTGCCAGCGTACTATCTTGGAGATCCACCTACTCTCTGAAAACCGAAAAAGCAGAGACGTCGGTGGAATCTTGGACATTTGCTCTCAGAGGGAGTGTCTTTCGCTTTGTGTCACCTCCTTCACCCACAGAGACATAGCCTGAATCTAAGACCCACCCCCACTTTGAAGTCATTGGTTACAGCATAGTTCTGTTAAACTGATGATGGAACAATGAACGCATTCTATTTGTGGGAGGGTTTATCACTCTGAGCTGCATTCTATTTGTGGGAGGGTTTATCACTCTGAGCTGCATTCTGTTTGTGGGAGGGTTTACCACTCTGAGCTGCATTCTGTTTGTGGGAGGGTTTATCAGTCTGAGCTGCATTCTGTTTGTGGGAGGGTTTACCACTCTGAGCTGCATTCTGTTTGTGGGAGGGTTTATCAGTCTGAGCTGCATTCTATTTGTGGGAGGGTTTATCACTCTGAGCTGCATTCTGTTTGTGGGAGGGTTTACCACTCTGAGCTGCATTCTGTTTGTGGGAGGGTTTATCACTCTGAGCTGCATTCTGTTTGTGGGAGGGTTTATCACTCTGAGCTGCATTGCTTTCGTCAAGCGTAAAGCAGAAAGGCCATTCAGTGCCTATCGTCAAGTAGTGATTTATTTGGATAATGCGAGCGTCAGTATGGGCATTGGAAATTGCACTCTCATGTTATCTCTTAAAAACATATGCTTAAAATAATAATTAGAAGTAGTTGTTTTTTTTCTCCAGATGGTTTACAGGCTTAATCTGGCTGGTATTGTCAGAAGACAGGTGGACATTATGATGTGATATTTTCAGATGCGCAAGAGCTCACAGACTGGCATCACAGATATATCCCTTCCATCCTTGATGAGCTAGTTTTCTGTGACCTTGCCATAATTACTTACTGGTGTTGAGAAAGCGTTAAAATCTCTTATTCTTCAAATAAACCTCGAGGCTGAACTGAGATTTCCTCTCCAAAAAAACAAGAATGCGTGTCCTCATTTTTAGTGATATCTTTGACCGTTATAATTGCCAAGTTGTATTGAGGCAACGTTCAAATTGATACGTTTCAGAAATAGAGATCATTAAATGTGTTAAAAATAAAACGAGTAACATAAAATGAAAATGCTGTGCATCAGACTCTCACACTCCAGGAGACGGAGAATTCTCAACTTAATCACCTGCAACACAGTGAGAGCTGCAGAGAGCTGGTCAGCAACTAAATAATTAGGACAATCGTAGAGAAGATGCACTAGTAAATATATTTTCACTGTAAACAGAGCCCTCCCCCAGAGTCTTTGTTAATGTGAAGGGTTTTTGTGTGCCGTTGGAGTTGTTTTTGAAGGGGTCTGTGGAGTGGGAAAGGTTTTGGTTACTGTGATCTGTGGAGTTCACATCCCCTCACTCTATTTCTGAGTGAGAGTTGGACTGAAAATAGAGGCAACAAAGTGTCTCATCCTGTCAAAGCACTGTTCCAACGTGTGGATGGGCCCCACTGTCCGCATCCTCTTGAGGCACTTTTCCTGTTTGTGGATGGGCCCCATGGTCAATATCCTGTATAGCGCCCCCTTCTGTTCAGTCAGGCATTTTACAGATGCTTTCATGCACAGTGAGACTCACATTTAAAATTTTGTACTCTTTCAAAATGGTCCTCAAAATTTTTTTTCTTTATATTTTTTTAAAAAGTAATTTTTGCCATTGCATATTTTTAGTGAAGCTAATTCACACATAATTCTAAAGGTTACAATGGCAGTGCCTCACCACGGAATCGGACATGACTCAGGTCACTGGACTGGAGTTAGGAGCCCAGTTCCCTTTTATGTTTTTAGTACCTTGTCACCATGGCACTGTAGCACTCTGTCGCCATGGCACCATCGTACTCTGTCACCATGGCACTGCTAGCATGAATTGTAACGTAATGTCTGCTCAAGTTTGACCGCTGGACCACATATTGAAAAGAAGTAGCATTACATGTTTCAGAGGACAGTATGCGCTTGTCTGTGCTCTCCTGAGCTGACCCCACACAAGGGTGAGGTGAGGTAACAAGGGTGGCCCCACAAGGAGGACATGTGAATACCGAATACGAACATACATCATATCCAGAGGAATGTAAATATGGAGAGAATAATTTTCAGGTTGAAGTGCACATGGTCCATGTTTTTAACACGTCAAGAACAGTTCACATCAGTATGCGCCCAAATGCTGACCAATTCCATCAGCTGAAGACAGAGAGTGAAATAAAGACTGAAAACAGAAGGAACAGCAAGAGAGGAGCGGCTCTCTCACCCCATGCCAGATTCACTTCAGTGCCTTCAGCATTATCAGTGGGCTGCAAAATTACTCACTCAAAACGAATATTTTGAATGGTATTGATCTTCGATTCACTTGTAACTTAATCATGTCATATATTAGTATTACATAAAGAACAAAAAGTAATTAAAGTGTACACTGTTTTGCATGATAATTCCTCTCTTACTTGAACAAAGAAGCGTTTTACCATGCAGATTAGGGATTCTATATTCGGACCCGTGGGAACACATAATGAAGAAACTTTCTTATAGTCTTAATATAAAATTATTATATATTTCTACTGTTCATAATTTCAATAAATCAGTCTTAATTTTTCAGTGGCATAAATATAGAAACCATATTAGGTCACCTATTTAAAAAAGGTTTGTAATTTTCAACAATCCGACTACACTTGTAGCTTACATTGCCAGAAATAATGTAATGACCCAACTTTGATAGTATCTCTTCTGAAAAATCACTTTGACCCATTTTTAGATACAAAGTAGTGCATGTTCCCACTCTTTTTTAACTCCTATGAAAATTAATATGTTCAAGTGCTGTAAGGTTACTGCACCTCCCGTGGAGATTAATGCAGCTCCCTGCAGTGAAATTTACCGTCATTCTGAAAAATGATAAAAGGAATATCTGAGTAAATGCATATCTGTCTGTAAACGCAATGACTGTAATAATATATTGTGCAGATTATACACTGTATGATTAACTGCATAGTTAGAAGAGATACTGTTTACACATATGTTACATTGTCAAGCACACATGTTGGTGTAGTGGTAACTGAGGAGGTGGGCATACTGTAACTCCAAAGCCCATATGTATTAATGGTAATAAGGCTAATAGGTGAATGTACTGTCTGAGGAGGTGGGCATACTGTAACTCCAAAGCCCATATGTATTAATGGTAATAAGGCTAATAGGTGAGTATATTGTCTGAGGAGGTGGGCATACTGTAACTCCAAAGCCCATATGTATTAATGGTAATAAGGCTAATAGGTGGGTATACTGTCTGAGGAGGTGGGCATACTTTAACTCCAAAGCCCATATGTATTAATGGTAATAAGGCTAATAGGTGGGTATACTGTTTGAGGAGGTGGGCATACTGTAACTCCAAAGCCCATATGTATTAATGGTAATAAGGCTAATAGGTGGGTATACTGTTTGAGGAGGTGGGCATACTGTAACTCCAAAGCCCATATGTATTAATGGTAATAAGGCTGATAGGTGGGTGCACTGTATTGTACATCCCCAGTTGATTACGTGGGTATACTCTACTTGAATATAGTATGTGTGTGTGTGCGTGCGTGCGTGCGTGCGTGCGTGCGTGCGTGCGTGCGTGCGTGCGTGCGTGCGTGTGTGTGTGTGTGTGTGTGTGCACCTGTGAGAGTGTGTGTGCACATTTCTGTGTGAGTGTTTGTTTATGTATTGTGAATTTGTTTATGTATTGTGTTTACTTATCTGGAGCGTGTAAGAGATTTTACGTCATAGCTGGCAGGAGCCAGCAGGGACCCAGAGGACTGTGGGAAAGCACACCTCCCAGTTGGCAGTGCTACACCCTGGATCAATGATCATATATGTACAGCAGTAGTTTCCCTTGGCAGGCCGCCACGTGTTTTTGGCTGCTCCGTGTTTGCATTCAGCAACGTTTTAGTTGTGTTATGTGGTGAAACAGCACACGTCCTAATGTCACTTAGTGAATGGCATGCACCTGGCACGTGAGCTGATATCCAATCACCCATTACCTATACCTGCCTCATTCAATCCAAGGAAGGGGGCTGGAGCACATCCCAGCATGCACCGGGCAAAAGGCTGGGAGACACCCTAGATAGGTCAGCAGACCTACAAAGGGACAGACAGACTAACATTTACTCACACATCCATAGTCATATGTACCTATGGGCAATTTGGCAAGTCCAGTCAGCCTGTGCACCTCTCCACCATGGAACCACAGTCTCCTCCCTCGGTCAGCTGATTAAGTTCTCAGTAAACAGTTGATAGCCATTCATGAGAATTTGCCCAGGTTTGAACTGTCAAGTATTTCCAAAAATGATAAGGCAGTTTTGACAACTCCAGTGAAATTAAACATTGTTTGAGTATTTCATTCAGTGTACAACACCCTGTACAGCTGGGGCATTTGATTTCTATGTGGTAAACAGAGTGTCGTGCCCCCTACTTCCACACCCCATAGTTTTCTCAAGTGATTTCCCATCCAAGCACAAATCAAACATGAATGTTTGGAGAACATTCCCTCAACTATTTAGTCATCTTTTAACCAAATTGAGATCTAACACAAATCTTCCAGAATGATCTGGGAATGTTTTGGGTCTAATGAGTTAGCAGGATGTGTTACCTGGGAAACTCCTATTCTCTGATTCTGAGGATAACAGCAGCCTCACCTGACCTTGATCTATTGAACAGATTTCTTTCATTAGTCACATGTCAATGGCCAGCACCATTGAGAGTAATGGTGGGAGTAGTTTAAACAATTACAGATGGAGGAAGGCCCACTCACAGCCAAGCAGACCTTGGTCAGAGGGCACATTTTTGAGCAAGTGGACAAAAGCACAAAAATTCCTTGAACATAAAGCAAGACAAAAGGGTAGAGTTTTTTAACAAATGCTTTTATCAGTGCATGTGGAGGCTTGTGGCGCTCTCATACTACAGCATATTCAGAGGGCAAGCATACAGGCCAGGACTGCGCCATGGCGACTCAGGGCCCACCACCATTATGTGTCCTTTTAGACAAACTTTTTAACTTTGTCTGCATCTGCAGGGTGTGTGTGTGTGTGTGTGTGTGTGTGTGTGTGTGTGTGTGTGTGTGTGTGTGTGTGTGTGTGTGTGTGTGTGTGTGTGTGTGTGTGTGTGTGTGTGTGTATGTGTATGTGTTCGAGAGAGAGAGAGAAAGTGTGGGGTGTGTGTGTGTGTGTGTGTGTGTGTGTGTGTGTGTGTGTGTGTGTGTGTGTGTGTGTGTGTGTGTGTGTGTGTGTGTGTGTGTGTGTGTGCTTATTTGTGTGAATCCAAATCCCTGTTAATACCTGACCTACCATTTCCCAAGGCTTAAACAGACAGAGCAATAATTAAAAACATTTTCCTTTTGTGTGTTATCTCTCACCTGCAGGAACCAGTCCAGGTTGATCTGGTCACAACCGGGGCAGGTGCCATGTCAATTCCCCCAGGCACAATGTGGCCCTAACCAGGGGATTCTGGGTAAAGGAGAACTGGCATGAACGTCTCAGACATGCTAGTGAAATCTGGGGCCAACTGCACACTGATCTGGAAAAAGAACAAACAGACTAAGAGCAACCCCAAGAGAAAAATGTGATGCGTGTCCAGGTCTGTAGGGGTCAGTGTTTCAGCTCAACAGCGGCTGTAGTCTTCCTGCAGCTAGTCACCCTGCATTTCGCTATTTATTTTTCTGCTCCACCTTGACTTTTCCGCATAATATCTATTCATATTTGTTTGTGTTTTCGTTAGCAGCCCTCCTAGAGCAGGTTTTATTATCTTTATTAATATATTTTTTAAATTTTCTGGGTGAAATTTTATGGTGTGCTACATGCAATGTGTTACTTTTGGCTCCATCTGTGACTGTATGTTTGTGTGTCGGTAGCAGCTTAAACCAACCTTGCAGCCCCACTACAACAATTTTACTTTATTCTGATGCAGAAAGGTTGCATCATTAGTTGTGTATTGTCAGTGTTTAATGACTCAGTGACTAATAAAGGTTATTAAAAGCACCATGTGACTAAAAAATCTTGTGTAATATAATAACAAATTGTCAAATATCTTGAAAAGTTGTATTGTTTTTTAAAAAATATCATATGATATCAGTGATATGTTTGTTTTCAGCCTGTGTATTTAAAGACAGGAGAATAGTCCAACTTGTTTTAAGAGTATCTGAATAGATTGCTCCAAGCCACTATTCTCACAGGATGTAAATGTTGGAAAAAGGTCTTTACTGAATAAGCAAATCAATGTAAGTGAAAAACCTATGAGACTGGATTCAAAAGCCAAGGGTTATTGTACTCAAGTGCTATCATGTACAGACCGCCTCTCACGTCTGACGGTAAAAACGGCCTTCTGCTGGGACTGGCTTTCAACACATAAGCTCAGCTCAGTGGAGCCCCATTCAGACGATGGATCTAGCAAAACAGAGTCTCTCTCGCTCTCTCTCTATCTCGCTCTCACTGCCTCTTTCAGTGGATCTCACAGCAGCAGGATCCAAAGAGAACAAGAGTAGATGAATCCAGGAGAATATGAGGTGCTCATCTCATGACAATGTCCTTAAAGCACAATGTCAGCATGTTTTTTGTGTGTGTTCTTAAGAATAGAAGAAATAATAAATAAATAAATAAATAAATAAATAAATAAATAATGCATTTATTCCTGACACAGTGCTAAATAATACATTTATTTATGTAGCACTTTTCATACATGTCTGTAACAGGAGAAGATAGAAGATAGAAGAATGTATAATAACAAGAACAAGCCATTCAGCCCGGCTGGGCTCACCTACAAGCATTCAGAGTATCCAGCACTGCGTCAGGAATGAACCTGAACACTCCTGGTGTCTCAGTGTCCTCTACTTGGCAACCTGGTCCAAAAAGAAACCTTTCCCCTATAAAATACTTAATGATATCAGTATGAAATTTAACCTCAACTTATTCTGAACATCTAGTATCGCCTCTTATTCCATTGACTAAACTCAACTTGAAAAATATTTTAGTTTATCTTAGTAAACCCATTTTTCGCCCTCTGTCTCTGAATGATAAACGATCTCTGATGATTTTCGCATATACACACACAGAATCTACAAATATCGTGTATCTGGTTCGATGAACCTTCCTACAGCCAACCCCTCACCCGTCAAAATCAAAATGGCGTCTCACGTACCTTCCATAGACAAACTGGTTCGGTTGAGACAGGTGATCCATCACCGCGATAGCGTCAGCGATTGGTGCTGTTGTTTCAAAATGTGATTTCATAACAGCGGTATCGGACGCCAGTTTGATTGAATGGAGAGATGTTCTGCTCAAACCGAGTAGGCCTTTTCACAGCAAATGCACATATTCAAACACACCTCATTATAGGGGGCAGGAGTGAGTCGCCTCACCGACGGAACAAGTTGTTCTGTGGCCAAAACTTTCCATCAATAGCTTATGTTTTCTTCCTGTCAGACATAAAACTGCACAAAACTATTTCAGAAGTTTCCAGAAGTAGATGATAATGGACTGCCTGTGATAGTTACCCTAAAATGTGCTAATATTAGCATTATCAAGCCACAGCTTGAAACAACACCATCGACGATAAATACCGCAATGATGGATCGCCTCTTCTCAACCAAACATTACGTCTCTGGAGGGCATTCCAGATGCCGTTTAGAAGTAAATGTTTGTATGTGAAAATCATCAGGGATCATTTAACACTGCTAGAAGATGTATAAAAAAATGCTGAAAACTAAAAAAAAAACGATACTGTTATTGTCCTTGTTTCTCCTTTGAAGATGTAGAGGAAGTCAGATAAAGTAAACAGCAGTCTTGTTCACTTCTCTCAGTCTATCAGTACGATTTTTAATAGGGAAGTGTTTTTTTGTTTACATTTTTGGCTTTCAATTCCTGTATCACCAGCTCCTTTTACCTCTCCGGAGTGTTCAGGCATCCTCACAGACACATTCAATCGCATCACTCCCATCAATCCTCAGGGAGCACAGGCCATGGAAGGGGGACCTTCTAAGAGCAGCACAAAATACACGATAAATCAAGTCAAACCTTTCCTCCTCTCATATTCCAGAACATATATTACCTGATAAATTATTCTCTGTGAAGCATCATGATCCCCACAACGGTGGTTATTTTTACTTGCAAATTGACGGTTTCCTGATCTTTGCGATTTTTAAATAGAAGTAGAGGTACTATTTTAAACATTGTGCCACATAATTCAATTTCACGGAATGCACTGACTCATTTCTTTAACCGCGAATATAAAACCACATCAGTATAATTTTTCAAAGAATCTCTGAACACCATGAATCGTCACATACCATCTCTCTCTGACCGGCTTTCTGCTGTTTTCAAGTTCCCAGATCAGGGAAAGATTTAGTGCTGAAAAAAGTTTCCCTTGAAATCTTCAGATTCCATACTGATAGGTTTTGTAGTTTCTTATGACACCTTGTGTAGCGGATAATTAGAATAAATGAACAGAAATGTTTCTGTAAAGGGTAGATGATAGAAGCCACCCTCTCCATGCACTTTTCCTGGCATATGAGAGAAAAAACCCAACTGTGCAGTACATTGAATAAAAAAAAAAAATCTCCCTTTCCAGTGAAAAAAGGAGGCCATGCTTTCATGGTCTGCATGAGCGGCGCGTTCAATCTCATTACCTGAAGAAAGACTGTTGTCATTAAATTGAAATTTAATTTGCGAATTGTCTTTTAATGTAGCTGTTTATGTCCGTACTTCCAAATTGCGCTGCCTGCTGGAGATGTTTCCAGAGGTAATTTAATTTGCGCTAATGGAGAAAACTGTTAATGGGTGAGTTTATGCAGTATCGCCGCGGAGCTGACTCTGAGTGCACGCCCTGTCACATGTGCCGCCTCGCTCAGAATTTGCCCCCAGAGGCTCAGAAGCCTGCGAGACACAAAGACATCACACGAAGACCTGAAAAAAGATCAGTCCCACACTGAGGGAAAGCAGTCAAAATTCCAGGGATGTCTCTACTTGACGTTTTTTTTGATATGCTCAGAAAAACCTCTAAAATATAGACCATGCGAATGCAGGCCATGTCTGAAGCATAGATATATGCAATAACAAATATTAAATCCAGATTTAAGCTCCAGATGTGTGTTATCGTTTTGCGATCGTATTGATGTAATTCCTTGTAATTTCTCAGCCTTGCATAGCAATTTTATGGCACAGAACATGAAGAGATGTTGTAATTCCAAGACTTAAGGGCTGCTCCATACATCAGATTAACGGCAGACATGTTTACAGCATGTTAACTATGGATATCTCCTACAATATCCTATATGCTAAATGATACAGACTCTCTGGAATCTCTGTACATTAGACGTTTTGCCTCGTTCACAACCTTTGAATACCATTCTCCTATTCCTCACCCACTGAAATTTGTCAGTTTCCTAAACTGGTCTACAGAAATCATTTTCCATAAAAGTACAAAATAAATTAACCTCTACAGAAAGCAGTAATTAGAGAATTAAACAGTAATTAGTCCACATGTACAGGGGGTAGAGAATTATAATGGAAACACCAAAAAAACACATGAATATTTATTAACTAATAAGGATTTGAGCTGCCCTTTGACTTTATTCTGGTGTTCATGAAACCACTTTTGAATCTATTTAGCAGTGTGTATGGGCCCATTATTGTCTTGGAATATGAGGGAAAAAATGTTTTCACCACAGGGTGCGCCTGGTCACCTGAAATGGCTTTGCGTTCCCTGGCCTTATTTGTACCATGCAGAGCAATGGCCAGAAACAATGACAACCCCGCGAAGGCTGCCCATGTGAAAGGAGATCCATGGCTGTGTTTAACAGCTGGGAGCAGTCCATGTGGGCTGAATGCTTGCTTCGTTTTACCCAGGCATGTACATTTCAATATGCAGGAAAAAAAAAGAGCAGAAAATGACTCATCAGATGATATTGCTTTGCTTGGAGATGCAGGATGTGAGCTCATTACTCCAGGTTATGTGTTGCTGCTTATCAGCCTTGGTTACCAGCACTTCCTGAATGGTAGTCCTATCAACAACGGTGTCGCCATTAACAGCAACATGTGTAAAGCAGACTGGGACGCAGAGGTGTAGATTCGACTCTCTGGTCATTTCTGACATCCAGCTTTTAGAGTAAGCAGCTATCCTGTAAAATGTACATCACATTCAGTGAGCTTCATTGTTCCTCTTCTCTGATGCTGCTTTTCCTTGTTTGGGACATGTTTTCATTATGTTCGATTCTGCTCCCCATCATACATGTATCCACACTATAATATGGTAACAGAATTTTTGACAACAGCATGTCAGAGTAGGAGAACTGATCTGGGATCAGCTCATAATGGAGTAAGTTAGGATACAAACAGGAGGAACCTGTTCAGGTCCTGCTTTTTCAAAGACAAAATCTTCCTCTGTCAGCCAGAAATTGGGTTCGAAGCAAAGCCCGGTCCCAGATTGCCTGTAATCCAGATCAAGACCCACTTAGTGTGTGATATCTGTGAAAACGTCCAAAAATCTTCCTCCTGACATTGCAGTGAAATCTAAAACTCTGGGCAGGATTCTCAGGCCTGAATTCATTAGCCTCTACGAGGGACCTGCCGAAACCTCCGTCTTACCCCATGAAGCGTAATTACACATGCCTGCCCCCTTTAATACTATCGCATAATGTCACCATGCTCTTCAACACATTATTCTTTTCACTCTGCACAGACCATACATGACTGACCATTTCAGAACATTAAAGGCATTTAGCAGATATTCGTAGAGCGACTTAAAATGTGCAGATAAGTGCATACACTAGGGTTCCAAGTGCAATAATTCCCTGGAGGAGGGGAGAATAGTCCCAGAGAGACTAAAAAATTTGAAAGCATAAGATTCATTTGGGATCTTGCTAATTAGCCTGTCAAGGAAACCAGATAATTAAGTGACGCATTCTGTAATTCTTCCATAAACACCAGGGGGCGATAATGACATTGAAGAGATGGCAATCACTAGTGAGTGGTGGATAGTTAGCGGTTTCATTCATTCAGCTTTTGAAATCCCAGTCATTTGATCATAATGGAGAGTGATGAGGGATGTTTGTTGCTATTCCTCTGCCATCTCCAGAGACCACAGGGATGCAGAATGTGGGAGCTCCATCAAGATGTAACATTTGGCATTGCTGCCACATACACTGGAAAACCAATGGCTCTCTGGTCCTTTCGTTTAAATGGAAATGGCAGTCACAGCTATTTGTATATTTCTTCAAAATGGGCAGCTCCTTTAACCAATGTCTTGTAACTGAATAACAGTTTGGTGAAATTACTGGGAGACTGAGCTGTCGTGACCTTATAGTTCAAACTCATTGCACAGCAGTTCAAATATAATACATAATCTTTGGTCACTGCTGCCGTGTTTATTTTAAAATCACGTGGCATCATTTTCATGCAAGCAGAATTGGTTACGGTGGTTATATTCCAAGCTGCAGTAACATGAACATCCTACACTTCGCACAAATCTGTATTAGGAAATCAATGATGCACCAACTATTCAATATATTTCTGTCTTTTTTGCCTCTGTGCCATCATATTGAGCTGCAAAGACAGAGCCCATTGTGTTTGGTAGTGAAGAGCAAAACCCTTTTGATTAGTTCAGAACAGGGCAGTGATTGACAGCTGATTGTAGCTCTACCCATTTGTCCTTGGGCCCCATTTCACCATCGCTTCAGGGCGCCCAAAAGAGCGGCGGTCCTCTGGTCCTGTTTGTTTTTGAATGCATTGATGCTGACAGGGTACCAGGCTACTTGAGTTCCCGTGAACCTCTCCACTCTAATGTCTCCATTGTGGATAGCTTCACTCTTGAAAATCAATTTCACTAAAAAAAAAAAAAAAAAAATTCCAATCATAAATAAAAATAAACTTGTTGTCAGAGGTAAAACAGTGGCTTTTGTATTAGTGGTAACTGCACGTTGCTTTGGTTCTGAAGTGAGCTGGTTTTACTCCGCACGGCGTGTTCTAGGGATGTTTTTGACTGTCAGGTTTTAGGACATGCATTTATTACCCTCTTATGACTGTGTAAAATCTCCTGTAAGTAAGAATCGCATCCCCAAAAATAATAAACCTCCGCTGAGGAATACGATACCATCCCTTCTCTCTTACTATGGCCAGCCACTCTTTGATAAGTTGATTATATATGGCTGCTTTCTACAATGAAGGGGATTTATTGAACTACTTAGCCTAAGGGGTTGTTGTATCAACTGTAGCTTAGTAACAAAGACAATATCTGCAGGAATGAAATCCTGCGTCGTAACCCTGCCCTCTCTATACTGCACCCAATGGCAGTTGAGTGTAATGGTTAGGGAGCTGGGTTTGTAACTCGGTGGTTACAGTGTCATATGATGGTTAGGTAGCTGGGTAGGTAGCATAGAGGTTACCATGTATTTGAATGGTTACATTAGTGATACACACTGACCCCTTCGTCACTGAATTAATGACTTAGTTAAATCCCTGAGTTGTTTGAACCAATCAACAGGTTTTGTTCTCCATATAAAAAAAAACCTGTATTGGTTGGTCATGGTCAGTAAGTCGCTGACAGTAGCTCCACCCAGTTTTGGAACCAAAGAGCCCTCATGGTTCCATCACTAATGCCAAGTGGGCACTGTGTGATTTCGGCCGCCATTTTGGCTGTCTCCCCAGCAGTTTGTAATGGGCACCTTATCTGCTGTTCTTGGCTGTTTTTTTTGGGATGCCCGCTGCTCATGCTGAGCCAGAGGGCTGCCAACGTCCCATTTATGGCCGATAAGTTCATGACGAGGCAAGATTTAAAACTTGGCATGTCCAAATTTTTTATCGGGGCGAGTCTAGATATCTTGAAGTGCGAGAGGTACTATGTGGTAAAATGTGAACGAGTCATAATCACGAATTAGAGTGCAGGATTCCACATCAGCAAAGATGGCACTGTGGGAAGACTCAGGTCTGCGTTCTGTTTGGATGCAGCCAATGGAGGAAAAGCTGGTGGAACTGAGACAGGAAAGAAATTGTCTGTTTGACATATCACCCAACGGTTCATCACAACATCTCTCAACATCTTGAGAGAGAGAGAGAGAGAGAGAGCGAGAGAGGGAGAGAGAGAGAGTGTGTGTGTGTATGTGACAGAAGGAGAGTGATGGGGAGGGAATTACTTCTGTAACAGTAAATTGCTGCAGCCAGACGAATTGCAATTGATCATGCTTTTCTAACAGTAATTATATATGATTTCACATAGCAATATCCTTTTAATTCAGCTTAGACACTTTTCAAAAATGAGCTGGAAAAATCTAATGATTTTTGTTACTTGAGAGAACAAAATATATATTCATATTTCATTATTGTGAAAAAGGTCTAGACAAGAGATGCATCCTGATGCAAACACTATGGCAAAAATGCTGCATCCAAATTAATATTGTGTCTTTTTTTTTTCATTTCAAAAGCCTCTACAGCAACTTCTTTCTTTTTTGCCAATGCCATGTTTGTAATCAATCACCCTGCGGAATCACCAGGTCTGAGAGTTCCTATTCAGCCATGTTGTGCAGTGCACTTCTCTCAATGACAGTGAGATGGCCGTTGACTTGGCTGGTAACTAAGTGTCATACTGTGTGAAATATGTTGTTGTTTGCAATCGCATGGGATCAACAAACTCACATAGTGTAAAAATCGCTTTATGTACAGAAACCTCACTCCTGACACTAATGAAAGGCCAGTTCTACCCACGGATGTGGTGGTCAAGACATAACACACAATGTACATTGATTCCGACATTGCCTTTGATTTCAAGGGCACAGAAGGGAAGTAGCTAATGCATGCACAGAGACAAACACATAGTATATCGTTGAGGGGACCGTACAATGAAAAGCCGCGTCGCTGCAGGCCAAAGTCCAAAGAGCCATTGTAAAGGTCAAGGAGACTCCGCCGCCTCTCTCTGAAAAAGCGGGAAAGCCGTTACCACGCCTTTGTCGTGGTGTCGCTGGCTAATCAAAGGCCAGTGGAGACTGAAGTGCTTCAAACCACCGCGACGTTAAAGAACCCCATCTGATAATGGTTTGACGAAGGGCACAGGAAGGCTGGGAAAGCTGTCATGAATCCACAAAGAATAAATAAATAAATAAAACAGGGCAGGAAAGATGGAGCCGCCAACGAGAAAGTGACGAGCCATCGCAGGATCCCCATGGATCCCCACCAAACCATAATGATTCACTTTCTGGGAGCTCGACGCAAGAACGCTCTGACGGGCTCACACACGCGCATGCCACACGCAGCTCCCTCTCGCCACATCATGGGCCCAGGTGTCCAATCAATGGCAACAGAAACGATGACATCAATTAAAAAATCTGATTTATTCATGACGGTTTTTATAATTATTAGTTTCTTCCTTTTTGCAAAAAAAACTTAGCAATTAAAATTCTGCCTGAAGAGAAACAAACCATGACAATGGGAAAAAATGAATGCTTGAAGTATATAAATATGGGATAGAAAATATGATATTTGGATACAATGTCCCAGTGCTGTTTTTCTTTCTACACGCAATATCAAATACAGAAATCTGGAATCTGTTCCCAATGTCTGTTTTTATGTTTCCCTGAAGTGTTCCTTTCCTGTTTTGCCATGCAGGGAAAAAAACAGAGGGTTGTGAATGTGAATATGATTGTAGTGGAGAATATTGCTTTTTTTGAAGAGTTGTGACAGGACATGAATACTCAGATGCGTGCAGTCACCTGGCCTCAGCGTCACACAAAGCCCGCGTATGAAAATCATGTCTGAGCGATTAGCGAGCGGTGGGAACATCCACGTCGCAGCAGAGCTCGGCCGTCGGTACCTGACACATCGGGTTCTCATATGTTTTGCTGTTCCTGCCGCGGTGGGTCACATGCACTGTCTCCTCACAGTAAATCAGGGCTTAATGATTTTGTATCAGGCAAACAGACAGGCCTCTCGTAGCGGTAGATTACGATAAATGACAGCCGGCGCAGGAGGGAGGTATGCATTTGAAAAACATGCTCTCGACTTGTAAGCCCTTATCAATACAGCCAGATCTATGAATAAAGCCGGAGTCTTCTCACTTACTGTGACTGGCAGAAACGCTCATGCGAGGCAGGTGTCCACATGCTGATCATATTATTATTATTCTGTGTGAAATACTTAAATCCCATACACTCCAGTGACATTCCTGCAGATCACACAGAATTAAATGGAAATTCCATCTGCAGCAGGGCTGGTCTGATCCAGCTCTGGAGGGTGGAGGTGTCTGCAGCTATCTGCTCCAGCTGCACAATACAACACAATACATCAGATCCCATTAACTAAATTACCTCACTGATCTGGGACTGCAGGCTCGTTAACGGATTCAGGTGGTGTAGTATGTGGTTGGAACCAGGGGCGGAGTTTCCGGGGGGGCTGGGAGGGCGGCGCGCCCTCGGCCCGGGGCCCAGGGGGGCCCGTAGCTTCCGTTCCAGGCTGGGGGGACCGGGCCCCCTCCCGGCGACACCGCTCAATGTGCGATATATGTGTGCTTATATATGTTACCCCAGGCAGGATGAGTCATGGTTGGTAAAAACTTTACAAGACTGACTTCAGTGATATAGTTAGGTGTAAAATATGAATAAAATGACGTGCTGCATGACCGGCTTTATTTTCACTCTCACATTTAACTTCATTACGAGCAAATTTACAAGTGGATCGCCGATATTTTCTCCAAGTGTATTTATAAAAAATGTGGGATTTATCAAAGTTTTCGTATATCAGTTTGTAGGATCCGAAGGAATTTCAACGAGTGCTCTAATATGTTCGTATTGCGTGCGTAAATGGAAAAACACGGCTGTAAAGCTTGTTTTTCGTGTTGTTGCTTTTATTTTTCCATTCACTCATTTTTTATTTGATTAAAAATGATTATTTGATTAAAAATGAGTAGCAAATTATTTGGCAGTAATATCGTAACATTATAACGGTTCAAAGTCTTATATAAAATCACTATTGGATTCAACATTAAAACAGGTCATTCGGCTTCATTTGTGTAATACTGATGAATACAATTAATTAGTTTGCTTGCCGAAGGCGCAAACTACTGCTCTTCTATAGAATCTTTACTTCTTCTTCTTAATATTATTATTATTCCTGGTTCTTCTGGACGTATCTCCCGACAGTTTTTTAAGGTAGACATACCGAACTTGGCGTAAATATACTGGTCAGGTTGCTTGTATTTTTCTGAGCGATAGATTCATTTTTAAACTATAACGCTTTAAAAAACGGCCTCCATTGACTTCACATTGGTGGAGTGTTGAGCGTGTTAGTGTTGCTAACGTTACTAAGCAACAATTATAACTGCCGCTGCAATTTTAAAGTAGTTGAAAAAATTATCCATAGAATACAGCATGCTTGCGGTTAGCTACCTTACCGGACTTGACATTTTGAAATAACTTTCCTGATATAATGACACTGCAATGCTGGTCAGGTATAATGATCTTCAATGACAATTTCAGGTTTTGAACAGAAAGTTCTGCTGTTCTTTGACTGCTTCTAGTACTTTTCCTGCTACTATATCGGTTCTTAGTTCTTAGTACAATCATTCTCGTTATTTTTATACAAGGTAAAATGACGTTAGAGAGGGACTGCAGAGTGGAGGGAAAATATTGATGAATAAGGCCTAATGTGTGAGCTGTTGTAAACTGTTGACGGTTGTTATTTCTAGTAGCCCAGCTTATATCCTCTTCTTTCTCTCTCAACTGTATAGCGGTGATGTTATGGACTCAGCAGTTGCTTGTGTCAAAAATGTAGTATGTGTGCTTGTAAGCCCCGCTGTTGCGGGTATATGTATGTTGTAAGGGGATGTTATCATGAGCTTTATTTGGTTTAAAGGGCCCGGTCATGTGCCCCGCCCCCGGCCCGGTACTGATTTGTTCCGCTAGTGGTTGGAACAAATACCTGCAGACGCTGTGGCCCTCAGTATCTCCAGATACTGGTTCATTGAAAGCATGTAGTAGGAGCAAAACTTTTTTTGGTCGTGTAAAAAGACTAAAAGAGCATGTGATTGGTGAAAGTAGTTTGTTTTGCTCCAATCATAAATTATTAATTATGCGAAAAAAAAATGTAACATCTGCTGAAGGCTTTCACAAATCTTGCTTTAATAGACCGGGCAACGTTCTTCCTTCATACAATTACACAGCCTGGCTAGCCAAACAATTAACTGAAAGGCTCTGATGAATCTGGGGGGGGAGGTTACACATTTTACCTGCATTTAAAGGGTTAAAGTGTCTCAACCACACGTGTGATTGTTGCCATGGATTAATGAAGGGAGAATGAGGTACCGTGATACAAAAAAATGGGGTGACATACCACTAACACACAGATTTTAACCATTCTGCTTTATTGTAAAGACCAAAACATTTTAATTGGTCCAAATAAATCAGTGACTGACATAACACTGTAGCTCCACCCACTTTTGGTATTGAGAAACTTCATTCACAAATCAATACCCTGGATGTCATCATTCTTTCAGATGTCACCCAGGCAAGTGATTTCTAAAACTGCAAGTCTTAAGAAATATGAAAAAATAAAACACTAAAATTCTCCCCAGTCAAATCAGACACAGAATTTCTCATCAATATTTCAGCACATCTTAGTCTATGAATTCTCCAAAGAAGCGGGATCACAGGAGAGGTGTTTTCTCACCTCAGAAAATCTGGAAACTACATCTGTAATGTACACATACTGCACACGCAAAACAGGATATCAGTTATTAATATTAGTTGAGAAAACGGCAATAATCAAACATTCAGCAGAGAGCATAGCGTTACAGAAACAAGTGGATATAAATTGCACTTGTCCAGCACTCCTCACTCATGTTCATGAATGAGCCCGTGATTCTGTATTTTGTTCTCACCCTGGAATTCCACATTCAGCTCAGCCCTAAGAAACACAGTGAGGTGAGAAAGCACTGTGATAAACCGGATTTAGCATATCAAATGCTCAGCAACAGCAAAACCAGCACACCCTACAGCCATCCAGGATCTGGACTATAGGCCACTTTACTGATCAATTGAAACAGGATATAAAATTGCTCCTAACATAACCCCGATACTACTTCCACTGGGGCACCCCCTAGTGGAAGGCAGTAGAAACACAGTTACCATAATTACCATTTTATTTCCTCAGCATAATCCTCAGTCTCATATAGTGATTTATAGTAAACTGATAGAATACAAGTGAAAAGTTTAAACTAAATTGTGTGACAAGCTGCCTAAAAATGTGCAAATTGCTCACCACTCTATATATAAATTCAATGAAGAATATCCCATCTACGCATCTTTCGCTTTTCTTTATATAACATTTTCAAAATTTCCCTAATACTTTTGAACTTTTGTAAGTTGTTCTGAATGAGCCCATTGCTCTACATGCTAAAATGTGCATGCACTTAAAAGTATATGCAAAAGTGATGGACAATAGCAAGCTGAGGGGTGGGGGGGTTGGCAATGTTCTGCCAAGCTTAAGGGTTTTGCCTCAGTCGTGTGGGTGAAACTGGAAGCTAGTGGAAGGACAGGAATGCTGTACTGCACTGGATTGTCTTGAAAGACTAGAGCCTGACCATTGTGATGTCCCTGTAATGGTTGGGTGGGGACTGGCCATTGTGATATCTCTACATGGTCTGGGTGGGGATTGATGATTGTGATGTCACAACAGGGGCTGGGTGGGGACTGACCATTGTGATGTCACAATAACGGCTCAGGTGGGGGAGAGGTTGGGAAGAGTTGGGAACCACTCCAGATTGGTGATTGGCAGGTGTTTGTCAATGATGCGTAAGCACTCTGTCAAAGCAGGGTCACTACTGCAGGCTTATACGAGCCAATTTTTCCAACCAATGCTGCACCTTTTGACACGCTCATACCTACTCTTACGCACTGAGCATCTCAAGTGACAGTCAGAGCTGATGTTCAGGCACATAGTGCCTTTCCCAGCATCACAAGAGGCATGCGAGAGGTACGGTCACGTTTGTAATATCCGGCCTGGATCTATATTTTCTATCAGGATCATGGCATAGCTTGTAAGCTTCCTCCAGAGTGTACTGTGAGCAGGTCTGTGCCTTCTTTAAACTGGGAGAAGTGCATGTCAGTGCTGGGTGTCCTGTTACATTAAACATGATGGTATATCCACACTGCCACAAAGGTGACATTCCACATACTGTTCCAGCTTTCAGCTCAGTCTAATCAGAAGACAGCTGGGCGTGCAAAGACATGGAGAGACAGTGGACAAGTACACTCTAACACACACATGCACACAAACACACGCACTCTCTCACATATGTGCACTCACACTCTCTCACACATACCTCCTCACACATTCATGCACAAACACAAACATTCTGAATTGCCTATTGTTGTCTCACACACACACACACATATTCCAAAACAGTCACTCAAATATGCATACCAAAACACTCACATGAATAAACACACACACACACACACACACACACAGATTCAAACATAATGTATACACAAATGTGCACACACGGACCTTCACACACTCATACATAAACACATTGTAAACTGCAAACATGCAGTCTCACATTCATGGACACACACACACACACACACACACACACACACACAATACAGCTGGGTTTTGAGGGGAAGCTGATGGCTGATTTTCACCCAGCTCAGAGAACAATAATGGCTCTCAGTACTGTTGGAATGCAAACAGAATGTCTACCTCTCTTGTTTTAGGACAACACTAAAGATTAGCTTTACTTACAATCCATTATGTTTCGAGACAATGCAATATTCCTCTTGGCTGTATGTCTGTAGGTGTCAGCTTTGATTTTTTTTCCCGAGCAAATTAAGAACATGAACTGTGAATTCTAAAGCATACACCGCTCTTTAGATCATTCATTTATATATTCAGAAATTTAATTGATCTGTTAAAAACTCCATGTGTGCATGTACATTTGTGAAGGTGTTTTATTGACCTGGTTACTTCTGAAGGGCGTATTTTAACATTGTATATTTTAAATTACATATTTATATGCAACATTGGTACCGCAATAAAAAAAAAAAAAAACGAATGCATTCGTATACCACTGCGGTTATGCTTCTCATGGCAACGCTAATGTGTCAGTGTGGCATTTTTTCTCAAATCAAAGTGCTTTTCTCAATAAATATTGCTTGAGTGGTCTCAAAAAAAAAAAAACACCGACCATACTTAGTGGTACACTGAGCGACTGTTCGCTCGACTGCAAATAAGTGATAACTGTTATACCTATCATTTGATAATTTTGCACACCGCTTTCATTTTCTCTCTCGGACAATATTTCCACAGCACGAAGCCACTGTAGTCTCAATATGCGATTTTGAATGACTCGACCACTTGGTCCTCCACATGATTGTCTATCCTAAATCTATCTACAGTTACTTTTTAATCTTGCGGATAACAAAATATTCGCGGCCTGATCAATACTTTTTGAAGAGAACCGTTGTAGTTCCATTTCAGACCACTGCGATACTTCCAACGACAGTACTGCAACAGCATGGATGAAGCGTACACATCCGTAACTTCTCACGCTTATGAAACGTGATAATACACTTGCGCCTATCTCGGGAATACCTGCCGGGCGAAGGTTTTGAATGCCGACTTTGACTTTGATGTTCCAATGAATCCATACGGACACAATAGAATGCGGTTTTGGTGAGAATGGTGCTTTCAACCAAACATACATTACACAGTGCTCTATCGCTAAACATAATACACGAAGTAGTATAGCGCCACCTCTTGCTTTTCACAGTTTAAAAGCGATGTTCCCCCGTTGCCAAATACACATAAATTACACACACGTATACAGGCGGTCGGTTGACATAAATCTAATCCACAGCCTATGCGTGAGATTCCGCAGTATGGAAATAGTAGTCGGGATTTCAAACGTTCTTTGTAAAACACTCGTCCGAGTAATATAAAAGAAAATGTTCAAGGAAAAATTCCGCTTTGTGGTTTTCAAGGCACGGATGTGGAGGCTTGTGCGAATGCATGTCTGCAAGGTCAGACTTAAAATATTACTTTGAATCAGTAAAATACCGTGACAATATGACATTTAGTATTAATTAGGCTACCTCTTCATTTCGGCGCAACGGACCTTGCAAGTTCAACACGAGCGCTGGACGCGCAAAATCTCAATTTGCAAACCTCCTTGGTAAAATTTTAAGTGAAAACGCTCGCCCCGACTTCTGTCTTAGCACTACATTGAAACTAACAGGTCAAATCACGTACTCCTTGAATTGATTTATAAATCCCACCCTCCAACGCGAAAAGTACAAATCCTATTGGGTGGAAAGGCGAAGGCAGGTTATGTCCCCTTGTCGTTCATTGGTTGGCAGCAGATCAGTAACCATGTTTAATGCACTATGAGGTGAGCGGAGTTAGTCAGTGAGAGACGCTGTGAGGGAACTGGAGGTCCGCGGTGTGTTAAATTATAAGCCTAGCGTTTTCAACAGTTGATGTGACAAGGAACGTCCGCAGAACATATTGGCGCAAGATTTTTTTTGTGATACACAGAAACTGGACCGTTGACATTCTCCTTACAGCCGTCATGCATCGGACTTAAGTAAGAGGAGCAAGGGCAATGCTATCACAGAGGTGTTCTACCCCGCATCAATGCAGCATGCGAGAGGGATGATCACATTGATAATATCCGGTCTGGATCTATATTTTCTGTTTGGATCTTCACATACCACGTAAGCATTCTTCAGAACCATTTTTTTCTTGTGTGACTCGTTGAAGACAACTTGAGTGGAAGGGAAAGCCATTGAATTATAATCAGAGATACTGAAGGAGGGAACATGCCTCATTGATATTGCTGGCACACTTTCAGGACCAGTTTAGCCACTTACACTGTAGAGTACACCGGAGATAGTGGTTATTCTCCTCATCCGAGGGAACAGGAGAACCGAGAGGACGTTAAGATGTGATTCGGTAGCCAAGTGCTGTAGGGTAAGTTTACGTCTCATGGTATTGCTGGAGTAGCAACCCTTTGAATTTCAAAGACAGCCATATACGTTAGATCAGTAGGATATATTGCCCCAGTTGGTTTAGCTACAGTGGCTACCCCGTGTGAGTGTGGATGCAACAGCTTCTAAAAAGCCCCGGGGCTTCGACGAAAAAAAGGGAGAAAAAGAGACTAATATCGGAACCAGCCAGCCGTGTCAGTTATTTTATTTACAGTTTTTCTATTCAAATGCATGCCTGATATCATCAAATTGTTGAATTGTGTGCATTTGCCTTTGCGTTCAGGAATCTTATTTGTATTCCACGGGCTGCCTGCTTTAAGACTGGTAGAGATAGGCTTGGAGACGCAGCTGTAGCGCATGTCACAAAAAACATTCTTGAAGGGATTTATCTGTCAGAATTGGTTCTGTTATAAATATTGAACTGTCGGAATATTCGGGGACTGTTGAAACAAACATTTTTACAAAATACCGAAATGCTTAACTACACGTGTCATCTTCGTAATGCCAAATGTGTACATAAACCATTATATATATATATATCTCATATATTGCTTGACAGTCGACAGTAATTAAATTTGTTTTAATGTATGGCGTACATAAATTCCTATTCCATATTCACCTGGCTTCATTAATGTGGTGTCAAAAAAGGTAATACATATATGTATTCAAGAAATGGGTTTTTAAATTTAAATGATAAACGTGACCGACAGGTGACTAAATAGTTTGTTTGACAGATTTTTTTCTCCCCTGTGCTGATTGGAGAATATTTGATTTCCTTTTGTGTTTCAGATGATCTCATGCACCACGGCTGTTTCATTTTGAGGGGACTGGATCGCGGTTATGCCTCAGACCAGTCTGGGCGTTCAGCTGAATTTAAATTAGGTGTACGGCATCACCGTTTGTAATTAAAAAAGGACTAAAAAGAAGGCCAACGAAGAACTAAAGAACAGGGGGGAAACGGACGAAAATGACTGTGTTCTTTTCATTATGAACAGAACTATCGCATAATTACAATTTAATGTAGGGATTGTCAGTTTTTTGCTGAAACAAATCAACAGGTCGGAATCTAAGGAAACGCATCGCAAAATAAAAAAAGCGCACAGCACCGTAAGGGGATGTATCTGTCCGTTTTCTTCTTTCTTCTGTTGTGGGCACAAGCCCTGACGTTGAAAAACCTGAATTACTCTATCCCCGAGGAACAAGGGCCGGGGACTGTGCTTGGGAATATTGCCAAAGACGCCAGACTTGGACCGGGAGAGCGGGGCAAGAAATCCAACTTCAGGGTGTTGGAGAATTCAGCCCCGCATCTCATTGACGTGGATCCCGAAAGCGGACTGCTTTACACTAAGCAACGGATAGACAGGGAAACACTGTGCAGACGTAGCCCTAAGTGCCAGCTTTCAATGGAAGTGTTTGCCAACGACAAAGAGATCTGCATGATTAAGGTGGAAATACTGGACATAAACGACAACTCGCCCACCTTTCCTTCTGATCAGATCGATATTGACATTTCTGAGAATGCAGCTCCGGGCACCCGCTTCCCTCTAACAAGCGCGCACGACCCAGACTCCGGGGAGAATGGGCTGAAAACCTACCAGATAACGCGAGACGATTACAATATATTTGCTTTGGATGTAAAATCCAGAGGAGACGGCACTAAGTTCCCAGAGCTAGTAATTCAGAGACCGTTAGACAGGGAGGAGCGCAGCCACCATACCCTAATATTAACGGCCACTGATGGAGGGGAATACCCCAGGTCGGGAACGATGCAAATAAACGTGAAAGTTATTGATTCCAATGACAACAGCCCAACGTTTGAGCAGCCTTCCTACGTTGTGGAGATTCCTGAAAATTCTGCCCCAGGGAAAGTACTGATAGATCTGAATGCAACTGATCCGGATGAAGGGAGTAATGGACAGGTGGTGTATTCTTTCAGCGGCTATGCCCCGGATCGTATCCGGGAGCTGTTCTCCATTGACCCTAGAACAGGTGTCATTAAGATCCAGGGGGAGATTGACTATGAGGAAAACCCAATTATAGAGATTGATGTTCAGGCGAAGGATCTTGGACCCAACCCAATCCCCGGCCACTGTAAAGTCACCGTTAAGGTGGTAGACCGGAACGACAACTGGCCGTCCATCGGGTTCGTGTCGGTGCGTCAGGGGGCCATAAGCGAGGCGGCCCCCGCGGGCACGGTCATTGCGCTGGTCAGGGTGACAGATAAAGACGCTGGGAGGAACGGGCAGCTGCAGTGCAGGGTGCTGGGGAATGTGCCATTCAAGCTGGAGGAGAACTACGACAACTTCTACACCGTGGTGACCGACAGGGCCCTGGACCGCGAGGTGCAGGACGAGTACAACGTCACCATTGTGGCCAAGGACAACGGGATCCCGCCGCTCAACTCCACCAAGTCGTTCACGGTGAAGATCCTGGACGAGAACGACAACGCGCCCCGCTTCGCCAAGTCTGTCTACCTGCTGCAGGTGCCCGAGAACAACATCCCTGGGGAGTACCTGGGCTCGGTTCTGGCCCATGACCCAGACCTGGGTCAAAATGGCACCGTGTCGTACACAATCCTCCCATCCAACGTGGGCGATGTGTCAATCTTCACTTATGTCTCAGTCAACCCCACCAATGGCGCCATCTATGCCCTGCGCTCTTTTAACTATGAACAGACTAAATACTTTGAGTTCAAGGTCCTGGCAAAGGATTCTGGGTCGCCACACCTGGAGAGCAATGCCACTGTGCGAGTCAGCGTTCTGGACGTCAACGACAATGCACCGGTCATCGTGCTCCCCCTCCTCCAGAACGACACGGCCGAGATCCACGTCCCCCGAAACGTGGGCGTGGGCCACATCGTCACCACGGTGAGGGCTATTGACAACGACTACGGCGAGAGCGGCCGGCTGACCTACGAGATCTCTGATGGAAACGAGGACCACCTGTTTGAGATGGACGCTGTCACCGGCGAGGTGCGGACTGTCCACCCTTTCTGGGAGGAAGTAACCCCAGTTGTGGAGCTCATCATTAAGGTGATAGACCATGGGAAGCCCACCTTGTCCGCAGTGGCTAAGCTCATCATTAAGGCCAACTCCGGCCCTCTTCCTGAGGGGGAGCCACGGATTAACGAGGAGCAGCGACAGTGGGACATGTCGCTCCCACTAATCGTCACCCTCAGCATCATCTCCATCATGCTCCTGGCCGCCATGGTTACCATCGCCGTCAAGTGCAAGCGGGAGAACAAGGAGATCCGGACGTACAACTGCAGGATCGCCGAGTACTCCCACCCTCAGCTGGGCGGCAAGGGGAAGAAGAAGAAGATCAACAAGAACGACATCATGCTGGTGCAGAGCGAAGTGGAGGAGAGGGACGCTATGAACGTTATGAACGTGGTGAGCAGCCCCTCCCTGGCAACCTCGCCCATGTATTTCGATTACCAGACGCGACTGCCCCTCAGCTCGCCCAGGTCAGAGGTCATGTACCTCAAGCCCACCTCCAACAACCTGACTGTCCCCCAAGGTTCTGGGGGCTGCCACAGCAGCTTCACGGGCCCTGTGACTAACACCACCGACACTCCTGTGAATAGGATGTCAATAATTCAGGTAGGAAACACAATTTATGTCTGCTGTATGTAATCTCTCTTCTCTTTAGACTCTTGCAAGCAGCCCTTTTTTATATCTGTGTGCTCGTGTAGAGAGGGAAGGCAAATGGAGGAATGGGGGAGAGGGATTTTTTTTTTTTTTTTTTTTGGGGGTGAATGAGTAGGTAAGCATACTCCTGTGGGTGAATATGTACGGTGAGGTTTTTTTTGACACGTGTAGAAACAGCCAGGCCTTCATTCTGTTTCCTAGCTGATACAGCCATACACATTCTCCACCAGCCTTTCTCAGGCTTGTGTGCCTCACATACAAAGCAAGACACTTAAGTGTGTGCGTGTGTGTCTGGGTGCTTGAGTTTGTGTGTGCGCACACACACATGTACGTACGATCACGCTTGCAAGGTTGCTGTCTGTCTTTTTCTGGTAGGATAATGCTTCAGTGTGATTATTTCTAATACTAATGTACAGCCATCTTAGATATAGGAGGTGCGTGATGAGTTTCCCTGAGCAGAGGTTTGATTCATATCCTATGCAATGGCTGGAGTTAAATGTTCCCTTCTCAGTCAATGGAAGGCTATGCCTTTCAGAACTTCATTAGGGATGTACAATACACACTGTTAAGAGATAATAATCAAACAGGCGTAGGTTCCTCATTTATTTTTAGGTTTTCATCAGCTTTTTTTTAGTATCTTATCCTTAGCGCTGTGTGCACTTGAAGAATTACATTTATATTTTCTAATCATTTTTTTGGCTGTTCTCCGCTGATGTTTGCTGTTTTGGCCTGCTGATGGTTTGAGGTATGAGGAAATGGCAGCTAAGTGGGCTTATAGTTAAACGTCCCCATTTCCCCCCACAATTCTCCACAAAACAGAGGACAGTGCACAGGTGGGATGGGTGATCAGGTTGTGTCAAAGGAAGCAAAGGGGTATTATTGTTTTCCTCCTTTCCAGCTAAGACCTCTTTGTGAAGAGAGATTTCAGTAAGCCGCTGGCAACCGCCGAATATCTGTTGTGCTAAGCCTGTTTTAAGTAATGCGAAATCTGTCATGTCAGACAAGGGCTAGAGTCCAACTTAAGACACTGCACACTAGGTGTACATATGCAACCTGCAAGATTACTGTGGCTTAAAACATAGACATGTTTTATGGGGTGATTTCATAGAGGAATGGACTGGTTGTGTGAATCCTTATTTCCAGCCTTGTCTTGTGGCTAACTTGCTTTGTTTTCATGTAGTTCAAATTTTTTTTATGCATATGTCTGTCCATGATATTTGATTGAAGACTGAAGGGCGGGTAAGGTAGAATGAGTAGTTTCTTGAGAGAATGCCAAAGGAGAGGATGTATTTTGTGTGTGTGTTTATGTTTTAAATATTATTGTTATGAGTATAATAAAGATCCAAGTCATGTCTATCTGGCAAATACTGCATGAGCAACAGAGGAGTGACTGTTGAGAAAGAGAGGGAGAGAGAGCGAGGGCGTGCGCAGTGTTTCCGTTTGGAATAATATATTCAAGGTCACTCTGTCAAACATTCCAACCTGAGCCGCCTTTCATGGGGAGCTGAATAATGGCAAACGACCAAGACTGTACCTCTAATATAGATGTGATAAAGTACCACTACCAGCCATTATTCCCGCCATCATCACAGCATTCTCACCTCTCTGTTGAAGAAAACAATCACCACCACCACCACCACCACCACCCCCAACCCCACCCCTCCAAAAAAAAAAAAAAAAACCTGAAAGCAAACCTTGTCACTATCTTCTTCCTGCAGTGTTTTTCTTCCTTTTTCATCAAACACATGTATTCCATTATTTACAAGAAACAGTGCAGGAGATGGACCGGGATCACGTTTCCCAAGTCGTTAGGCTCTGCCCTCAGCCCCCGTTCCACATGGCTGTGGAGCGTAACCTAAATCTGCACTGAGTGCTGATGGGGGGGAATGGTAGCAGAAAGGAGGGGAAGAGGGACAGTATCTCCCTCCATCGATCCTGGGGGTAGAGGAGGGAGATGGCAAAATGTATCTGTCATTAATGGCAGCACAGAGGAGAAATAAATATATAAATAAACAGATACAGCTGTTTGGCAAGGGCACCTTAAGCCGATTTTATGAGGCCACAACAAGGCGTGCGAAATTAATGTGCCCATAATGCTGTGGGTTTTTTTTTTCTTTCTTTCTTTTTTTTACAGCCGTCTCCCAAGTTTGTGTCAGCTGGTGCTGTCTAGCGGAAAGTCATGGCCATTTTCAGAAATAAAAAAAAAAAACAAAAGAAATAAATATATAGCTAACGGTATTTAAATATATAAATTGGTCCAAGCCAACACCAGCAGAAACATTGGGCCCCCCGGTCGAGCACAATAAGCAGAGTAATTTGACTTGTAAAGAATTATACAGAATAGAGAAGGATGGCACGTAATGATGCTTAATTCAGCTTAAGGCGCTAAAGCATATTACTTACAGCTGAATCAAGGTTAGAATAGATCCAGTGGAGGATTCCTCAAAGTAGCAGAGGGGGAATTTATAATCTGTTCAAGGCACTTGCTTGTCTTGAAAGTGATAGAGAATTCTATTCCTCGCAAGCCTCTTTGGCCTAATGGCGGCGGAGACGCCAGCGCGAGTATTGTGACTAGATTACCAAATGAGATTTCCCCTCGTGGTCTGGAAGGACTCATCAGAGAGGGGTTTAGCAGGCCTGGAGGATGCAGCTCGTTTTTATCAGAGCCCAAATGACCCGCCTGACCTGTGTCTCCAGATAGCACAACCCGCTCCTCCCGCCAGTAAACCTTAAAGAATACCTAATGAATAAACACAAAAGCAAAGCCAGTCGTTTGAATTCTGCCTCGGCCACATTGCTACGGTGCTCATGCCTCATGCATCAGTAGGAATGTGTGATTTTATATTTTTTACTTTGGTCTGTGTGTGTGTGGTTTTTTTTTTTTTCTGTTGGGTTTGCTTGATTTCAGATGTGTGACTGACGTCATTAGCTCTCCCACGAACAGACTCAAAGGCCTGTACTTGAATGCATGTGCTACGCGCTGGAAGAGCAGGTGAAGCAAAAAAAAAAAAAAAAAAAAAAGGCATAAAACGATCCTCTAGATGGAGTCATTCTGCCTCATGGCTGCTTTACAGTTGGCTTAGCAGGAGAGAACGGATGAGCAGCGGGTACAGGATTCAGAACGCTTGTGCGCGTCGTCATATTTACTCTCCGAGTGAGTGAGAGAGAGAGAGAGGTTCGCAACCAGAGAGGAATCGCAAGTAAACAATACTAGCTGTGTTAGCACTGCTCTTATTTGTTTATTTATTTCGTTGTTGTCTTGTCATCCTCGCTGATTGGAGCTCCGCTACATGGTTCCTCTTGTAAGGGCTTGTCTGACATGGGGCTCGTTTCTGTGGTGAGAGAGAATGATGATGGGATTATTTTGGCTTTTTTTTTTTAGCGTATTCTTAAAACCAGACACCCCTTTCCTGTTTTACCTTCTGGCTGGACGAGGTCAGGTAGAGAGACAGGCCTGTAATTCGCCGGCCGGACTCTCCACTGGCCATCTGTAAAGGTCAGCTGGAGTGGCTCATGACCTGCCAGCCGCTCGGTCACTCGGACCCATAAGCATGTCCTTATCACCTCCCGCTGCTCTGTGTCCCCAGGAACTGGGAGGAACGGGAGGAACTGGCCACTGGGGAGTTCCTTCCCTGGCTCTGCACAAATTTTTCATGCAACAACTGTGCTTTATACTGGAGGTTAAAGTGTGGATCTCTCTGTCTCCCATCCCCTTTTGCTCTTTCTGTTCTCTCCCTCTTTCTTCCTCTCCCTCTTATTCTTTCTCTTCTTTCTCTCTCTGGCACATGCAAGTGTTGCAGGAGAAGCTTGTAGTAGTTCACACTGTGATCAATATTTTGCCATCTTTATTTTTACCCCCTAGTTTACAATAGTTTAGATTGCAATCGATATTACTGTACTGCTTTATTAGAAGAATGGGGTTGGGATAAATAAAAACAGGCAACTAAAACACTAAGGTGCTGAGTTAGGTTGCAGAGAATCCAGATTTGACTCAAAAAGACAAAAACTAATCAAATGCTAATTTGTAATTTGAGATTTTGGGGACAGACACAAAGCAGGAGGTCAGTGGGTGTACTCTACTCTACATTTAATTGGATGGCTGGTGTTTAGGAAGATTTGGAAGAATGTTTTTAGTTTTAGTTATTGTTTTTGTTGTGTTCTGAGTGTGGGGGTGGGGGGAGGGATGGTCATCACTGGTCATCTGTGATTGGTCGGCACGGCACCTTGATCACGTCTGTGTGGCAGCGTGTCATTTTCCTGGGCTGCTGCGGTGGCCTCTGTGTTTACTGGCGCTTGGGTCCCTGCCCCTCTCCGACTCTCTGATGATACGCCGCACTGAAACACTCCCACAGATCACTGGGCATCTGCGCTAAGAGCCATCAGTGCTTTTTTTTCTGGGACAAGAAATTGCAGTGATGTTCATGGTGGTGTTCAGTACACAGCACAAAACAGCATTGATTGTCTGTCAGTGTTTTTGGGCTGCTCCAAATGACTCTCCGGCGCTGAATCTCATTTTTAGGTCCTGGTGTGCAAATGGAACCTCTGTCATCAGTGTTTTTTTGCATTGATGAAAGCTGTTTTTCTGTGTTATACAAGATCAATTGTGCTCAGGTTACAAGCTACGTCTGTCTGATATCTGGCGGCAGAGGGATCGGGTCTGTTTCTACATCGGTTTGCTTTTCTGTGAAGTTGGGATTTTTCTTCATAATGTTTTTTTTTTTTTACTTTTTTAGTTTTCATCTACCTGATTCTTATTTTCGGGTAACGAAAGCTGTGTATGGCAAGATCCAAATAAACGGTGCTATTTTTACCAGCTCATTAATAATTCATCGCAGTTAGCAAATCACTTGGCAAATGGAAGATTCCACAAAAAGAACCCTGAAATCCTTGTTTCATGTGTTTTTTTTTTTTTTTTTTTTTTTTGGGGGTGCAGGTGAGGTGAAACTACTAAAACCTGCTTCCATTAGATGTGCTGCTCTAATGTGCAAGCATTCGAAATTCCATTTTAACAGAAGTACTTCTCCTGATGTCAGTTAACAGGACCTGAGATGGAGGGAGGAAGTGGGTGGGGGGGGCATGCATCATTATGGATGGTCTAAAGTAAGAGAAATGAACAGTGATCATTTAGCTATAAATAGCATCGGAGCTACTTTGATGTTATTCTTGTCTTTAACCGACGACCGCAAGTGTTCATGAGAAGTAGCTAGAAAATTCTCCCTCCCTTCTTAGTGTTAGCTCATGACTAAATGTAAGATCAGAGACTCTCTGGACAGAATCAGACAGTCATTAGCGAGAATACAGAGGCATAAAGATGCGTAAAAAGACGTTGCTTGAACTGCATGTATTATTTACAAAAAATGTTCTAAATCCAAGTAAGTGGTAAATTATTTAGTGAGTTGTATAGCTCTGTAATTCCACACTCCTATACACCAAGGTTGAACTCCGGCGAGCATTGATAAAACAACTCATGCTCAATATTCCGCTTCCCGCTGTTAAAAAATAAAACACAGTTGTAAAATCTTATCACTGTGTTAAAAATGAGGCAGCTGGGCATGTATTTCAATAAATTTGATAGCTTTTGACTAAAATTAAAGTGGTTTGCAGCCTCCAGTAACTGCACACTGAACCAGGCTTTTCCTTAAGGCTTGTTGGGATAGGTGTCTCTTCTGCTTTTGTCTCCTCTCTCTGTACACACTGTTGTGAACACACACTAGTTATATACGGCAGACCATTGTGCTGTTGCCTATACTTTTGGTGTTCTTCCCAAATGGCACAGATTTTCAGAGCCTGAAAATGAGCATGACATGTTGCTTATTTAAATATATTTATGTACTATATTGCATAAATATATATATGATATACCGTCCCATATGGTCAAGGGTTCCATAATAGCATAGGTGTTCGTAAATGTGCTATTTGTTAGTGACCCATACTCCTGGCAGTCTTACCTCCTGATTTTACTTAAAGAAATACAGTCGGCCTGATTTATCCATGGGTATATGGTGCCAGGACCCCTGCGGATATGCAAAAACCACAGATGCTCTGAACACTTCTAATTTTGCCCTATACGTGTTCATAACTTGAAACCCCCACCTATATGTACTACTAAAACTCACACGGATACCAAACCCATGGATAAGGCGGGCCGACTGTACTCAGAGAACGGACGGTAAGAGCGGTGATGTGGGTGTTTAAGGAACTGGCAAAGCCACGCCTCCTCATACGCACAGAAACTTTACAAGTAAGCTATTTCCCACCTATCATGCATACAGGAGTGTACATCATGGCACATGGGAAATGGCTGTGGGAGAAAGCCATAAAATGCTCATACTTTCAGATGCATGTCAGTTTATGGAGACTCCAGGATGTGGTGTATTGCAGAAAGAAATATCATGATGAGTCGAGCGGATAAGATTATGGTATGACAGGACTGGGCCTTTGGATGCTCTACGGAAAAAAGGTACATGTTCTGTAATCACAATTGTGTGAGCATCATATAACAACAGTTTGAGTTTTCTCAGTAAACCTCAGCAAAGTCAGGTATAGCAGGGTCCAATGCTTTCATAAGTGTTATAGTTTTCTCTCCCCATCTTAAGAAGTCATATGAGATGAACAGGCTCCCGTGGTACAGCGGTACAGAACAAATGCTGAGTAAATATTTCATGCTGGTGTTTTCAGCACCTTCCCTATGTTAACACGGGCCATAGAGGTAACTGAAGTACAAAGTGCCTGTACTTACCTGACTACTTTTCTCAAGAAAGAAAAATAGTTCCCTTTATACCTGACTTAATTTGACTTATTTTTTTTGTTGGGTCATCCAGACTGTGGAAGGAGTGGTGTTTGCTTCATTTGACTGTAACGGTCGGTTCCCTTTAAAAGTCCCCCTCACTGTGGATCTCTGAATTCGATTTACATCGTAGAAGAACACGACCGTTCCTATCCCCAGCCGATGCTACTGACACAGCATTGATGCAGAGCTCAAGCTGTAGGGTCCGTCTCGCAGTTGAGCCCTGCCCCCAGGCCCCTGACTCTTAGCCGTGCGGCTAGCCTGATGACCCAAGCTAAGCTGGCCATGTATGCTAGGCGCTAACCCCGGATCATGCTATGACCAGGTATCCACTTATGCTGACGATGTTTCATGCCATTCATGAGACGGTCCGAGCCTCCAGACGAGGTTAGTGACTCCTCCCTAGAGACAGCTCTGTTTCTTATAGCACATTATCCTAACACTCCAATATTAGATATTTATATTTATTTATTTATTTATTTATTTTATTTCGAGACAGGGTAAAGAAAGGTGCTTCAGCAAAAAAATTCTGTTTACAGTAATTAAAAACGCAAAGTAGTTGTCTCTTGGAAAAGTTATGTGGAATTTTGTTTCTAATCTTGGATTTGGAAACCATCACTGGTTCTTCCAGGCTACCCAAATTTTAATTTTCTTCAGTGTTTCCCACTGATTGGGAATCTCATTGGAAATTATATTTTCATTGAGGTTGAAACCTGGTCGAAAACCTGGCCGGTAGAGTGGACATCTGAAACGCTGCGAGGTCTTTGGTCAGTGATAAGTATTGTGAGCTGTAACTTGTGTGTTGTTGTTTTTTTCCGTTTTTAGTTTTTTTTTCCAGGCCGCTGCAGCCCTCTGTGGGCCGCCTCTCTCTCCCTGTAGCCCCCTCTTGTCACCAGTCTTGTCATTTCAGATAAACTGCTCAATAGCTCAACGTCGCCGAGGAATCAGTCCAAATTTGCGATGATGACATTATCTCGTCAAAAATAAAAGCTATGTGCGCAAGCCATATTGATCGTCGTTCGCTATAATAAATAAAGTGTGGTGAAATAAAGTCTCTGTTCCCTCGTTCACACTTTTTATTTTTATTTTCTATCTTTTTGCAGAAACTGGCAACCTTAATATCTAGACCACCTTCAGCCCTGTTTTCTGACCTTGTGTTCATCCACATCTCTCTGTGTCCTCAGTCTCTCTCTCTCTCTCTCTCTCTCTCTCTCTCTCTCTCTTTCTCACCACACCTTCCTCCTCAGCATTAGAATGCTTTCACCATAAATAAACAGACAGGCCCAAGCTCTTTACTGATGGGATTTATTTATTTATTTATTTTTGTAGTTGTTGTTGTTGTTGCTAAGGTCACATTGAAGCTTCGCGGCTGGTTGTTGCGCGGGTTGTCAGGGGCGGGCGGGCGCCGTAGGACAGTTCAGTCGGTCGTCACGCCGCAGGAAGGCTTCAGACGGCCCAGGGCCTCCTCTTCAGAACGCTGCGAAAGGCTCGTCTGGAGAAGAAACGTAGCGCGGGAGTTTGAAGCGAAGGTCAGCCTGGTTTACAGCCCTAGATTATGCGCGATTGTTTCTTCGGGGGTTAGCTGATTAATTCTAAACCCTGGCTGACAGGCCCTTAATGCAGCAAGGACGCACTTAAAAGAGTTCAGATGACATTATGATCCCGCTTTTTGACAAGGCGGCATTAAGGCGGCGGTCTTCCTGGGTGAATTTTCCGAAGGCAGTCTTGCGTGTAGGAGCGCTCCCACGCGTTAACCTGCAGACCGACCTGAGCGGAACTGCAGTCGCCTTCCGCTGAAGCGCGACCCTTCCGCCTGTCGCCGCGACCGCGTGTTCTCAGAGCGCAAACCGTCTCTGCGCAGAGAGGTTATGGAAATCGCGGAAAAGCAAGCTGTGTTATTGATGCTGCTTTATCAACATCAACGCTGAACAGCTGGCTGATTTTGCAATGTAAATACTCCATTCAGTTTCCGTTCAGTTCTCTGTACTCTACTCTGCTGTGCTCCTTTGAGCTTTAATCTTTTCTGTTCTACTTTACACTGCGTGGTAAGCCCTGCTGGTTGTTTATGTGTTAATGTGGTCATTGAAATGAGCGTTTTATCCCACTGTATCATCCACTAGAGAAAGAATGCACACAGAGAAAGAATGCATGCAGAGAATGAATGGATGCGTCTTTGGTCCTTTTGAGCTTCTGTATTGATTCATACATGCATTCTGGAAGTTCTTGCACATTAGGGTATCTTCACTGTTTGCATAGCCGAATTGAGTGGTCAAGACTTAATTAGAGAGGGAGAGTGTTGGTGTAACCTTGCTGTTTGGATCGTGGAGACTCAAGCTGTTGATATTAGGCCGAGGGGCTAATTCGAGTTAAAATGTTCTGGTTCTCCTTTCATGAATATTAAAGTCGTAGAGTGGAATTAAATTCCAGGTCTCTGTGGCCAGGCCTTAATGCAGGGCATCTTCTGTACATGTTAACAGAGTTTGCACTCTCACCTCGTTTGCACTGATTAGAGCTCCACTTTAAATGCAACCTTAGCCTCTTCTCCACCCCTCCACCCCCCCACCACCCACTTACCCCCTCCTGTCATACCACGTTTGAACAAAACAATGGAAAAAAGGAAGAGAGAGAGCGAGAAATGCAAAAAAATAAATGTTCTTCAGTAAGTGTGTGTGTGTGTGTGTGTGTGTGTGTGTGTGTGTGTGTGTGTGTGTGTGTGTTTTAGTACTGAGTTAGGCTACTGGAGGAAAAAAAAATATCCCTTAATCCAGTTTTGCCACCCTGAGGCAAAACTGTCATGAAAATCCGCTGATATCTATACAAGCAAAAGGAGCAGAGCCCGTTCTTTCGCTCTGCTCCATCTCTCTCCTTCTCCCTCTACCCTCTCTCTCTCTCCATCTTCCTCTGTAACACACAGCGTTAAGCCTGTCGACAGCGAGTCAGAGCCCCCAAATTGCCTTCATTGTTTCCCTTTTTTGTTGAAAAATTTATTTTAAAAAAAGGGTCTCAGAACAAAATAGCACTTCAAACAGAGCAGGAATTAAAAGAAGATGATAATCTGATCCCGCGCTCAGACGCTGGAGTTCACCAGTGCCGGGGGTTTAGAAAAAATAAAGCAAACAAACACACTCACTTGTAATTCTGTCTCTGTGCCGTGCTGGTTGGCCAGGGTGGAGTGGCTGAGGATGAAATTGGCTCTGGTGACAGGGTTTTGGGTTGGGAAGCGCAAAGCAGTAGATTTAGAGAATGAGGGAGGAGGTGGGGGGACGGTTGGTGAGGGAGCGAAACCGGGCGGGTCTTTAAAACGGCGGCCAATTGGGATTCCTGTTGCGCCGCCAGTCCCCGCGTCCCCTTGCCAAGGCAGAGACTCGGCTTTGCGGCCCCGTCCAGATTGCGATGGTGTTACCACGGCGACAGGTGTACGTGTCACCTGGATGTGAAGGGCAGCGGGAACATGGGAGAGTTTGTCCTCGGTCACCTCCTGATTGACAATAACCTTTTTTTAATGAGCCAGAAAGGCCGCGCTGCAGAAGCAGGCCCTGCTAAGCTAATCAGAGCAGCATAGCTGTGAGCCAACCTGCTGACCACTTCGGGCGCCTCTGGCCAAGTTTGCGGCGCTCGACTCTGCTCCTCTTCCCCCCCCTTCCTCCCTGTGATTATAACGCTGGGCTTAACCTGTGACATGCTGCCTCCCGGGTCAAACAGGAATTTGTAATAACCAATAATCTTTGGTAACCAGTAAAATTTAAAAAAATGATTTAAGACATTTTCAAGGATAATTGTGGAGAGGAATTTGTTACACAGATGGCCTTGTAACTGAGAGGTTGCGAGTTTGCCTCCCATGTGGGGGGCTGTCATTGTACAATTGAGAGAGATATGAAATCTTGAATAAATGAAACACATAAGCAGTGAACTTTTCTTTGAGGTTCGGATGGAGTGTCTGGTAAAAATGAAAGTGGATGTTTATTTTAACGCTGGCTGTCATCTGCAGTGATCTTCCATTAGATCTAAAGTCTTGCAATGTTTGTTTTTTTTTTATCATTCCATTTATTGAAGTTCTTTTCATATCATAAACAACACAAGTCATAAAGGATGTAAGTAAAACAAGGAGAAACACATACCTTGAAGTATTTCCCATCAGGTATTTTTGGGCCCAGGTCAGCGGAAGGTTAGGGGATTTGGTGTGATTGTAGTGCGGGTGACCAGGTTGGCACTGCCCCGGGGGGTGGGGGGAGGGGGGTGTGTCCCCAGTCACCCTCAGTCCAAATCACTGATCCCCTCTTATCCAGGTAGGGCAGCAGCAGGCGGGCCCCGGGGATTTAGGGTGAGCCGTGAGGATCAGCCCAAATCTGTAACAGGTGGCGCTGGAGGGGGCCCTGTGGCCATGCCAGCCTCCCGTCCCCGATGTGCCACCCTGCTCTCACCCTGCCCTGCACTTAGCTGCCCCTCCCAGCACCTTCTCACACACCCTGAAATCCCAGAAAATCTGATCCCAAACGCCAATGAGAGCTTCAGCCAAAACGAGTCTCAGGTTGAGTGGACTCTCGCCATCTACTATTTACTATCTAATAAACCGCTGAACTAAAATTTGCTGTCGTACCCAGCGCAATAGCGTACTGCAAAAATGAATTTGGTGTTGGTCCCCTCAAATTGGTATTGGTATTGTTATATTTATCGATATTGAAAACAGTCCAGATAACTAACATGATGAAGGGCAAGATGCACATAGCCTCAGTAAAGGGGCATGCATTACAGTAGAGCAGGTTGCATTTTATAGGAGACATTCCCTTTGGATTATTTTCATCTTAAAATGGAGTAGAATTTGCCCTTAAAGAAACATAAGTCTGTTTTGATTGAATTGCATATACCATGACAGAAACTATGAGCATTTGATTCGATATTGTCTATACTCTCTGTACAATTGTAAGCCATGTTTTGTTATGTGCATAAAAAAGCCAAACAAACAAAAACCATACTGAATGAGCACAGGGGTATTTAATTTTACAATTTTGCCAGTTGTTTTTTTTTTTTTTTATGACCCCTGCTGATGACCTTGTTATTGCTTGTGTGTGCCAAGTGAAAGAATGGGAGAGAGAGAGTGAGAGTGAGAGTGTGAGTTGGGGAGTGAGTGAGTTAGGTTGATATGTGACCTCCCCCCATTGAAGCCAACACACGCTCTGTTTTGGACCGACTCAGGTGTGCAGTGGGTGGGGGTTAAACAGCACAGGTGGAGTAGAACATGACTGAATCAGGCACAGACATATTTGTCAGATTAAAGATCTCATGATTAAAGACAAACTCTCCGATGAGCTGTATCACATCAGTTTCTAATAGACGGTAAAAACATGCTGTTTTGTCTGCCCTGCTCACTGGTGTAGAGATGCCTTCTCCCAGCTCCGCCCTGATCCACCTGTAAAATGGAGAAAACTTCAGCTGACGGTGCAGTGGTATCTGAAACAGTGATGGGTCATTAAGCCACACCCCCAGCTGGTCCTCTCGCTTGATTTTTCTGTATATGATTAAACCATGCAAAATATTAAGGTTCGATCATAAGCATATTATATGTACCTTGAATTCTTTGTTGGGTACCTTCCATTTAGTGTGTCTGTGTGTGTGTGTGTGTGTGTGTGTGTGTGTGTGTGTGTGTGTGTGTGTGTGTGTGTGTGTGTGTGTGTGTGTATATACACCATCTATTTTAGATGTGCAGGATTATAGAGGCTGTAGTGTGAGGATTAGGAACAATGCGTGAGATTTGGGGTAGAGATGTGAGGTTTGAGTTTCAGCATGTGCGGTAGTCATCACTGTATGGCACACACTCCACGGTCTGACATAAATACAACGCTTGAGGAAAGCAATTAGCTTGGTTCCATGAGTCAGCCAGTTTGCGCTTCGCTGCCTGTCACCCACACACACACATACGCGCACACACAAACAAGCGCACGCACACACACACGCGCGCACGCATGCACGGGGAAAATGTCCGGATCTTACACGTCTTTATTTGGGGGTGGTGTGCATGGAGTCGTGCGACGCTCTGCACGCCACATCTTGTGCCTCCGACGCTCAGGTCCCTGGAGGTAACTCCCCCCCTTCCCCCACCCCTCCCCAATGACTACAGTGACTACGATGAATCCAGCACGTTGCTAGACATGATGGAAAAGGTACAAAGCCAATGAGTCACTCTCAACGCTGTATAGGAAAATCGTGTCTATCGATTTTGGAGTGTCATTCCTGTTTTGTGGGCATGCGGCAGAGGCATTAGCGCTGCCTGCTAACCTATGCAAGTGTCAGTGTAATTATCACCTGTGCGCGTGGCCCAGGCTGGCAGTAAAGGTCTACCAGGAGGTATAAATAAAACTGACTGTACAGAATGCCTGTCTGCCGTGCTCAATAGTGTGTTGTTTTTGCTTGATTCTGTCCAAGCAACTCCCAGCTGGGCAATCATTAAAGATTTCTGTCCAGCTAATGAAACTGTGTAATGGTTGACTGAGAACGACCAATTTGTGTTTCTTTTTTTGTGCAATTATGTCATTTTTTCAAGTATGGAGAGACAGGTTTCATCTTCTGGGTATCTCAAAATGTTGATGCTTTCTGTTTGCCTGCTTGATGTATTTGTCTGCTTGAAATGCATGTGTCGCAATTCAAATATTTTGGTCAGTGGTCCTTGTGATATTGAGTTGGATTCACTTTGAGTTGGATTCACTTATTTGGCTGATATCAGTCAGTGTAAAAATGTAATTTATGCTTCCTTTTAATTGAAGGGTGGACTGTTAAAACCAGCACAAGCTTATAAAACCCACCAGATATAAGCAGCGTGATTTAAAAGTAAAATTGAACAGTAGAAGGCAGAAGAATGACTAATTACATTCAGAGTATGGGTGGCAGAGGGTTATGGGCTTTATAGTAGGTCTACCCTATCATTTGTTATCAGATTCTGCTGTTTTACATATGTGCCCTTTATGCTGGCTTTTGTTTTATTCCCCCTCTTGAAAAAGGCTGAACTGGGGTAATTCTGCATTCATCAGTGAGTCATGTGGATTTGTTTGCGTGAGGAGGCAAGCTTGGCCTTTTATGGAATGTTCCTACATGATTGATGCTCTTGGCAATTACTTTGACAAACAATAGAGAAAGGCATTTTGGAGAGGAACTCTCTCCCCTTTCGTTGACCCCCCCCTTTTTGTTTTTTTCTCTGGTCGACCCTAATGAGGGGCTGTGAAAACAAGGCTCACGTTCAATCATTCTCTTTTGCTATTTTGTCAATTTGTTGGATAGTTTCCCGGTGATTCCTTTGTGATCATGGAATGACGGGGATTGGAATTTCAGTAACAAACTCTGTGACCAACGTTTCATGACAGAATAGGGCATTTGAAAGTTCTGCTACCTCCCTATATTCACATCACCCTTGTGTATCTGCAAATTGGAACAGGGTACTGCTCAGTAGATTCAACAAAAAAAAATAAATAAATAATTAGAGGTAGGGTGTCTGCATACTAATTGACATTTAGCTAAGCTACCGGGGGAGTCGAACCCGTGTCTCTGTTCTGTGAATCGTTCACTCAGGACGGGGAAATGAAATTACCCTGTTGGTACACAAAAACACGTACACATGCGAGAATAAGCCTGGCTTTAATTTTTCCGATGGCTGAAGATGTGACCTCAGTGAGGGAAAGTGACGGGGAAATTGTGAGGCAGCATCTGAAAAATCTCACCGCTCGTTAATGTTCATTATGCATTTAATTACATTACGTTTAATTGTAGATGCTTAATTTTGCATTTATTACCGAAAGTTGGTCTCTTTGGAAGTTCTGACTAATTGTTGTTGTGTTTTGAGCTCAGTCCAATCAATTACTAGTGCTTTCAAGAGATGAGCGGATAGCCTGTAGCAATATCCAATGGCAGGAATGCTTTTTGTCCAAGTTAACAAGCTGATTTGCATGTACTGTATTACATCATACACTCAAGTGTAACAAAGTAACACAGTGCAAGGTCATGGGAATGCTACTGTGCAAGGGAATCTGATTGGTGGAGGCACGGCACTTCCTAGTTTGTGTTCGTAGTGTATTGATTTTTGTTTGTTGAAATTGTTTAATAAACTGTTCGCTTGTTAGCTATAGTGTTAATTATGGGCAATGTATACTTTTGGTGTTCTGTGGTTAACCCATTGGGAAAATTAGGAATTAAATTACCTCAGGTGCTCATGAGTTTCTTATGTTTAATGAGTTGAATGAGCAAACTAATCTGCCTATAGGTGATCATGGCTGGCATATTAATTGTGGATGTGGATGACTACAATACCTCAACTGGCTTAGACGTGCTGCAGTCTGATTGGTGCCAGCAGATTCCGGATGGTGGATTGTAATTGGCTGGGTTGGTTTACCATGTCACACATCCACAAAGACTCCGCCCATTCATCCCCCTGAGTAGTTATTTCTCTTGTTTGTCCAAATTGAGCTTCCTGCTTCACGCAACTGCATTTCTTGGCATTAAAATTGCAACATCACAGGTAATATGGATATTTCAGAAATGTATTTTAGAATAAAATCACCTTTTTGGTGAAGATAGCCTCTCACTTGTTCTGTTCCCACCAGATGTGTGCATACTCCTGATGCACGTGGGTCAATACAGATCTCTTTGAAAATAATTAAGGATATAAATGCATCTCTCCTTCATTGTTTTATAGATACATTGTTGAAATGATGCCACAATATTTAAAGAACAAAATTAATATTTAATACAGCTGAAATGCCAGAATTTATTTGTAATTCTAATATAACAACAGACCCACTTAACTTCAAGCTAACAGAAAATGGGATGTGTTCCTTATTTTTCACACTTGAGGTGGCACCCCTATGGAACGCTCACAGTCCAATTAGTGCATGGAAGAACAACTAAAAACAAATCTGTAATTTCTACATTCCTTAACTAGCTGATTATTTTTTAAACATGTCTTCAGGGAGAAGAGCACAACTCTACAGATGAGAAATACTTAATAAAAATATGTAGTTGCATTTCAAGATGCAACTTTCAATATTTTCTTTTACTTGTGTGGGAATTGCCTAAACGGAGTCTGCTGGCATTTGAAGCCAGAACAAACACAGTAAAAAGCACAGTACTCTTAGTGGGACTGTAGGCAGCCATTTTAACTGTTACGTTTACAGTTATAAATTGTAGCAACGCCACTGAGGCTTAAGCCTCCTCGGTTCTTACAAAATAACGAATATTGTAATGCACTTCGAGGAAATTATTCCTTTTTTTTTTTTATTTTACTAACATACAATCTTTTCCCCAGCAGTGTAATGATAGGATGTTCTGAAAGTGAAAGGCTCTAGGTGTAGGACTTTTGTGAGCGTTGTTTTTCGGGAGTGAGGCACGTTGCGTGATTGCTGGTTTTTGAGCGCACTCCTCCAGCAGACCCAATCAACACCTGTGACACTGCCAGCAGGAGCTCTCCAGATGGGGAAGGCAGGGTGGGGTGGGGAGGGTGCAAGGGAGCTCAGGACCAAAGTTATATGGAAGGAGCAGTGGAGCTGGAGGGGCAGAGTTAGAGTGAGGCAGCAGTGGAGCTGGGGGCGGAGTTACAGTGAGGGAGCTGGAGGGGCGGAGTTAGAGTGAGGGACCAGTGGAGCTGGAGGGGCGGAGTTACAGTGAGGGAGCAGTGGAGCTGGGGGCGGAGTTAGAGTGAGGGAGCAGGGAGCAGGGCGGAGTAGAGGAGCAGTGGAGCTGGAGGGGCGGAGTTAGAGTGAGGGGCAGGGAGCTGGAGGGGTGGAGCTGTGAGGGGCAGTGGAGCTGGAGGGGCGGAGTTAGAGTGAGGCAGCAGGGGAGCTGGAGGGGCGGAGTTAGAGTGAGGGAGCAGTGGAGCTGGAGGGGCGGAGTTAGAGTGAGGCAGCAGGGGAGCTGGAGGGGCGGAGTTAGAGTGAGGGAGCAGGGAGCTGGAGGGGCGGAGTTAGAGTGAGGGAGCAGGGGAGCTGGAGGGGGCGGAGTTAGAGTGAGGCAGCAGTGGAGCTGGAGGGGCGGAGTTAGAGTGAGGGAGCAGTGGAGCTGGAGGGGCGGAGTTAGAGTGAGGCAGCAGTGGAGCTGGAGGGGCGGAGTTAGAGTGAGGTAGCAGTGGAGCTGGAGGGGCGGTATTATGGTGATAATTAATTCATGAAACCTTTTATCAAAAATATTTTGTAAAAATAATAGTTTGTGTTAATTTATGCAAAAAAATCCCAATAAAATAGATAAGTGAAGTGAAATAACCAAGCTGAACAAATACCATCTTGACCAAATATCATTAATATCATCTGTATGTGTAAAACAATGTAAAATAGTGTAAGTCTTTTCTTAAAATATCAAGTGTTTGACTTTGTTCTTTCTTTCATAATGTATGCTCTCCAAAGTACATTTTCTCTCCATGGTGGAGTGACAGGTTATTCCCCTGGCTGTGCACCTGCTCTGGTCCAAATCCAAGTATAATCATATTTCCTATGAATAGCATAATAATATCTCCTTGGAAACACAATACAAATCCATAACGACACACTGCAGTCTTACTCCCTTACTGTTAGTCTGTGCTGAGCTTTTCTTCAGGTCCCACGTTCTGCGGAGATTCTTAGTTCCAGGTTCTATTTCAGTTGTAAATGGCTGATTTATACACTGTTTTGGGTGTGTGAGAATCTCCCACTGTGTTTGCTAAGCCTGCCAGTACATCGCTGACAAAACCACCGCAGTGGCATATAGTTCTGTATGTTGTCAAATTCATAAGGATAATAGAAGGACATTCAGTACTCTGAACTGTGAAAGTCCTTTTGCTGTAACGTTTTATTTGCATTTTCATATAGGGTTTTTTTTTTCTTTTTACAGTATGTTTTGAGAGTTTTCCATTTTGCCACTTTCAGGGTTTGGGGCCTGAACCTCGTTCTCTCCCTTTCCCCCTCCCTGTTACAGGAACTCTTTGTGGAAGGATTCACTCAGACTGTCCAGGCATTCGTTAGAGCATCTTTCAGAAGCACACCGGGTCTCCTTTAAAAGTGAATATTAGATATGGAGGAGCGGCACACGTTTAAGCAAATAAGCTTTGAAGTGCTGCCTTTATTTATTTTGCATAATGTAGAGGGAATAACCCCCCCCACCACCACTTCTACCAGCCAAGCTGCATAAAGCCCCCACACCCCCCCCCAACCCCCTCCCCCCCACCAACTATTAACATGAGAGTAAGATCACAAGATCAGAAGATGCGCATTAGATGGGTAGGACAGGAACCTCAGTGAGAGTTCAATGGAAGCACACACTCAGCTCCGCAGGTCCCTCTCATTGCCTTTGCTGGTGCTAATTTCGGATATCCCCCCTTTTTTTATCCTTGACTTAATTTATAGGATTTGCATACATGTTATTTTGTTATCAAAGTGAACCCTCTGGCACTTGAATATAATTCACACTCACGTAACCTAGACCTAGTTTTTTCGGTTGTTATTGCCACTGCGAAGGAAGACGGACTGGGATCTGTGCTGCCGGTGCTGTATCTGTGCTAGCTTTAATCTTTCCCCGCTGTGTTTTACCCTTGCGATGTGAATTAGCGTAGAGTGGGGATCTCCGAGTCCCTTCTACCTCCTTCAAATGACGGATAGCTTTCAGAAATGTTAGTTGCTGCCGGCTGGGTTTTGTATTTCATTTGTTTCATTTATTTTAGGATTTGTTATGAATGTTGATTGAATCTTGGCCAAGTTTACTTTGGCCTGGATTCAATGGGAATTTGTCCTTAACTTTGACTTACAAATGAACGCAAGTGTTTTTTTTTCTTTTTTCAAAGAGTTTGGCAAGTCCAGTATTATTGGAACTTATTCACGTGTTTTTTTTTTTGTTGTTTTGGAAAACGTGTGTGTGTGTGTGTGTGTGTGTGTGTGTGTGTGTGTGCATTCAGAAAAAATGAACACCTATCTGCTGTTGAATCCAAGCACTTCCATTCACTTCTACTTTCCCCTCCACTGGGGGTTAAGTCCATTTCAAACCAAAAGATGTTTTTAAATTTTTCACTGATCTCTGCCAGTACATTGTAAGAACAAGCCAAAATACTCTAAAGCTCATAAGTAGTAATGCACTGTTTTCAAGGAAGTTTCAAGCGGTAATATACAATAGAGAGCTTGTTTAATGATCTATAATTCATCAGACAGACACTACACCCCACAGAATGTCATACACAAGATGGCATTAATTTTACAGTGAGCGGGAATGGATTGTTAAAGCATTTAAGTCATGTGGGAATTCTTAGGAGGAAATGAATGTTGGTGACATTTAGTTCGCTCAAGTAAGACCAGCGGTGCGGCTCCGGCGCGGGCCATAATGACAGTGGCAGATTGAGTTTTATCACTCTGAAGTGCACGTCGGGATCCTCCAAGCATCCAAAGTCTCGTGGCTCCCTCTGAGACCACGGGGGGGTTGTCTGCCCCCCTGCCATCATCCACCATTGAGCCGTTGAGCAGGGGGCTCAGAGGTGAACGGCAACAATCCCGCCATGTGTTGGAAGGCGCTTACATTCAGTTTACCTGAACTAGGAAGTGTTTACTATTACTATTCAGTTTACCTGGGCTGATCTGTCACTGCTGTTTGCTGGATGGTGGCCCTTCATGACTCTCCTGGCACCTCTTAGCTCATTGGTCCTTCAGGCCGGTTGACCTTTCATCCATACCTGGGTTTTCGTCAGAACCTTTGGTTTAAGCATTGTGAATCAAACCAGTGCCATGCTCTAATGGAGCGAAATGGCTACTCTGTGACTTTCCTTGTTGTTTTGAATGTACATGTTTTACTTTTTGAAGCCCTCTTTCTTTAATACTAGTCCGAAAATATGTTGGAAATGTGAGACTTCATCGCCATAAGTAAGTCTAAGAGACTTGAGTGTAAAGTACAGCTCCCACAAAGCATAAACCAGATCACCTTTGAACTCATTGTTTTTACCCAATCAGATTATTACTGTGTGTCTTTTTGCTTATTAATGACCAAAGTTTACTTTGGCCTGGATTCAATGGGAATCTGTCCTCAACTTTGACTTACAAATGAACGCAACTGTTTTTTTTTCTTTTTCCAAAGAGTTTGGCAAGTCCAGCAGTATTGGAAATTAATTTATTCTCATGTTTTTTTTCCTTGTGTTTCCAGAACAACCTTTCCTTGTTGTTTTGAATGTGCATGCTTTAATATTTGAAGTCCTCTGCCTTTTATAGTCCAAAAATATTTTGGAAATGTGAGACTTCATCACCATAAGTAAGTCCAAGAGACTTGAGTCTAAAATGCAGCTCCCACAAAGCATAAACCAGATTAATTTCAACTCATTGTTATTACCCAGTCAGATTAGTGTGTCTCTTTGCTTATGAATGGGTTGTTTCTTACATGATCTTAACTGCATGTTTTTTTTTCAATGTCCTGAATCACATAATCAAATTGGTCTATGTTGGACTGGCTCAGAAACCAGGTTGTTGTGCAGGCAAATTGAGTGCCGCTGTGGACGTTCTGTTCCTTGTTATACGATGTGATTGGCTGGATTTGGAGTGTACGAGTGCATTGCTGTGGCAACGAGTGGAGTCCATGTTTGGGGAGGGCGGTGAGGGAGCTATGTATGTGTCACAGCGTACAGTGCGTTCCCTGTCAAGTGGACCCCAGGCCACCCCCGCTAGCTGTCCACTTTGCGCACCCTGTCCCAGCTCTCCCCTCCCACTCCTCAGTACACTGCCCTCAAACTGCTGGCCCTGTGAGTTACTCTCCAGCCTGTGGAGTTTCAGTGCTCCTCTTTCCCTCTATCCTTTGAGTGTGGAGTTTCAGTGCTCCTCTTTCCCTCTATCCTTTGAGTGTGGAGTTTCAGTGCTCCTCTTTCCCTCTGTCCTTTGAGTGTGGAGTTTCAGTGCTCCTCTTTCCTTCTATCCTTTGAGTGTGGAGTTTCAGTGCTCCTCTTTCCCTCTATCCTTTGAGTGTGGAGTTTCAGTGCTCCTCTTTCCCTCTGTTCTTTTAGTGTGGAGTTTCAGTGCTCCTCTTTCCTTCTGTCCTTTGAGTGTGGAGTTTCAGTGCTCTTCTTTCTCTCTGTCCTTTGAATGTGGAGTTTCAGTGCTCCTCTTTCTCTCTGTCCTTTGAATGTGGAGTTTCAGTGCTCCTCTTTCTCTCTGTCCTTTGAATGTGGAGTTTCAGTGCTCCTCTTTCTCTCTGTCCTTTGAATGTGGAGTTTCAGTGCTCCTCTTTCTCTCTGTCCTTTGAATGTGGAGTTTCACATTCCTCTTGTCCATGCCCTGTGAGACTGGAGTTTGTGCCCCTCTTGTGTTCTGTGAGTTTGCGTTGACCCGGACGTGTGCGCTGTGATCTGTGAACTACAGCGGTCCTCTTCTCTCTGCCCTTATGAGGTTGTTTGTGGCCAAACAAGCCCCCATCAAGTGTGATAATTCAAATGTTCTGCCCTCCCCTCTCCAACACCGACTCTCCCATCATCCCAATCCCTACTACAGTCAGAGGCCTCTGACCCCTCCCCCACCACCACCACACACACACACACACACCCACATGCACTCTTGGGTGAAAGCGGAAGGGGGAGGAGCTGGAAACTCATCTCTCCAGGTGCGCGGGGCACCGGACGGTGATTTGGAAAATGCAAATCTGACGCAGGTTTGGCAGCGCATGAAGAGGAATGAGCAGGCCGCAGATGGTGGCGTTCTCACCGAGTGCACGTGCGCACATGCGGCTTTCATGTCTGTGGAAAAAAAAATAAAAATGCCCCTCTGTCCTCCAATTCCCCCCCAACCACCCACCTCCTCGTGTCCCCACTTGAGCTCTGTATGTCTGCGTCAGGGAAGGACACCCACCCCCCACGTTATCGAGGCCCAGATGTTAGCCAGGCGCTCAGGCAGTATGCAGAGGGCACCATGTAGCGTAGCGTGCACTTGACTCCCACACCTCAGTCACAAAACAAACTGCGCCTCCCACTGCATTTGTCTCAATCCAGGGGGGCTGTCATCGGCGCTACTGTCCATGGCACAAAATAGCATCCTCGTCTGCTCTCCAAGGGAGCGCTGTCACATTAGAGACTTTATTAGACTGACCGCAGGACTACATGCACCATGATCTGCAAACACACATCTACACACACACCTGTACATGCACACACATCTACACACACACCTGTACAAGCACACACACCCACACATCTACAGACACACCTGTACATGCACACCCATCTACACACACACACCTGTACATGCACACACACCCACACACACCTGTACATGCATGCACATGCACACACACCCACACACACAAATGTCCATATATACATACACTCGCTCACCCAAAAGTGCACACGTACCCATGCATACACACACACACACACACACACACACATGTCCACATACACTCGCTTACCCAAAAGTGCACATGCACCCACGCACACACACACACACACACACACACACACACACACAAATGTCCATATATACATACGCTCTCTTACCCAAAAGTGCACACGCACAGAAGCATACACGGACACACACACACACACACACACACACAGGCCTTGGCTCTGTTGAGCTGCTTGCTTTATATGTGATATATGTGGTAAAGATGCCCTCCAGCTGTTTCAAGTGCATACTATATACACCCCTATATCTGAAGTGAACACCAGATGCATTTCTTAATTGTGCACAATATATGCTATATTTAAAGTTCCCAGTATGTGAGCTTCTCTATTTGAAATGTGCACCACAAATACACTCCTGTATTTGAATTGTACACTACGTACACTGCTGCCTTTGAAGTGTACACTACGTGCAGTGCTGTGTTTGAAATGTACACTACATATAGTGTTGCATTGCAAGTGAACACTGTGTGTGCCGCTGTGTTTGGAGTGCGCACTACATGAGCCGCTGTGTTTGGACCGTACACTCGGAGCAGGAGCTGAAAGCCAGAGAGATAACGCGCGGACAGAGTGGCTGTTTTGATAGACACTAATTCTCTGTGTGCCTTGGACCGACGCGGCTCGCCACCGGCCAGATTTGTCACAGCGGAGCGGAGCGAGACCGTCCTCAAAATCGGCGATTAGACAGGTGTTTCTACAGCTTGTGTGATCAAATTACCAAAATATTTACGTGCCAGGCGGCCAGATGCACACGGGCTAACCTTATAATCTCATTTCACAGCTCCTCCGCGCACGGCACGGCTCCATAAGCATTGTGGAGCTGCTGCTGGTGGGATAACTCCATTAATGGAGTCCAGCCCCAGCCTCATTGTGGAGGCCTGAGTGTTAATGTGACCCGGTATATTTAGCTGACAGGAAGAAGCGGGGCCCTGAGATACAGCCTTGTGCTAATTGGCAGGGAAGCAAGTCTCCTCTGTAGTTGTTTCTTAACATTCCCTTTTATTGGCAGTGAAGCTCATTCTAAGTGCACGTCTTTTATTGGGGGGTGGGGATGGGTAAAGATATGTGTGTGTGTATGTGTGTGTATGTGTACTCACATATATGTGTGAATCTGTGCATCTGTGTGTGTCAGTGTGTTACCACGTGTCTTTTTGTCTCTATGGATGCGTATTTTTGTGTTTCTGTGTCTGCTTATCTGTAGGTAAGTGTCTGTATTTGTGTGTATGTGTGTGTGTGTGTGTGTGTGTGTGTGTGTGTGTGTGTGTGTGTGTGTGTGTGTGTGTCTAAGCATGATTGTGTGGGTTTGAGTATTTGTCTCTGTGTCTGTGTGCGTGTGTGTGTGCATGCGTGTGTGTGTGTGTGTGTGTGTGTGTGAGTATATTTGTGTGTGCCTTTGCACACAGTACAGTTTTTGTGGCTGTAACTGTAGAAACAGCTATCGGACGCCTGATCCTCAGCAAAGCATTCAAAGCAGCGCAGTACAGTCACTGAAATGCGTCTGATTTCAATGCCTCATAAATGACTGAATGCATTTCCGGTTTCATATTTTTTTCCAAAAAACATTATTTTTAGTAGTAATGTAAAGTAACCGGCTCACCTGGGTGTGCGTGATTCAAACCGCAGTGTGTGTTTAGTTCTTTCAGCCTCTCCGCCACTCTGCCCGTCGTTGGGTTGTCTGTAAACACTGTGGAACCAAGGTCCTGTTTTCAAAGAAAACAGATTCCAAACAGGCTAAGTGCTGATTATGACTATTTCAACAGATGTTTGCCAACAAAGAGTTCAGCTGTCTAAGCACCTTCATTATTCTAGAATAGCCTGTTATTCTAGATCCCTTCTCTTGCTGAACCCACAAGCCCACCTAAAAAAAGGCACACATGGCTTTGGATAGTAAACACTTCCTAGTAACACGCACGTACACACACACACACACACACACACACCACAGCGTGTGTACACACACAGACATACTACAGAGCATGGATGCGAGCGCGCAGACACACTCACAAACCATAGATTACGCACGCACGCACGCATTCACACACACACACACACACACACACACACACACAGAGCATGCGCGTGCACATTCACACAAAAGACCAGCATACGTTGCTGTATGTCAGCCTAAACCTAAACAAACACGCTGATTCTCCCTTGGCACTCCCAAAGTGATTCATGAGTCTCCTGTTTCACTGGTAAACACTGTCTGTCATTTCTATAGCACAGTTGTATCTTTGTGTTAGCTTTCTTTTCCCTCTGCACGGTCTATAAGCTTAAACGCTGATATATAATTGCACAGACTGAGAAAGAGAACAGAGGAAATCAAAGGCTAGTGAATGGGAGAAGGTCTATCTGACCTTTGTACCTTTTGATCTATCCACAAGGCCTGCATTGAAATATTATATCCAATCTACGTCCAACGCATAAAAAATGCATGCACCTGCAAGATTTTATTACAGCATATTTATGTTTTGCTGGCATGTAAGGTTGGGGGTGGCGGATAAATAAATAAATGTAGTTTGGGGAAGAGAAATATTTTCATTTGCAGGCACCATCCCATAGCTGCATGGTAATTTAGTAATCTAGCACTTTACAATCTTCCTAAATTACATTACATTTATTCAACAAGCTATTGCAGTTCCACTGATAAGCACAGTCTGTAATGACACCCCTTCCCCTTAAAAATCACATTTATATATATTTTTAATTTGAATAATTTTCATCCTGGTTTAACTTTTGCAAAAGCAAATGATGCCAGAACAAATTCATTTTTCCCTCATTTTAATTACTTGATTTCAATTTATTAATAAAGTGAAGCGATCTGTATAAATTATATATCAAACCGTAATGGGTGTTGGGCCAGTGGTCAGTACATCGGATCTCAGACTCATATTTATATTTAGGTTTATCGATATCGTCTAGACTGCCTCCGAAATTGAGTTAGCTTCCCCCCTGTCCATATTGACTGTGGGCCAAAATGGCACATTGATGCAGCACTGAGGAATTAAAACACACAGGAGGAAAAAACATGCACACACTCACGAACACACACACTCACACACACACATAGACACACATTTTTTTTTTTTTAAACTAGGCTGTTTAGTAAGTCTGTAGTCTGTAGGGGAGACCTATTCGATCACCTTGGCACTTGGGACTACGCCTCTCTAGGTTTATCTTCACACTTTTTGTACTGTTCTCATGCACTTTGCCTTGTGAGTGCTCTGGATAAGAGCGTCTAACAAATGCCCGTAATGTAATGTAGTGTAATAGACACTCATACACAGAGCAAATAGTTGGCTGTTTAGGTTTCCCCTGGTTTAGTACTTGCACATGTACAGTGGTGTGGTAAGGCTTGGGCCTGTTCGTAGCTGCTGGAGTCCTGGAGTGCAGATAAACCGGTGTCCAACTTTTGCACCCAGGTAATCTGCTTTTTATAGGACAGCCCTGAGTCCTGAAAGGAGCAGGAAGTGACGTAAAAGCCGAGGTGCGGTCTGGCTCGCTGTTCCCCCCGGAGACGGGTGCAGTCCTTCATTAATTCCCTTAATGGCACCTCACACGCTCACATGTTGCGGGTAATCAAGGAGAACGAATGGTCAAACATGACAACCTTTGCCCTTTCCGAGCAGGGAGAGTACCATAGACATTAAGCAGCTAATTTTTCGAAAGGGTTTGAAATTATGGGATTGTTTTTGGATGTCTAATTAGCTCCCCCCCCGCCCTCCCCCCCTCCAGTTTGCTTAAGTAATCAAAATGTGCCAATCAGAGAGATTAAAGAAGCGAGCTTGCATTATTCATCATTTCTCCACCAGGAAATCTTGTTGCTCGGTAGGAGAAGGTTTTTTTTTCTCTTTTTCCTGTGTAGAACAACACGTAAATTTTCTCCTTTCTCCTTCACAGACAGACAATTTCCCCGCTGAGTCCAATTACATGGGCAGCAGGCAGCAGTTTGTTCAAAGGTAAGGGGCTCCAACCCGGCCAGTGCCTGACTTCCCCTCGACCATGTCACCCCAAAACCAGGCCTTCTCACTCCACTATCCCCCCCACACTTCCTTCTTTTTTTAATTTCCATTTGATTTTATTTTTTCGTTTATTTTTTTATTTATTTTTTTTTTTTTAGCAGCTCCACATTCAAGGACCCCGAGCGAGCAAGCCTTAGAGACAGTGGCCATGGCGACAGCGACCAGGCCGATAGCGACCAGGACACCAATAAAGGGTCCTGCTGCGACATGTCCGCCAAAGAAGCCCTCAAGATGAAAGCTTCCTCTGTCAAAGCCCCACCTCTCGAGCAGGGTGAGTCGGAGCCGACCGTTTACCCCTCCCCACACCGCGAGGCCGTCAGGTGGCCTAGGAGTCACCCCTCCCTCTCTCTTTCTCTCCCCTCCTTCCCACGGCTCGTTTAAGTCGTTCTCTCCGTCTTCAGCAGTGAAGCTCTTCCCACTCCACTGCCTTCTCAATGCTATGGCTTTTTCTTTTGCCCCGAATTTTTCTTTTTGTCCTTTTATTTTCCTTTCACCCAGCCTTCGGATGCTTCCTATCTCTCTCTCTCTCTCTCTCTCTCTCTCTCTCTCTCTCTCTCCCTCTGTCTCCTTCTCCCCCTCTCTCTCCCTGTTTCCTCACCCACTCTCTTTAGTATTCCAGTCACGTTATCAGTTTATCAGACTAGACAAGCCCATTATGATTTTATAAGCCAAACCACTTTAGCCCTTCCATTTAGTGCAAGCAGGCAACTGCCACAGAACGTGATTCCTTAAAACTTTAATAATGAAACATGGAAAATGACTTATCATACACTCGGCAATATAACATCTTCATATTGATTAAATATGAATAATTATTTTAACCACTGCCGTTAGGAGAGAATTATACATGACACATGTAGAACAATACGCACTCAGTCCTGCCGCTGTGATAGCCTTCAGTGAAGTGGCACAAAGTTTGAGCCAGACGCTCAGTAAACTCCATATTCTCAGCTCCTGTCTCATGTTTCTTTTGGCCACCCAAAACACAAAAACATTTATAATGTTGTAGTAGAGATTGTTAGAATGCGTTGACAAAAAGGGTCCATGTAGAATATGGGCTCAGATTCGTAAAAGGTAAAAACATGGTGAACGACGGAAAAAAAAATGTTCATGTTAAGTTCTGTCAGCAGAGGAAAGGGCACATTGATGGAGTACAGAGAAGATTATCTCCAGACTGATATCAGACAGAGATGTGTTTTACACAGACACACGTGAGAGTGCTCGGTAGGGAAGGCAAAGACCATTGCGGTGCTGGACTCCAGGCTTTTACACTGTAGCTTAATGACGAGCATCGATGAGCAGAAACGTCCCTGTTTTTGTCATTATGTGTTATTTTCTGCTCCTAAATGAGCACTGTAAGAGCGCGTCCGCTAAAGGGTCGAAGCGGAAATCGGTTGGACGTGGTGCGTGGTCATGATGTGGGTGCTGCTGATCATACGAGCTCGATTTGGCAGAGGAGGAGGCCCACGGTGAATGTTTGGTGCTTCTGTCGGGCCGTCATTGTCGGCCATTTGCATTTTGCTCGGGCAAGAGCACCGAGGGGGAAAAATTGGGACAGTTTAAGAGGCCCCTTATGTTTTGAGTTTCGTAAATGTGCTAATTTAATCGTTCGTCGGCTGGAGAGGCCCGCGGATCGAAACGGCCGAACCCCGCTGGCGTTGCCGCTAGTGACCGTCAGCAATGAGGACGTGCAGCTCCTGGGATGTCGGTGGTAATGTCCGGATCCGGACATAATGACATCGTTTGGCAAATTGCATATTGTTTTTTTTTTTTTTTTTTTCTCCACACAATCATTTCAGAGGATGCAGCATGCATGACAAACAGCAATCAGAAGAATAAGAAAGAAAAGAATAAAAAAAGAAAACAGCTACATAAAACACCTGTTTATCCCCTTGCAGACGAATCATGGTGAAGGCCGTAACTCCCTCCCCCCACACCCCTAACCCCCCCACTCCTGAGAAATCGATAGCCTCCGCAATAAGACAGTTAACTGGTTGCAGCTGGCTCTGTTTTACCAATAACATTGTGTTTCTCCTTCTCCTTCCCTGGGCTGCCTTCCAATGACACTTTATTGAATTGGAAAGACAGGGGGAATTCAGGTCATATTTTAAAAGTGCGGGAGGGAGCGGGGGAAGGGAGCTTTTCATTGTTTGTTAATATCAGCTGAAGCGATACGACACCGGTGTGATCCGTAGTCCTGAGGAGTGGTGAATCACCGTGGGGGTTTTAGGAATAAAAAGACCTTCAACCCCCCCCCCCCCACCTTCCTCTTGACCTTGCTAAGTTACAGTGTACAGTGTACAGTGGAAGTGCTGAAGAGCCCCCATCTTGGCCCATCCTTGGCAGAGTGATTGGAAATACATAGCCGTGTTTATGTATTATTTAGGGAAGAGGCAGAGGAGCGGAGCAAGGCGGTTTCCTGTCGTGTGGTGGAGGAGCGAGGAAATGGTTTCCCGCCATTCCGGCTCAACGGCACATTACGCGTGTCGACAGACGCTCCACTCGCCTGGCCCCAGTGCCTTTTTAACTGCTCTTTGGGAAACTACTGAGAGAGGAGATAAACTGTGGCTGTGTAAACCAATACCCCCACCCTCAACCCCCCCGCCTCCCCACCTTCTCTTTACTTCAGTCCATATCTGTGTTCTTAATATTAATGTTGTGTTTGCATCCATAACCTCCAGAGCCGTGAGGAGTGCTGCCATACATTAAGGCCTTGCGAGCCGCGGAGGCGTCAGAGAGCAGCGCGATTCAGAGAGCCCGCTTAATGGAGCTTCAGGGACAGAATGAGGGGGGAGAGGCGGGCCGGAGAGTTTATCTAGGCATGACTGTATGCAGAACAATACCGTCATACTTAGTTATTTTATATGTCGCACTTTGCATGTTTTATGTATGCTTGGGCACTGCTGATCTGGGCAGTCCTGCCAATGGAACACAACAGATTTAACAGAAAGAGAGAGGGGGGAAGAGAAAGAGAGGGAGAGAGTTAGAGAGAGAGAGAGACTGAGCCACAGTGAGAGAGAGAGAGAGAGAGAGAGAGAGAGAGAGATACATAGAGTGAATAAGAGACAGCAGGAGGGGGGCTGACCAGGGATAGAGTGGGAGACCGTGCAACAGAAAGAGAGGGTGAGATAGAGAAGGAGTGAGAGAACGATGGTGAGAGTGAGAGATGGAGATGGTGGTGTGTGAGGGAGTGGGGAAGAGTGAGAGAGTGTGAGAGACTGAAAGAGGGAGATAAAGATGGCGAGAGAGAGAGAATAAAGTGATGTTCTGATGATTCACAGACAGGCTGTCGTGGGCGGGGTTCGTTGATGGCAGGGAGCGTTTCGTTGCGATAGTGGATCCAGCGGCTCTCTCATCCCCCCCCCCCATCCTCTCTTTTCTGCCGTTGGTTTCTGCACCGCTGCGCAGTGTTCGGCCAGGCTGCAGAGCTGGGCCGTGTCGGGAGGCAGAGGTTGTAATTTAGTCGATACGCAGCGGCAAGCCCGCGGCGCTAAAAATATAAATAAACAAGCACAGCCGAGCTTCAGCCGGGTTCAGAACATCCCTCCGTCCAGCCCGCCTAATTTCCCCTCAGCGGAATCCACCCCAACGCAATTTTTTGCATTTATTTATTTATCTACATTTTTTTTTGCTGTGTCCCACAGCTTTGCTTGAGTGATCCAGCTGAAAACTACAGTCATTTTCACTGAAAGAGTGACCGCAAGAAGTACGGAGAGTAGAGTGGGGTGCACAACCCCCTGCCTCTCCTTCAGTTTGACCTTTCACCTTTATGACTCACTGTGTTTGAGGGGAAGCGTTGTAATTGTGTGTGTTGTTTTTATTTTATGTATTGCAATCTAGACGTATTAGTGTCAAACTGAAACTCACTCTTCAGGTTAAGTGCATATATGCGGTATAGATTCCCAACATTTTCACGGTTTTGTTGCTTTAGCTTTGTCATCATTATGGAATGTTTTCTATTTATGTTTATTGTTAAAAAATTTTATTTACAGCATATTGAGTATCGATTGGGATGGGGGGAAGGGGGATTTTGTTGTATTTTAAAATTGATTAATTAAGCTCCTCCAAATGAAGATCTGTGTATTAATTAAGTAGCAATAAATTTGAAGCTTTATATTAATTGGTGACTAACTGATGCAAGGATTTGCCTGCAGCGCGAACTAATCCTGGAAGTCATTCATCAGAGCCGACGCGCGCGCTCCAGCTGGTGTCCTCCATGTCGTGCAACGTTACACGGCCGTCCGACAACAAGGCAATATGGGGGGCTGGGTGGTGGTGGTTTATGCGGGGTGGAGGGTGGAACCCGTGTCATACCATACTGCCAATGTTCAGATTGACCCCCTCAACCTCACTGCCTTTAATTTGCACGTGGTAATACATATTTAAAGGACTATTATTTCTGTCACCTTTCCCCTGTGCGTGGAGCTATTACTTATTAAAATGGAAAATGGCGGAGCTGAGCTTGCACAATGGTTATTATATTTCATATATAATATTGGTTAAATAAGTGTGACGGGACATTGTGTCAGTTAAAGGAAGTATTTGCTTCTCAGCTTTAAAAAGAAAGAAAGAATCAATTACCCTTTTTTATTGTGGCTGATTGTCCTCGCCATGCCCGTTAAGGAAGAGAAATACGGCCCCCTTTCAGAGGTTAAATCAGGCCCCCCGTTTTCACAAACCTTTTTGGGTTTGACTTTCAGATCAGCTTGTCCATATCCCTACATTAACTGCTATGTACTGAAGAGCAAAACTGATCTGAGATCAGTGCTCATGCTCTGAGGTGTTGTATGGGTGCAGGTCCAATATGGGATTAAGCCCTGAGTCTTGATTTTTTTTTTTTTTTTTGTGGCAGAAGGACCCAAATGAAAAACCCAGCATATCCCTGGTCCCCAGGCGCTCTAACTAGCTATCTACAGTAATGCACAATTTCATTCTGAATACTGTGTGTTACTGACTGGTTCAAACTAGTCAATTTCATTCAGATCTAATGTTGAGATTCCAGTATGAGAAGTGTCTTGAGCACGGCTTTCTCGTTTGCTTTCATTGTCATGCGGTGACCCTCCATCACTGTACTCCTGACCCATTTTGGGTCTGATCCTTAGTTTAAGACGTGTTGCATTAGGGGGAGGCTAACGCGCCAGCTCACACACTGCTGGATCATCTCCGGGGATCATGGACTCAATGCATCAGCTGTAACTCAACGCAGAGTAGTAACACATCAAAGTGGCTGAAAGCACCCAGCGATACTCCACAACTGTGTCTGAGGACCCTCACGCTCGGCCGGGCTGACCTGATTTAGCTCCCCGTGTGGCATTCGGCCTTTTTATTTCTGTTGAAGCTTTTCAGAAGAACACCGATAGAGTTGTACAGCTTCCAGCCAGTCGGCGCAAATATGGCAGGAAGTCAGGAATGACTGTAATCGCTCAAAATGACGCTGTCATGGAACACATCCTAACAAGCATACATGCTATTGGAATGCAGCTAGCTGAATGGTTGCCATTGGCGCCAGGAATTCAGCTTCTCACTTCTCAGCAGATGGGTATCTGAATAGGTAGGCAGTAGGCTGCTCTCATTCTGCAGTAAAAGTGTCCGTTTGAAAATGTAACGGCTGTGGCCATTCGAGACAGGAAAAGTCATCTGGTTGAGTGACTGCAACAGAAAAAGATATCCAGTGACATTTTACTAATTTTCAGACGCCTTTGTAATACACACATACAGACTGGAAGCTCATTCGATGTGTAAGTTCAGGTGTGTGCAGGTCAACATGCCACAGTGATCACATCACAATTATCCCAAGGAAAAGTGGTAGCTACCTCTTAGAGTTTTTTCCAGAAGTTTTTATATACACATTCACACACACACACACAGAAACAATCATGCACACACACACAGACATACATCATATATACACACAAAAGATAATATGTACTTGTACACTCCCAACAATGAATGATTTTGAAAGGTATATCACATGATTGCGAGCAAAATACAGTGAAGGGATATTTCAGTCATTAATGGGAATTATTGTTAATATGTTTTGCATAATTGTGCCTTTGATCATGGCAGGAAGTGGAAATTTTTGAGGTCTAGAACAGACTTTCACTTTTGTGTGAAACCACACTGTAAGCCTTGTGATTGGCTCACTGGGGCCTTCCACAAAAGACAAACTTGCACTCCAGTTTTAACTATTTTTCTATTTGATTTTTTTCCCTTTGACATGTTCTCTAAGGAGAACATGCTGTAGCTACACCTTGAAAGCAGAATGTATATTGTTAATAGAAAGAAAAACATCCGAGTAGCCCTGTGATGGATCGATGCATGATTTTGCTGTGACTTGCTTTAAACCCAAAAAAAAGTCTCTTTTTTGAAGAACCAATGCATTTACTGTGAAATTATAATGAATTTGCAGTGTATCCAGGAGATCTGAGGTGCCCTGAAGGAAATTCTCCATCACTGATGGAACATTCTACCTTTCTCCAACCAAATATTAGTGTGTCACAGGAGGTAATTAATTGAAAGTATATTTCTGAAGAATTAATGGTTTGGTTGAAAGTCAAATCTGATGCCCTTTTCATGTGTGTTGCCATAGTAACCCAATTTCCCTCTCCTTTTCTTTTTTTTTTTTTTTTCTGTAGTCCGTGTGGGGCTGGAAAATAGGGATTTGACATCGTTCATATCTCTCTACAATAATGGAGGCATTTGTGAAAATCTGTGTGTGTGTGTTTGCTTATTTATTTTGAAGCCTACTGAAAGCTTTTGGAAAGTAGAATTTATAATCTTTCTTTTCCCCTCCTTTATCATTTTATTTAACATCCTGGAATATATTATCAGTTTCGACTAGTTCTGACATGTTTTAGTTGTCATTCCAAAACATGTTTCACAACAAAAATTCTGAAATTAGTTTCAGTATATTTTTTCCTCCCCAAGATTAAATGCTATGCAAATTTGGCTGAAGGTGTATGAATCTTTTGAGTGGCATGAATTTAACACGCCGGTAATCAAATTACTGCAGCGTGAAGCAGCCCGGGGCTGAGGGTGATGAAGGGGAGATTTACACTAAACTGCACTTTTTTCCAGCCACAGAACTCAAACTCTATTATGATTCAAATGATGGAATGTGCTGTATAGCGGGTTTCATTGTCATATTGTAAACATTAGAAGTGATGGAGAAGTTTGGGTCTCTTTTGGTGGAGGGTTGTTCAGCTCAGCCCCTTTTCTAAATAGAGGCCCCACCTCCTGCCTGGTGCTCCACCAAAGAATGGATAGAGCTACAGTCAAAAGACTGTGCTGTTTTCAACAAAGCACCATGTTCTAATCAGTGAGTTACTGAAAGCTCATCATAGCTCCGCCCATTTGTTTGTGTCATGATTCCAGACTCTCCCATCAATAGTTTTTGGGCCAAAAAATGGGATCATAATGAGATGAGTTTGATTGGATCCGGGTTAAACTAAAGTTCCATTTGTTGGAACGGCATACGCAGCTCAAGAGACCGGCTGCATGTTAATGAATCTGGATTTCCAGATCAAAATGTGTTTCTATCGCCATAGTTGCTCTCTGAACCGTAGTCTTCAGCTGAAAAAAGTCCATTTTAGACTGGACTGGCCTTTTTAACTGTGCTTCAGGGAGAGTCTGGCCAGCGTACCGCAGCGACACAAAGTACATTCTATCTGTTTCCTGCTTGGCATCAGCCAAGAAATGAAGAGGAAATTTTTTGCAGATGAGAAGTCACATTTATTTATTTATTTAACACTTTACCCATCCTTTTGTGGAGCAGAACTTGTTGTCTGCTTTCATACATAGGCAAGATGGACGACCTTTGCATTCTATAATGTCGCAATCATAGTTGCATAGATTAAATAATGTTACATTGATTTTGCAGTCAGTAAAAAATGATAAATACTGTAGACAGAAAGTGAAGCATAAACAAATGCGTTTTCTCCTCTTCTTTCTTTTTCCCCCTCCCCTTACCGCCATGACTGTGACAAATCGTGGGTCAAAACGGCCGAGCGTTTTTAAAAAAGAAAAGAAAATCCATGATAAATGAAATCTATCAGCAAATGTATTCCTCTGCGGTTAACTGTAATTGAAAAATAATAAGCTTTATCTCAGCTAAGCCCTTTTGTTCAATAGAAGTTGTGTTATAAAGTGCCTGGGCTCCACCACTGTCATTTATAGAAATGTCAGCCCCAATGCAGCCTCTCTGCTGCAGATTGATTGCCTCAGTTTGCATGGGGGGTGGAGGGGGGGTCTGACCTCACACAGGAATGGGGTGGGGGGGGGTGGTCTGGAAGGTCAAGGGCCCAAGCTGTGGCTCACTGTGACACCGGCTGCCCAAGATGTTTTATAACAGAGAACATAAAGCGTGGAACTGTAACATGAAACAACATTACACCAAATTGTGTTTCTGAGGTGGCTGACATGAGAGTTTGACCTTAAAAACAAACAAAAAATAAATAAATAAGAGCAACAAACAAGATTCTTTTGTCCATCCCACTACTAACAGGCAGTGTTCATTCTGGGTAATCTCTCAAAATCATATTTTTGATAATGTAATCTTTGCTGTTTTATTGTCGACAGCAGCAACCATTACGCGATTGCAATGTTTTCTGATTCAAAATTGATTTGAAAGAAAAGTAATATCTTTGTGGGGACGTCTGAACAGGTGTAAGTCATTTGTCTCCAACTGACTGTAAGCCATTCATATGGAAATGTGCATTTTCTGTTATTCCTCAGTTCTGTAATCTTGTATGCTGATGTTTTAGGTAAGATTCTCACCACTGATTGCTATTCTGTCTGAAGAATCACTTAGATTTGTTCATTCATATGCTTTCTCTCTAAACAAAGCGGACTCTTTCATATTTTACGGTGACTCGTTCTCATTGTTACAGCTCTTTCTTCCCCAGAATTAACGATCCTCGATGTTGTCAGACATTAAGGGACCGAGCATCTGTCGCAAACAGCTTTCAGGACACACTTACAAAAATATTTTAATTATGTGACTTAATGCAACGCAAACCCAAACAGGTACCATATGGGTGATTGTTCCTTTGCTTTTATAGAATCACATCTGCCTCTTTCAGCTGATTAATTGAAACTGTTGAACTGCATTTTATTCAGATTTTTTTTTTTTTTTTTGCTGTTTTTCTTTTTTTTTTTTTTAAATGAAGATATTTGCAAGAAGGTAGAAGCAACCAATCTAATCATATTCCACATGAATGCATGGATCTTAAAATACTCTTCACATTTCCTTACTTAACCTTCTCACTCTGGGAATATGGCTGCATGTGAGAAAAGCACTGACTGTCAAGTCCGTTATAATTAATGGCTACTACAAAGGAAACGGGTAACTGCTCCCATAAACCCCCCATTAACACTATAAAAAACATGAGTATCACAGTTATTGGAGTTAAGAGTTAACAATTTACTGCATGTCCTTCAATGGCCCAAATCAGTCACCCTTTACTGATCACTTTTGAATGGGAGTTGTAAAACAAACCAGCTAACGATTTACAGCATCAGCTGACATTCTATAACCAATCATTAGTCATTTTATAGAAACCACTGACATCATCTTTAAGGCATGTTCATGTCAATGAAGAATACATGTTAATTATGTATAATTAATGGATAATTAATCTGACCAATCTCCGTTACAGACATGTATATATTGTTCAATTTGACAAGTCACAATTTTGTGTGGCCACACTGGCTATTACTGGCATCCAAATGCACTCTCGTGTTTGTTGATGTGTTAAAATATTAGTTGTGGAGAATCTGGAGGATCTGCAATACCAGCAGAAGAGCTATCATCTTTTGCAGCTGCTGAACTCGTTTCCCATAATGCTTTGCAGTCATTATCACAATCTGCCCAGAATAAGGCCCTTCTGTGAAATATCAGAACACCATGTTTTTGTCTCTATGTCTCTAACTTACTCTCTCAGTCTTACTCCTAACTCTCTTGCCTGCCTGTTTGTCCATTTTGCTTACCAAAATGGACAGCCATTGGTTGATAGAAGAATATCCCGATATAAAATATTGGTATCTTTTTTTTTTAAAAAAGGAGATTGTATGTAAATCATATGTAAATTGAAGATATTCTCTGCTTTTGCAAAAGCCTCTATGTAAGAACACATCATTTAAATGCAAGGCAAGTTAAAACAGTCGGTGGCTGTTAACCGTTTGCTTTGCTGTTTCATCACCGAAAGCTCAGCTGATCTGTGTGTGTGTGTGTGTGTGTGTGTGTGTGTGTGTGTGTGTGTGTGTGTGTGTGTGTGTGTGTGTGTGTGTGTGTGTGTGTGTGTGTGTGTGTGTGTGTGTGTGTGTGTGTGTGTGTGTGTGTGTGTGTGTGTGTGTGTGTGTGTGTGTGTGTGTGTGTGTGTGTATGTGTGTATTGCGATTGGAGGGAAAATCATACTGAGCGTGGTAGTGGGAGATTAGTGGCCCTAAACATGGCGTGCGTGGCACAGTCGTCAGATCCATTCGGCCGCGGCGTCGTAGGAGGAATGCAACAATGCAAATGCGCTGTAATAAAATGATTTTCAGGCTAAGAGCTCTGGGTTTCTTTCCCAAGCTCCAAGCTTTGGGATTTGTCTCCATTATTGTGGGAGGTTTAAAGGATTAAGCCCTGTTCTGCTTAATATACAAACTTTATTAAATTCTGTTGTTTATTTAATTCGCAAAGTGTCCCAGACTTTGTCATGGGTTTGTGCTGTCATCACATTAAAAATGCCGTTGGTCAGTTTTTCTAGCATATATAGAGTTTATAGTTTATTCTTTATAATGCGGCTTCCTGCAGATCCATGTGAGGAAAATGATGCGTAGCGAGAATATGTTATTAATGTTTTGGAGTCTGTTCAAACTAATAATAATGGGAACATGTCATGCTTTTCTGCAGAAGGTTATGAATTACAAATATTAGTTTGGTGCTCTTTTAGCCCTGTTCAACAAATTATCATGTGTTGTAGTCAATGATGACTGCAAATAAATTATTTTGACTCCAGACACCATTGGTAATTACAAAGACGGGGCCAGTGGAAGAACTTTGCCAATGTAATTAAGAAGTTTTCTAACACATTCCGGCCTTTTTTTTTTTTTTTTTTTTGAAACAAAAACGCTGGCATAATGCTTTATTGTTATGAAAATTGGAATGTATTACTTGTTGAATTCTACAGCATGCTGTAATAGTACTTTAATAAGAACTGACCAGCCCTGAAGACAGCAGATATACAAAGCCTATTGTGGACGGAATAATGAGAACAAAACTTATTTGGAGGTTTTTTTTTTTGTTTTTTTAACCATACAAATGGAAAATTTATCAAACAAATGGTGCTCATTATTCCCATTTGCAGCATAAAGGCATGTTCCATATATGTATTTTTTTAAGCTTCAGCCTTTGACAGTGGCTTTGATCTTGTATATAAATAAGAATGATCTTTTGAGTGTAACATTGTTGCCTGTCACGGTAATTAGTGCCTGACTGTAACTCCTCCTACCACTCCTTGGGTTTGTATTGTGAGCACAAGGGGCTTTGACAGCTCCAATGATTTAATATTTAAAAGGCTTCCTGAAATATTTAAACATTTAAATGTTAATAAGGCTAAATTACACTTGTACATGGGGTTTACAAGCATGTTTGAAGCCATTTGCGGTTAAAAATATGTTTCACATCAATTATTATCAGAGTCATAAGCTGGGCTGATGTTAAATGTAGATTCTGGTTCATATTCACCTATGAATACTACTGCTCATAAGTCTTTGAAAGGAGATAATCCAAAGGAATGTGGATCATAACATTCTATTGAATGAAATTACTTTAAAAGATAAAGATGGCACTATTCAAAGTTTAGCTAGTCATAGCATGAGTATAGATACACAATTAAAACACCACTCTGAGCTAACTCAGACAAGTATTATAGTCCTGACCATACTGTTGTATTCCCATGTGTCTTTAGCTCCTTTCTGTAAAGATATACATGTGCATTGCTTGCATTATAATTTACATGTAGGCATACAGAAATATGTACACAAAGGTTTTGGTAATGGGTAGAAATGATACCAAGTTATTAGAGTTGAATGGCAAAAGATAGTAGTAACAGTATTGCTTTCGTGTTGTGTCACAGGAATGCCACTTGTTTGTATTATAAAGTAGTTTTACTCTGTTCCCATGTTTCTAATTAATACAACAATTCTAAAATGATCAGCCCTCTAAGGCAGAAGAATCTCCTCCACCTTATTTGTATTCATTTTTGTGTTTTTATCTTCAAGTCATAGAGCAGTGCTGTTGAATGAGGTGTCTAAATAAATGAAAGGGTGCTTGTGTAAGAGTTTTATCCCAGTTTCTGTAAAACCTACTGAACAGGGAAAAAAAAGAGCTTTGCATTGCCATTCTCTCTCATTCACTGTAGCAGACTTGTTTTATTAGAAACAATTACAGATCTTTTTGTGGTTAAATCCCGTGTTTTTTTCTTACCCCTTTAACGCCTCAAAGAAAAGCTCCTGCGTGCCACGACACTGCAGAGCAGAGGGGGCGAACCGTCTCGGGGGCCCAGGGGCTGGCGGTGAAGCTGCGCAGTTCATTACAGCAGAATAAGTAATGAGCTAATGAAGACAGTACAGTACAGCCAGCCCAGGTCCTCAGGCATTACAAAATGCTAAGGCTTTTTTTCCCCTTTTTTCTGTTCATTTCATTTGCATGCGATTATGTTTATAGTATAAATGTGCCCATACAGTCACCATATGCAATTATATCCCGTGTTACCCAAAATAACTAACTGCCAGGCTCTGTCAAAACAGTGCCTGTTTAGATTTATCGTTGCTAACGTCCGACCATTATGTAAAAAGGCTGTTCTGTCAGAGCCAGTTAATGAAAATTCAGGGAATCTTTTGTTTTGCATTTCATGGGGACAGTTTTTTTTTTTTTTTTTTTTTTTTTTTGGTGGTGGTGGTGTATGTCTGCTCACACTGATTAATAACTTTATGAGAGCGATAAGAGCATACATGTGTGATTAATTAACTCTGTGTATCTATCCCTAGGGTGATGCAGTACACATTTTTTTGGTTTAACCTTTTTTTTTTTTTTTTTTACTTTAAGGCATAGCTAGCGCATAATTACTCTGCGCTTAATTAGCACGCTATTAAGAGTACTGATTAGATAATACAAGGCACAAGTTCTTATACAGACAAAAGGGGAGATGGAACACAGAGGCAGGCGGGGGTGTGTGTGTGTGTGTGGGGGAGTGTTGGGGGAGCGGAGGTTGGGGTGTAATGGGAGTTTGAGGCAAATCTGTCGTTTGCAACACAAACAACTCGATTAGCAAAAACATTTCTTTTTGATGCATGAAATCTCATTACGCTGAAGCGTGTCCGCTTATTGTTGTTTGGGTGCCGATCTCTCTCTCTATTTTTTTTTCTCTCTCGCAGGAGATTGTGTTTTATCCCTGACGTTCCCGACCAAAGGAAATGCTTGCTTTTCTTTTCTGCACAAGCAGACCCAATTAACCCAGGCCATGGATAAACACCGACGGCTCTGTTGGACCTTGGGTTCTCACGGTTGAGATTTTTCACCTGTTTGGGCAGGTTGGCTCTCAAATGCTACATGTAGGGTAGTGTGCTGCTAATTTCGCAAACCATCACGCTGTAAATTGGAGTGCAGTTTGGCGATGTGCGTTATGTCAAGTTAGCACTAGAGGGAGCTAGTGAGTCGCTGGGCGGGGCTTAAGCTTCAGGTCATCCAAGGTCAGGTTAGGTTGTGTTAGAGAAAAGCCTTGTTTTCCTAATTCTGTAAGTGATTCATAAATTCATAGATTATACATGTGTTTTAAGCCTTCTGACAGTCCTGGGTTTGATTTAATTGATCCATTGTTGTCCTCTTCTTGCTTCACAGGCCCAAATTTAATTTCTTTTGTTTAGGTGAGACTAGGTTTTACTTCAGATTTGTAGATGAGGATAGGGTAGGCTGTGCTAGGTTAAATTAAGATATGGTAAATCAAGCCTATGTTTTGTTTGGCGTAGTTTAGTCTATGTGAGGCAAGGACAGATTCGGCTAGGCTAGGCTAGGCTGGGCTTGGCTAAGCCTAGGTTAGATCTACATTAAGATATGTTTGGCAAGGGAAAATTAGGCTGAGCTAGGTTAGGCTGGACTGTATTAGCCTATGTTGGGCTAGGCTACATTCCCCTTCTCACATTGGTGAAGTAAGGTTAGGCTGGAAAAATTTGCTTGTCAACTTGCCCATGACAAATAGTTAACAATCGTTTTAGAATTTACCGTTTCATATTGCTTCCTGGATGAAATGGCTCCCTGTCAAGTTTTTCATTTGAACGGAGCAATACGTCTCAGTAGTTTGGGTTTTGTTGTGACTTTGTGTTGTTTCATATGGGCAGCATAATGGAGAAATTGAGGGGAAACAGTGGGGTGGTTTGGAACGTGCTTTGGAAAGTGTCCTGTAGTGTGAAATTGGGCCTTTTTTTCTTTCATTCGTTTTTGCTTCCTCGCATGGAGGCCAGGCCCATATATGGAATCAAAGTGCCCATGAAGAAAAGGAAAAAAACCTTGTCCAGTACTGCAGTTCCAGTGACTCTGGTGGGAGGGGGGCCGTTATTATGAACCTCTCGTCACTACCTGGCAACCCGCTGGCCTGTCCATCTGCTTTCCGTCTTACTACACAGGGGTCTGTGTGTGTGTGTTTGTATGAGTGTATGGTGTGTGTGTGTATGTTTGCAGGCGTGTGTACATTCATTATACAGTATGTGTATGTATATTCAAGTATGTATGTGTATGCGAGTGTGTGTATGTGAGCGTGCATAACAGTGTGTATGTGTTGGTGTGTGTGTGTACACATATGATTGTATCTATGAGAAACTGTGTGTGCGTGTGTGTGTGTGTGTGTGTGTGTGTGTGTGTGTGTGTGTGTGTTTGCTGTGGAGGTGATAAACAGCCACACACACCTCAGGTTTTTATCAAATTCAGCTGCATAGCGAAGCTGTGAGTGTGTTATGATCCGGGCCGGCCTGTGACCTGAGTCTCAACCCCCACAAACCCAATAAGACGGAGCCGGGCCAAACAGATCTGCATTCAAACGCAATCATTCAGCTTTATGTCTAAATGAGTCCGTCCTGTCAGCTATGAAAATGCTTTTTTTAATCTTCCACCTCCACCATCCCATCACACACACACACACACACACACACACAAAAACACTTGCTCACAGAGGCGAGGTTGACTTTTGCAATGGAGGTGACATGATCCCCACCTTTTTGAGTTTATCCAATTCCCCTTGCTGCGGGGTTTTTTAATTCATTCGTGCATGTGCCAATTTCCTTCACAAATTATTATGCAGTTTATACTTCTAGCAAGAGGTGACAACTACCTTTGTAGGGAAAAAAATGTGAGAATCTAAATTAAATTTAATTGTTAAATGATTTTTTGTCACCCTGTATGCTATAAATACCAGATTTAATAAAAGAAATAAATATAAAGCAACTTTGTTGTGTCCTGACAGGGGGTATTTGTTGGCGATGTGGAAATTAAGCCGAGCCGTGTTCTGACAGAATTATTTCTGGTGGAGACAAGCTGTGGCTTCAGTGTGATGCAGGTGGAATAAGCATAGCCGTGTGTGTGTGTGTGTGTGTGTGTGTGTGTGTGTGTGTGTGTGTGTGTGTGTGTGTGTGTGTGTGTGTGTGTGTGTGTGTGTCATTGTGTGTGTGTTTTGGGGGGGGGGGTTAACATGCAAACAGGAGGCGGTGGGAGACTCACCCCTATATAGGACAGCTTGCTTGGCTACTAGAAAACACCTTCCTGATAGTTCCCAGCAAGCACCTCACTCAGAGGTTACAGTGTAGTATAATGGTTAGGGAGCTGGGCTTGTAGCTCAGAGGTTACAGTGTAGCATAATGGTTAGAGAGCTGGGCTTGTAGCTCAGAGGTTACAGTGTAGTATAATGGTTAGGGAGCTGGGCTTGTAGCTCAGAGGTTACAGTGTAGTATAATGGTTAGGGAGCTGGGCTTGTAGCTCAGAGGTTACAGTGTAGTATAATGGTTAGGAGCTGGGCTTGTAGCTCAGAGGTTACAGTGTAGTATAATGGTTAGGAGCTGGGCTTGTAGCTCAGAGGTTACAGTGTAGTATAATGGTTGGGGAGCTCAGAGGTTACAGTGTAGTATAATGGTTAGGAGCTGGGCTTGTAGCTCAGAGGCTGGGCTTGTAGCTCAGAGGTTACAGTTACAGTATAGTATAATGGTTGGGGAGCTTGTATAATGCTCAGAGGTTACTAGGGGAGCTGTAGCTCAGAGGTTACAGTGTAGTATAATGGTTAGGGAGCTGGGCTTGTAGCAGAGGTTCAGTGTAGTATAATGGTTAGGGAGGTTCAGACAGTATAATGGTATAATGGTTAGGAGCTGGGGAGCTGGGCTTGTAAGCTCAGAGGCTCTCAGAGATTTCAGTAGTATAATGGTTAGGAGCTGGGCTTGTAGCTCAGAGGTTACAGTGTAGTATAATGATTAGGAGCTGGGCTTGTAGCTCAGAGGTTACATGTAGTATAATGGTTAGGAGCTGGGCTTGTAGCTCAGAGGTTACAGTGTAGTATAATGGTTAGCTGGGGAGCTGGGCTTGTAGCTCAGAGGTTACAGTGTAGTATAATGGTTAGGGAGCTGGGCTTGTAGCTCAGAGGTTACAGTGTAGTATAATGGTTAGGGAGCTGGGAGAGGAACTACCTTTGTACACTTGAGCAAGCTACCCCTGCCAGATTTCCAGGGACATGACAGATGAGACACTGGTGAAATCACTCTGATGTCAAGTCTTTGGAGATGCGATGCATTCAGCACCTCTCAAAATATTAAATATTCCATCTGCCACCAACATCTTTGTTCTGCCGTTCCTGGTTCGATGTAATGTGATTGGTCAGAGAGTATCTGTTACCTGTTGAAAAGCGAGCAGGTGTGTGGCTCTGACCCTCTCTGCTTTTTGGGCCCCTGTGACACAGTGGTATGAGGCTGGTGTCCCGGGGGGACGTGCTGTGGCAAGCTCGCGGTGAAACGGTGAATCTGCCACTCACACAAAACTGGGAGAGGCCACTTCGGCTGCCAGGATGAGGCAGGCCCTTTGGCAAAACAAAGGAGCAGGACGGTTGGCTTCCTCTGTGGGAGGTTCGCATGTAAGAGCATTCCTGGATGGCATTCCACTTGGCCTGGCTCCCATCCAGTGTCCACCGTTAGAATAACAGTCAAAGACAAGACGAGACAGAAGCCGGCAGCAGAAATGTGACATGTTTTGCTCTCTGCTCAAAGGCAAACCGACGCAAAGGAATTCACCTTACCCCCACCCCCAGTCCAGGTGTGTTATTGTAGGGTGTAACTCAAACCCCAGTGGAATCATGGGAGCTGGAGTGACATGTTTGCAGTTAGAGACGCGGTGACACTTTTTATCAAGCTCTCCCATTCAGGACACAAATCTCAGTTCCAGTTTATTAAGGGGGGGAAGATACGTTGGCGTGGAAGGCAGAGAACAGGTGTCCTTTCTCCGTTAATCCCAGTTTGTCACTTCTTTATCTCGGTAATTAAGATAAGCTTTATGTTAATTAAATTTGTCAAATCAATACCTGCAGGGACTGTGGGGCCCTGGAAATTGAGCTTAATTTGAAAACTATTGTCCTCCAACGTGTTCGACTCCAACCGTTATGGAGATTCATGGGAAAGAAAAGCGTAGCAGAGCCTTGAGAGAGAGGGGGGAGAGAAGGAGAGGAGGAAGACTTTTCATTTGTCCATTTTTCTTTTTTTTCCCCACAATTGCCTCATTTTCCCAGACTGCAACGCATTGGTATTTGTTTTGCTGGAGGCAAGAAGGGAACAAGGGCATTATGGGAGATTGTAGTAAGAAGAAAAGGAAGTTGCAATTGAAAGAAAGCCTTGTTTACTTTTGGTTTGAATCTCTTTTTCTTGTATATCCCGACCAAAAAGGTATATTCCATTGTATGCGTTCTGCAGTAAGGGAAAGGACAAAATTCCCCAAATTGTAATATGTATGAAATTCTCCTATGATGGCGGTATCATGAGTTGGTTAAGTGCTTATGAATGTGAGGTCAACTGCTCGGTTGGACCCTTGGTCGAAAAGCCCACACCATCTGCTCCTCGCGTTGATCTGTCTAGCATGTGGTTAGTGTTGAAATACCAGCACTGAAGAGGGGTGAAAAAAGGCTTCAGCCTGGTGTGAAACATCATTGGCCCTGGGCCTCCGGGTCGGTCTCGCGGTAAAGTCAAAGCGGTAAAGCTTGTTTGGGAAGCAGATACGAGTCATGCGACTGGGGACGCAAATCCCAGCTGTGCCTTTACTAGCTACAGCTGGAGGTCCGCATTGCTGAGGCAACAGCTAGCTCAGCCATGCCAGGGAATGATAGGGGGTAAGCTTGTTAGTGTTGTTAGTAAATGAGTAAATACTCAAAATGAGTAAAAACAACCATGTTGTTAATGAAGAGACGGATCCCATGTTTGCAGTTGAAGACAGACGCTTTACTTACACAGACAGCTGTGGGAACAGAAGCACAGAGCAAAATGTTCAGTGATTACAAGTGGTCAACATTTATACAGTTAAGGGAAGGACATTAGCATGTAATGGCCAAGGGAGTGAAGTCCATACATGATAATGGGGAACCCTGCGTTCCCCAAATGGCAGGTAGCAGGTAGTTAATAGTGGGTGCCATTTGGCTCCGGTTGGATGCGGTGAGGATACAGCTGATGTCATCATCCAATGATCACATGGGCAGTGTAGGATTGGTGGTGCATCCACATTGTGGAAAGAAGTGAGGGTCGGTCATCACGTGTCATGGCATCCTCCTCCTGAATCAGCGGAAATGGGCCACAGGAGAGGAATACACAGTTCAGCTGAGTTCAGGGTGGTGGAAAAAAGGTTTTGAAAAACACTGTTCATTCTCACCTTTGCCTCAGAATATGGGGGATACCCAAACTCAAAAAAAAAAAACCAAGACACACTTTCTGCGAACCAGAAACCTCACCACATTAGTGAGAGCTAACACTCCAGACTGGAAGTACACTGGGGTTTGCTTGCACAGGAGTATATGTGTGTATCTGTGTGGGTTTACTGAACCTGCGTAATGCAGTGCGGTGAGGTTTGCTAGGCGTTGACTGTAAATGGGTTGTCAAGCAGTTTGTTGTGGTGTTTTGTCGCTTTTGTGGAGGGGGGGAAGGGGAGGGAACCTGGCTCTGTTGTTTCCATGGGACACCAAAAGCTGCCTCAGCCATCTGTCTCTGGAAGGTGGTCGAAATCCGTGCTGATTAAAGAGTACAAATCATGGAGATGAGTAAGCCTCTTGGCCTTCTACGTTTCCTCCAGAAGATGGGGAGAAGGGTGGACCAAGAGAGGACCGGGTGGATAATCTAGTCAGGAGATTGTTATAATACATCTCCATGTAGGAGAGAAGCCGACAGAGAACAGGCGTGTTCAGAAACCGGGAGGAAGAAATCATGTTACCGCTGACAGATAAATGGCAGAAGTACTCACATGTTTAACAAGGAACTCCTGGTACCTCGCCACAAGAAAGAGCTGGATTTATCCATCATGGCTTCTGTAATAAAATGGGCCATTTTCATTCTCCAGTCCAGCGGTCCTTATCCCTCAAAGGGTCTCATGCCTCAACTATGCAGGCTGTAAAAAATAAAAAAATAATTCAAAAAACAAAATCAATCAGAATCATAACACCTGTCCCACAAAAACCCTCCTAGAGGTGAAAAACAAAAGTTACACTCAAAACTTTGAACATTACAATTTTATTCTCCTAGTAGGTATTGTGAATCCTGTGTGTAATTTGTAATTATCGTGTTTGCATTTACACATTCGGTCATTTATTTGTTGGGAAACACTGCTGCGGACAGTCAACCTGTCCTCCTGGTTTGTGCTGTAGCTGGGGTTTTTGCTTATATGCATTTTATCAGGCACCCTCCTTATTGGAAGCTTTCCAGTGTACACGGTTGCATCTCCCGTTGGTAATTGTAAAAGTGAAATCGCACAGAACCGGCAGGACCCGGAATCCTGCTTGTTATTCATGACAGCCCCCCGTCCACCCTTCAGATGCTCAACTAAAACTTCCCCCTCCCAACCCCCCCCCACCCCCAAGCCAACCCCAAGAGATCAAGCCCGAAATGTTCTTGGGGTTTGACTCAGTTCATCCTATGTGACGCCTCGCTGTGCATGAAGGAAGTGTTAGCATGAGCAAGTCACAGATTGATTACATGTTATGGAATTATTAAATAAATTAGGTCATCAGTGTCGTGTAATGGGTAAGGAGCTAGTCCTCCAATTTAGAGGTTGTGGGTTTGATTCCTAGTTAGGGCACAGCTTTATTTTATTTTACCCGTGAGCAAGGAACCCAAAATGCTCCAGTGAAAATATTCAGCTCTATAAATGTAATGTAAACTGTAAGTGTAAACTATGTTACTCCTCCCTGACAAGAGCATGTGCTGAATGCTAAAATGTAAGTGATTGGAGCCTCTGACTCAGTGCTAAAGTGGTGTAAACCACCTGGGTGTGAGGTAGGGCCACTTTCCGCAGAGCGTTTAGCGGTTTCGCTCGGTGCAGGTTTGGCATGGCTCGCGGAGCTGTTATTTTCCTCCGCTCAACGCTGGCGTCAGTGCCAGAAGTGTTCAGCAGAATTTTTGTTCCTTCGGTTATGGTGAGCTGCACTTAGCCAGTGGGAATTGAAATGAGTTCCTTGTACATAACATTGCATTTGTTCAACAGATTTTATACCCAAAAATACACTTGCAGGCCCTGAGTAACCCCCTACTGTTCCAAATCCCTCTCCTGCATTTAGAGACTTTTTTTTGTTTTTTAAAAGCCAAATATAAGTTTGTTTTGCACTACTTATCATGAAATATCTATATGTCCACACCACTTCGGATTCCTTGTCTTATCTTTAATGGAAGAACATAACCTTTTGTCAGGTTATGGGAATTTAATTGCATTTCTGTGCATAACACTGAATTTGTTCAGCACATTTTATACTCAGAAATAAAATACACTTTCAGCCCCCTGCAGGCTTGTTTACCTGGACAGCCTGAAGCAATTTACTACCACTGAACCTCAAATCCCCAAAGTGTGTTTAGAGATACTTTTAAAAGTCTGTTTTCTACACTGCGCCCCATGAAATATCTACATCTATACTTTATCGTGCCAATTCGTATTCCGTATTTCACCTTCAATGTCAGGACCTTTTGTCAAATGTTTGCCAAAATATCGTCACCAGGGACGGCCGGCCTTCCAATCGCATGAATTTAGAATTAGGGTCTTTATTTATGAATTCCATATGCGATACGCTTTCCTCACCTGCCATTGTATGTTTTATACCTTTCAACCATTTGAAAACAAGGGATACTGCCGCCATTTTGATTTCAGTCAGTAAATACATTTATTTATCAAATATCTTTAAGAAAACAGATTCAGCTAACTTTTTCCCCACCCCTGATTGAAATGAAAATGGTGGGAGTATAGGTTACCATGCAGGTGGCACAGGGGTTGAAACCATTAAAAACACGATATGAGAAACCGGAATCCCATATGAAATACATATATAAAATACATCCCTGTCAGTTAGTAACCTGCGGCCATCCTACCAGCGATCCAGCCTGAATTTATCCATGTTCCACTGCATTAGGCACCTGATGTCGACAGCACAGAGTAAAGCTGTATCCATCCGTTAGGCGTATCGCGACAGAGCGGAGGATGACCACATAATTAAAAGAGATTGTAATGTTTCCAAGCCCCCCGGCCCCAGGGGAGCCACACCATTAATCCCACTGTGATGGATGGGGTGGGTGGGGGAAGTTGGGAGGTCTCTTTGGGTCACCCGCCCACTGCGGTCATCGGTGCTCAGTCCTGCACAGATGCTGGGGGGGGGGGGGGTCTGGTCTGTGAGGGTATTTGGGGGGGGGTGTCGCCCGGGAGGTTCATATGTAATATGAGGTTGTTTACAACTCAGGTATTTTGTCGCTTCAAAGATCTGTCATTTACTATCATTGAGCTCATATAATCCAGCTCTTATCCAGCGTAAGCCCCCTAATCTTTGACCCTAATCTTACGGTGCCATAATGAATTGTAGTCAGAGGATTTTTTTTTTCTTTTTCCCTTTCTTTTTTTTTGCTCTGCCGCGATATAAATATGCTTTTCATGCCCCCATTTTTCCTGTGAAAGTACGGCTTTCTCGTTGTGTCGTGCGTGTTTGTTTGTTTCTTTAATTGAAGCTGTTGCTTCTGTAACTAATCTAGAGCAGGGCTAACCTGCAGGAGGTTGCGACAGAAGTGGAGCAGGCTAATTTAATATGCTGAAACACGATACGAGCATTTGTAACGATTATCCCGCTCACAGTGTCTTAATATGCTTATATTACGTTCCAGTTACCAAAAAAAGTGTTTTAATTTGATCATATTTATGAGGGGAAATATAAACAGTCCAGGTCTAGACAGTAAACACCAATATGCTTGGAGAAGGATGAAACATCGATACTAAATAGATGTGTGGAAACCTGACCCAGGGTTCACAGTGGGTAGAAGAGAGTGGGCCTGAAATGGTACAAAGTGCTCTCTATTGTTTCCTCTGTGCCTGATTCTTCAGCTTGCCGGGTAAATAAAAGAAGAGAGAAACTTTGCAAAGATTCACAGATATCAGCAGGACGAAAAAGAGCAACAACAATTTTATTTGTTCCGGATTTTCAGGTCCAGGCAAAGCGTGTCAGAAAAAGGACAACTGAACACTAAATTAAAGTTACTGCAAGGTCCAGACACTTCACATTATTTACAAAAGTTGATAAACTTTTATAAAAGCAAACTCAGAAAGATGCAGTTATGAAAAAAACCAAAAGGGTTTTTGAAAAGGCTAACACGTTAGTCAGAGATATGAAAGACAGATCGCTCGTCACTGAGATGTTTAAGTGGGAGATCACTCATCTCTTGAGAGATTAAAAAGAGTGATCATTCTTCACTGAGAGACTTCAGATGGGTCCAGGTGATGCAAGCTCTGCTGTAGTACTGTGTGGTTTTGTAATGAAAAGGAATTGGCTGTGTTGAGATACAGGCTGAATCCAGCCAGCAGCATTGTCAGTTTTTTGGCTCTTCCTTTACATGTTCTCTAATTTTTCCTGATCCAGTTCCCAGTCTTCTCTTTCAGCGTAGCTCTTCAGCTTAGGATCTCCTTATGGAATATGTGAGCTTCATTAATGAGACGTCTTGTCATCTTCATGTTCCTCATATCCTACAGCCGTTGCCAAGGTGATTGTATCAGTGCCATTATCCCCACTGGTGGGTCTATAGTCCAAGATAATCAGAAGGCAGGAAGCTTTTTTTCCAGTGAATCAGAAAGCAGGGAGATTTAGTCCGAAGCGAATCAGAGAGCAGGGGAATTTGGTCCGCAGCAAATCAGAGAGCAGGAAAATTTAGTCCACAATGAATCACAAAGCAAGGAATTGTGGGCCACAGTGAATTATAAATGAGATCTTTCCATAATCAAAGTGAGAAACTGTTTTTTTATAGATGTTAAAGCTTGCTTTTGGATAGGTGGGTAACTTCAGTTGTCAACTGAATGTAGACTCTATTTAGGTGTTACCATTCCTAAGAAAATCACAATCATAGTGTTGTTTTGGCTCGCCTCAAAAAAATTACAATTCAACACTGCAGCTTGAAGGGTTTAGTGAGGATTGTCTACTGGATTTTGACACTGCTATTTTCCATTAGCAGCGATAAATGTAAACTTACTGTTTCAATTTAGTGTAGCTGAAAGTGTATGTAATGTCTGTGAGAGTGCTGCTCTCCTGTCTCCCAAGTGCTGAGTCACAGCATGTCCTTTGGTCTTAAACTCCGCCTGACTGCATCGGTAATGAAACCAGAACTCACGATTCACACAACTATTTAGCTGAACCATTAAAAGCTTTAGTCTAAAACATCGACATCGGTCTTCTCAGGGGGTCTTGAAGAAGCTACATTGACACAATAGCAAACCCCCACAACAGTAATAACCTGAGTGCCTCCGTTTTAATTAAAATGTGAACATTTAAAAGTCAATACAAATTTGACACATAGAAAATGTAAGATGCGCTATTTTTACTCTCATTAAACTTGATATTTTCAGGATAAAAAGTACGGGGGAGGGAAACAGAGCTTCCTTTTATTTTTATTTTTTTAACAGGCTCATCAAGAGGCATTCATTCCACATGTGATGTATTTGGAAAGATTATGTGGTGAAGGAACTGAGCAGCCGTCCTTTCGCTGATAATAAACAGATATCCAGCAGCGTGTCCTCTCGTGCTGTCAGCCCTCTTAATTAAAAGGTTACTCATCGTCCGGTGAATGATTTTCCTTTGTCACGATTCAGCCTCGCGCCGTCGGAAATAAGACAGAAGATTCGTCTTCACGCTGCCCTTTAAACATAGGTGAGGCCGCGAATGTGAAGCTTGTGGTGATGTTTTGAAAACCAAACCATTAATAAGACTTCGGTAATTCGATACCAGCGGGTTTCTTTTTTTTTTCAGACTTCCTGGTGAAGCAAAGAATGCATGGCCCTATGAGGTCGATGGGGAATAATTACAGTGGGAACAAATGAATGGTAATAAAAGAGAAGAGCTGAGAATGAACCGGTATCAATCGCTGGCCAAACAAGGACTGAAAAAACGCCGATCATAATTGCTTTGACAACATCGCTGGCCTTTTCACTCTATACTGCCCCTAGTGGCACAGCCTTGTTACTGCGGGATCCACGCACAAACTCAGTCAGCCAAGCGGTCAGAGAACAATGCTACTGGCCCTCGGAGTCCGTCCTCCCATCCCAGCCAAATATAGCAATAATTAAAACCTTGACTGCCCTATTTATTTTTGGATTTATGTCTACACTTTGAAAGTAATAATGAGTACTTGATTAGAAATCTCTCAAGATAAATGGCTTTGTTATATTGCCGGTTCTTTTTCAGGCAAGAAAATCAGAAGTTTTTGCAGCAGAACGTATGTTAAGGTGACCTGTTCGAACCAGTGATTTAAATCAAAAAGATAAAGACTAACCACACTTAATTTCGAGGTGCTATCTTTTTTTTAATGAAAAGCACTGGAAGTTGGATGGAGATTTTAACAAATGAGCCATGTTTTCAGGCACTGAAAATCTTAACATCTTACCAAACTGGCCAAAAATAATGATCATAATAAAACATAACTTTTTACAAAAAAAAAATAAATAAAAAACTGAAAGAGGGGCCTGTCGCACAGCAGCCTTGCGGTAGGAAACAGAAGGAATGAGAGGCATTGCGGAGCGGAGATGGCTGTTTTTGTGTGTAATTATCCCTCATTACGGCTGCTGCAGGAGCCTGTTTGAACTTGCCCTTCTGTGGAATCAGGTGCTGCTTCTCCCTGCACCTGCCCGCAGGTTCCAGTGGGCTCCGGCGTTCCCATATCCATGCGGATCAGCTGCGCTTCCGAGGGGGGGGCGGGGCGGTGGGGGGTGTGGGGATGAAGGGGGGCGGTTTCTGTGCCCCGGACTGTGGGCACGGCTAACAGGCGCACACATGACCCCCTCTCCTCCTCGTTACCTCCCACAGAGAACCGAATCCCCCACGTCCTAATTACAGCGGCTTAAACGGAGCATTAAAATTTGCTTCTCGCTGGTTTCACCTGTTTTTAATAAGCTCGTCTCTCCGGCCTTCCTGTCCAGGTAAAATATGCACCTGCCAGGCGTGTGGGCAGCCTGCCCCGAGCGTTTACTGTGGAAGATGAGAGACAAGATCGACACAAGGGCCTGTTGTTTCATGGGGAATTTTTTTTCTTTTTTCTTTTTCCTTTTTTTTTGTTTTGTATTTAACCGTTCGATCTGGCAGGTGCATTTTATGTAAAGCTCATTTATCCCTCTACTCCTTATCCTGCTTCTTCTTTTCCCTTCATTCTGTACTTCCCCTGCCTGCTATTCCTATCCCTCTCTTTCCTCACTGTCTTTTCTGCTTCTTGTTCAAATGGTGCACAGCACTCTTGCCACACATGATGACAGGTCAAATGGCCTCTTGTTTCACTGACGTGTTTTTATATCTGCATTTTATACTGTTAAGTACGGCGGATGCAAAGGTACCTCACTGCTGAGCATAAAGCTTAATATTACTCCCCTTTCTTTCTTTCTTTTCCTCCTCCTTTTGTCACTCTGTCCTTATCCCTCTTCATCTTGTTCTCTTCTTGTTCCTTTTTTTCTTCTTCTCCTCTTTCCTTCATCCTCTCATCCTGTTTTTTTTTTTCAGTTTATCTCCTTGGTCTCTTCTTGTTCCCTTGTCTCCTTCCTGTTTTTCTTCTTCTCCTCTTTCCCTCATCCTCTCCTCCAGTTTTTCTTCATTTTTTTCTCCCTCCTCTCCATGTCCTCTTCTGTCACCATACCTCTCCTCCTGTTTCTTCCTCCTTTTCCTCCTCCTCCTCCTCCTCTTCCTCTTCCTGTCTGTCTGAGTGCTGCCCCATGCTCCAGCCCTGTGATTGCAGTTTAAATGGCCTCTTTGTCCCTCTGCGCTCTTAGTGACCAGCCGCCAGGCATTGTCCGTTGATTGCTCCACCATTAGAGCTCATTAGCTTCAGAAGTGTGTGTGTGTTCGCCACGACTGAAATTGAAATTATACAGCGTCTTCAAAAACTGCTCTCTCTCTCCCGCTCTCTTTATCTCTCTGTGCTTTTTGCACATCAAGTGTGACCTTTGCTCTCTGACCTTTGTCCTTTTATGCTGAATGCCCATTCAAAACCAGATGGGGAGACTGTGTGAAACAGCAGTGTTCAGACATGTTAAGTGTGGCCAATCTTACCTCATCCTTCCTGTCATTCTAATGCATATGCATAATTCATGGAAATCGTATGAATCATATTTTTGGATACTTCTTCAAGATGGTACTCTAAAAAAGTATACGTGCCTGATATATACTGTTTATATGTGTACATGCTCCCTGTTGAGGACGAGAAAACTGGTCTCACTGACTAACTATGCGGCATATTTTACAATGTTTATCAATTAGCACTATCTGTCGCTGTCAAATAAACTAATAATGTAATATAAAAATAAATATATATAGCAGATGTAGTTCCCTGCACATCTTTTGGGAGTAGCAAAAGCTTTAGCTTGGTCAATACTGTAACTTTTAATCATGTTTGCTCACTTTAATGACTTTGAAAGTGCTGATTTACTTGATCGTTGTGTCAATATCAGCAGGGCGCCCGGTCACTGCACAGGAAACTTGTATCTTACTAAATTTGGACTGCTTCGGAGATTTAGAATGCAATAAAGTCGGACATTGGTATTTGCATCTTAAATGTCAGACGAAGTTTGATTTAAGCTCTTTATTTTCCGGTTTCGGGCCTGCACAAACTTCGTTAAAAGTAGGGCATGTTCTGAGCATGATCGGCAGAAGGTCTTCATTTCCTGATGGATGATGGAGAACTTCGTTTTCGGGTCGTAGGCATCATTACAGTCCCATTTGGAGAGGTTCAGACAGTAATACAATATCTGTTCATTTACTTGTTTGCATAATGAAACCATGCTACTGAATGATAATGAACCCTAACATTCAGGAATAAATGAAAATATAATTTTTTTGTTTCTTTTTATATTAATCAAAAACGGGCTCAGCTGTGAAAAACAAGGCCCCCACCCTCCCTGCCAAAATTCAAACGCGCACTGACGCGACACGGAGGCCCGATAACATCGGCATCGACTGTGAGCGATCGAAGAGCCGCCGTTTGGCTAATTTGGCCACGCAGTGAGATCAGGGTAATTACACTCTCGGCCCCACAGCTTAAAGGGTTCTTTGTTTTCAGGAAAGCCCCCTTCAGCAAGGGGATGGGATTGAGTCACAATCAAACACGCATGCACACACATACCCCTGACCCTCCCAAAAATACCCCCCCCACATGTTTCCCAAGTAGTGGCCACTTTGGCAAACAAAGCACCAGTTCACAGCAGCCCCACCCACATCACAATGTCTGCAGTCAGTCTGTCTGTCCACAGGCCCAGTGTTGCCAAACACCACAATCACGATGTTAGGATTTTTCAGAATTTTTTGGAATTTTCAGAATGTTAATTTCATCTTGGTTTGTCGGGGTTAGAGATTTTAGCGATTGGAACACACTGGCTTAACTTCAGGAACGCTGGAGGAAGTTTCACTCGAGAAAGACGGACAGCAGCATACTGCATTGTGCATCTATATGTGGATCATGAAGCAAGACCTGAGCTTTGCCAACGTTGGACAAGTTTTCCCTTCAGAGGACACACAGTTTGAGTACTGCATGAAGCATTTGTCAGTGAGTTCTGAAGCAATACCTCAGCGTTAGGACGATGGTGTTGAAAAGGAGGTCACTTCACAGGATGCGTAATTCAGCACAGCAAGTCTACGATCTGCAGCTGGATGAAAGGGTGCCACCGTCTACTGTTTGCTTGTTAGAAACCATTATTTGGAATTTTAATAATGCGTTTTTTATTATTATTATTATTTTTCCTGACTTTGCAGTTATGTGCCATGTTTTTTTTGTTTTTTTTTCTCGGTTAAATGGAAAAACGCCAAATATAACTGCCGAGTCCCGTTGCTTGTGTCACAGTGCGCATTTAAGCAGAGTTACTCAATTACCGTAAGTGGAAGGTGACTTCCATGGGGCTTCCTGCGATTCGAAGCCCAGACTTTTGTGCATTTGCATGTAATTACGGCAAATGGCAGCTCTTCCTTTTAAGAGTATGTCAGGTTAACAGCTATTCGCTCACTTTTAGCCCGCAGGCCGGCTCTTCTGCTGGAAGGAGGGACTCGCTGAGACTTCAGGCCAAGCCCAGGATGCCTAGTCTGCTGTTTTCAAGCCCAGTTTGGGCTCCTTCTTTTAAAATGGGTTTTCACTGGTTATCCAGAATAACTTTGGTGAATAGATTTCTCTGTTATTCGAGCTAGCTTGAAATCAGTTTCATGCATCCAGATGCACTATAGCAGAGTATCTGTTACGAACAAAGACAGCCTCATGAATATTTGTACTTAAGCATTTTTATTAAGTTTGCCAGTACCCTGGAGTCTGAAAAAAGGGAAGTAACTGCTTAATCTGCTAGTGCAACATTAGATGTTGAAAGCCTGACAATAATGTGTATATTTTTTTATGACATAATGTTCAGGTGATGCTGAGTTTTAATAATAACAATATATTTTATCTTTTTGTATTTCCTTTGTGAATATAGGACAGCGGTAATGACAGTGGCGGTTTCCGCCGCAGTGCCTTTGACTTTCTGGCACATTGGGGCTAGCGTTGGGCTAGTTTTTATTTAGCATCGGGCTATTTCTGTAACACAAACCTGGCAGGGCCGGGCAGGGAGATCCAGCAGACAGGGGGAAACCGGAGACGGGTCCGCAGGGAGGGAGTGAGCGATGGAGAAACCCAATCCGGCTCTTTCTCTCTGTCGCACAGGGACGGGAAACTCCATCGCACTGATCCCCGCCCCCCACCCCCTCGCCCGCTAACGAAGTTAGTGCCCCTAGTGGGGGTCTTTTCCACTCCTGGTTCAGGACCTCATGGGGGTCACGGGGCATATCTGTTTATATCTTCCTAAATCAAAAACTGGAGCAACCAGGTGTGGTGAACGATCCACTTTAGCTGATCGGAGAAACGAGTTTTGAGCAACAGCAAAACCCAGCGTTTGCTATGGCTCTCCAGAGCCTGCATTGAGCACCTGCACATCTACAGAGCTGTGCTGCCCTCTGATCTGCCTGTTCTTTCAGCGTTTCAGCAACGGCCTGCTGATGTCAGTCAGCCTCTCATGAAAAACAACTATGGCATTTATGTAAGGGGATTACTGTATAAATATCACACTAAAACCTTAAAACCCTACAGGAGTCTTATAGGCCACCACAGGAAACTGGAGCATATAGAAATGACTGAAGTAATGAGAAAAATATCCAACCACAGCATTATCAAATGCAAAAACCATACAATTTACCTTTACAGTTAACATAGTGAAGTTTTATGTGGTGTGTTTTGTTTGATTTGAAGGTTGGACATTTCAATGTTCGCAAAATGTTACGGACGATTCAGGTCCCCAGTCCTTCTGAACCCCCATCTTCACACCATAAAAGACCACTGATTGGCCCCCCACGCCCCCCCTCCCCAGCTCCTCGCGCCTATCGCCTGCACCCCTGGCCGAGGAAGAGGCTTTGCTTGTTTAAGGGCGCTTTTGTGAGCAGCTGTGACTCTCTTACCTGCTACTGAGCAACCTTTCCTTACATAAACACCCATCGATTACTATTTTTCTGTTTGTTTGTTTTTTGTATTATTTCTTCTCTTTTCTCCCCCATCCCCCTTCTTCCTCTTTTCAAATGTACCGCACCGTCCCCCTCCGGATGCCCCTTTGAAGAGCCAGGTCGGGCATTAGCGGCCCTGTGTGTCCCACTGTTTCCGAAAGGAATGGGTAATGAAAGGTGAAGCGTTTGATTGAAAGGCGTTTGTCCTGGGCTTAGTTAGGTCCGTGCGGCGTCGTTAGTTGCCTGCTGGCGCACCTCGCGAGGCCTATTGGAAATCTCTTGCCCCGTGCTGCGATGAAAAAGGCCGCGGCTACGCTGTCGCTAAGAGCTGGCCGTGCGTATGGCCACCCCCGCTCAATCATCAACCAGACCCCCCAGCCCTTTTTGTGGAGCTCCAACATCAGAGTGAGCATCCATAAGCATAGCAAAGGAGGAGGGCCTTGCTAATTAGGCTCTTTGGGTTCAAGAGTGACATAAGTTTGAACATCTTTACAGTTTTGCATTGTGCTACGTGAAGCCCCTAATCATTGTGTTTTCACTAGCATTGTGTAAGTAGTGACTGAGCAGCAGTGTAGTATGTGGTTATGGAGCTGAACGTGTTGGGCCTTGCCAACAGAAAGGTTGCATGTTTGGTTCCAAAATGGGGACTGCCTTTGTACCCTGGCTTCATGCATTCCCAGAATGGGCAGGCTTACTGCCTGCATTTAGTGACTCTGCTGTTAGCATATCTTGATTGGTAGTGGCAAGACAAAGGGGTAGCTTGACTGGTTTACAAGAGTACAACAGCTCCGCCCATTATGGGGTTGTGAAGCTTTGCTTGTCTGTCGTTGTGCCTAACACTGCACTTTCTAGTTCTCCTCAAAGCATTTTAGTTTTTTCTGCTCGAGAGAGGCAATGTTGCTCCTTAATGTGTGCGATTGAAAGCGGGAGGGGGAGGAGGGAGGAAACGCGAGGTGACCCACTCCATATACCCACCTGCCTGTCTTCAAGGAGCGATGATGACACCTGTCCCGTCCCGTTTTCGGATGGGTTTATTTAGATCGCGAATGTCAAACTCAAGTCCTTGAGGGCCGCTGTGTATGCAGGTTTTTTTTTTTTTGTAGTTTCCTTTCAATCAGCCGACAGTTAAGGCCTTGGAAACAAGGTGAGCAAACTCTTTAGCCAATCAATGATCCTAATTATTCACTCGAGTGCTGGAACGCGCCAAAAATAAAAAAATAAAAAATAAAAAAGACAACGATACTGAGGCCCTCCAGGACTGGAGTCTGACAGGAGTGATTTAGATAGTGATCGGCGCCCCCCTCAGGTGAGCAGGTGCTGGAGCAGACTGTCACAGATGCCCAAGGCTCAGTCCAGCTGTGAAGGTGTATCCGGATGGGTCAAGGAGGGTGGGGTGTGTTCGGGGGGGGTGCCCTTTTTCCCGCTCTGCCTCCAGGCTCGTCCCAGGCTGTTCGGAAACAGGTGCGAGCATACCTGACCCGCCACATGGGCCCCTCTCTCAGGTTTTTGGTCTCGTCACACCTCACTTACGCCATCGAGGCGACGGAGGAGGAGCCATGGAGCTGTCAGTTATCCCTCCCCCCAATCATATGAAAAGGGAAAAAAGGAAAACTCCCACTCACTGGTTCAGTTTCAATTTCCACCTCCATTTATTCTCAGTGTGAGAGCACAAATGGTTTCTAGGAGCATTTAGTTTTAATAGGGGGGAAATTTCACTTACAAGTAACTTCTAAAAAGAAAAAACTGGTAGTTATCTTGTGTTATGCTTCAGAAAAGGGTGTGTTGGCCTTCAAGAAGTCTTTACAAACGGCTACATTGGAGCAGTCGGTAAGATCATTACTTACATGAAATAGGAGCTGAAATCATAAAAAAGTTGTGAAAAATTGCTTTTTGTTGTTTGCCATCTACAGGAGTTTTTTTCTTTTTTTTTTGGGAGTGTGTGGATTTGCGGGTGGGCAGAAAACCTCCCGCTGTCCCTTTGTAGCACAGAAAAACCAGCCCATTACTCACTTACCGTTAATTTGCATGCTGGCCCCTCCGTCTCGCTGCGCTGAGAGCCTGCAGATGCTCTGCTCACAGTCCCAGATACTTTTAAGTGTATCAGTGTTTCCTGCGTGCGTCGGAGTCCGACAGGGGTTTCCAGGAAACACGGCTAATGGCTCATGTATTAGCGATCGGGTGCCCTTAGATGATCAACGCTCTGCATTTTTCATAGCCCATGATGCCTTCCCCAGTTTAGCCTCCATAATTGTCCATATCATTCCAACATTTCAACGCTGAGCGATATAAAACCTGTAAGAGGCCCTCAAGTTCTCCAGTCCATCCCTGATCTCTGTCAGCTATAGAACACATCCTGCAGTCTGAAACCGGCATTGCACAATGATTGGAGTGAGATCAAAGAGAAGACATTATTTTCACATTTGGTTCCATGAACTACCACATCACCACTCTCTGCTTCTGCTTCATGACTGTTTGTTTGACTGAAATCAGGAAGTGAATCTGGCTGGGGCTGGGCTTTCGTGTTGCCTCTGACACATCCTTATGTGGATCCATTTGTCCATTTCTGTGCTCTAGGACCTGGTTTTGGTCAGAGATGAGGGATGCGGCAGAAAAGACAGAAAATGTTAAATACAAAGTGAGACATTTCTGTTTGTGACATTTTTTATCTTTCTTATTTTGGCATCATGAATGTATTCCTCCTGACATTTCACAAATGGACAACTCCGAAACTGAGCAAAAGAGACAGAGAGAAGAACAGAAAGGCAGAGTGATCGCGACTGAGAGAGACCAAGTGAAAAAGAGAGGAGAGGCAAAGTGAGAGAGGATAGAGATATCGTGAATGACATCACCTATGCTTTTACTCTTTTAGCGATATGATTCCTCTCCTCCTGCAAATAAAGCATTTCTCTAATTGAAACTGACAATAAGAAGACGTGAGACAGAGACTGGCGGAGAGAGGGGGAGTGGGAGAGCTCTGTGCCTGTTTGCAGGAGAGTGCAGACCGCAGCGGCAGGATGAAGCTGTGGGCCAGACGCTGGAGAGACCCGGGTGCGTCACTCGCCCCTGCTATATTCCGCAGAGGAGACGCGAGGGTGAAAAATGAGAAGCTAATAAAAGATTTGGCCGGAGCTCTTAATGCATGCGTCTGTGCATCAGGAGCTCACGGGGGGCTCCGCGCTCTCCGGATTGTGTTTGCGCGCGCCGCGGAAATCAAATAAAGCTCTGCCAGCCTATATCTCTCCCCGTTTCCTCTCCCTCCTCTCCGAAAAAAAAACCTGCTCACACGTCTTTGCCTGCGCGTCTCTGCTGTCTGAGATGGCACAGTTGGGGAGGTCACACACCTCCCCATCTGAATTTTTCGTTTGCATGTCCTTTCTGACTGAAGCACCATAGAGAATAGTCTCTTAAAATTACCTGTGCATGTCTGATGTGTGAAAGGAGAGACTTCAGTCAGTTCTTTACGTGTCTGTGTAAAGCTTCTCATTCCTCTGTTCTCATTTGACTTGATGTTTGTGTCTGCACTGCCTCTAACGGCCCCTCTGAAATCGGCTATAAGTTTGACGTTTGCATCTGTACTTTCCTAAAATACACAGAGCCCACTTTCATTCTTTGTGGATGCCTGCTGTCTCAAAACGGCACAGAGCTCAGCATCTGAAGCTCACCTGTGAATTGTCTAGTGTCTGGAATAACACAGATTTCAGTCCCAGAAGTGCGCTCCCTGAGTTTGCAGGTACACCTCTGTAGCCAAAAATGAACTAGCAAGAGTGCACATGATGATGCCACATTTAAAAAAGGAATGAATAAATAAATAAATAAGCACGCTAAAGCATGTTCTTTATCAGGTACTCTGCCCTGATTACTCTGGAGAGCTGAAACGCGATAGGTCCGCCTCCCGTTTCATGTTGTTAATCATGATTATATGTTGAGCAACTCAAGGGCAGCAGAGCAGCGGCTGTATTAATAATCCATAAGAACCTCCTCACATGACCTTTAAAGCACAGCTTGTGTTCTCCTAAAGGGTTCGAATAAGCCAAAATAAATACGGAGAGATGGAGAAAAAGGAGTTAATTTACCTCATCTGCAGACCTACAGTATGACAGATATGCCTTGGCTAACTTGCCTGGAGTTGGGGGGGTAAGTCTGTGGTCTGCTTGGGGAAAGCCCTGGGTTGTCAGGTGCCGGTTAGGTGGAAGGGGGGGGGGGGGGGGACATGACTTAACGGACTGTGTCCAGGGGTCGCTACTGAAGGATTGGCCACTAATCTGTAAGGGCGGAGACGGAGGTGCGCTGACACAGAGGAGATCAGTGCGGTTTAGGAACCCTCATCCTGTAAGGTGGTGTATGGCTGTTTGCATGCGTTCATGCATGTGTGTATGCTTGTTTGTGTGCGTGTGTGTATGTGTGCATGTGTTTGTGTATACGTACATGTGTACAAGTATGTGTTGTGTTCCCGTGTATGTGTGTCTGTGTCTGTGTGTGTGTGTGTGTGTGTGTGTGTGTGTGTGTGTGTGTGTGTGTGTGTGTGTGTGTGTGTGTGTGTGTGTGTGTGTGTGTGTGTGTGGGGAATGTGCCAAGGGGCCCTTAGTTTTTCTATTAGCTTGTTTTTTTTCTCTCTCCAGAAGAATGTTCACCTCTAGAAAATGTCACTCTGTGGTTTTGTAGTTTTATCCGCCGTTCTCTTTTAACGTGTCTGTTATCTCAAGCCCGTCCGGAACTGTCCCGAAGGGTGCGACCCCACAGCCGACCTGCATGCCAAGAGCCATTCACCCGCAGCAGCGGAGTGAGCGTGCTCAGTGTAGCTTAACATCGAGGAAGTGGGGCCTGCTCAGAGCGGCGGATTGAGCGCGCTCAGTGGTGTTCGTAAAAGCTGGAAAATGGGCACGCCTCGTGCACACACTTATCCACCCCTGAACAGGGTTTTGTCCTAAAAACCCAAATAGTTTTATTTCATTGTATTTATTTATTTATTTACTCTAAATAACTTAATCTGGAATAGCTACAGACTGAGCTGTGTTTCAGACCTTGTGCTCTCACCTGTTGTGTAATACTAAAGGTTAGACAGGTGTGTTTGGAGGTGCAGGGCCTAAGAGATGGGAATAAGACCTGAGTGAGCTCATGCTGTTTGTGAAGCCAGTGCCTGGCCAGTGCCATGCATGATTTATGACCCTCTACTCAATACAGAGTGTTTAAAAAAAAAAAGGATGTGTGTTTTTTTAACAGGTTTAAATTGCTGCCGAATAAAGCTTGACCGCTTTTTCCGGTCTGGGTGCAGCTGTTTGTTATTAATTTAGAAACCTAATCGGCCAGGCAATGGCCAGATAACAGGCAGTGGTGGGGCCGGGTTGTTGGTCATGTGACCGGCCACACGCTACCCGGAGTCGGCTATCACGAACACAACCGAGCCCGCTGCCGTGGACCTAACTGGCAACATCTCTCTGAAGGGGCTCTTACAGCATCTGTATTTCTTTTATTATTTTTATCTCCCACCCCCCACACCACCCCCCCTCCCCCAGGCTCTCCAGGGGCTTTACATGTCTTAGCATGATGCAGCAGTAGCAGCTCCGTGTTCTACAGGAAGCCACATGTATTTCTGCAGGATGCATGCTGTCTGAGTGCGTGGCAGGAGATTCAAAGTTTTTTTTTGGTGGGGGGTCGGGTTGTTGTGGAGGGGTGGGGGTGGTGGAATTGGGGACTGTGGGCGGAGCACGGGTCTGTGTTCTGGGCCCAAGGAGACGTGTTAACCGGTGAAAAAACAAGCAGCAGAAAATCTCAGCCCATTAGGAGGAAAATAATGTAGCGCTCCGCGGCGCTGGTGGGAATACAGCGCTTCTAATAGACGGAGCAGCATCGGGAGGTTACCCACCTCACACGGCGGCGGAGGCTGATACCGTCAACCGTGAGCCGATTTCTAATGCAGGGGCCGCAGCCAATGGTGTGACAGCAGAGCTTCCCGCACCCCCAACCACCACCGCCGCCGCCGCCACCCTCCCCCGCTAATGATTCTCGTCCCCGTGGCTTCATCAAGAAAGATCATTAAGGGATTTAGCAGAGGAACGTCCTCATCAACTGTGCGAGCTCCATCCACGAATGTCTCTTTGTTTTTCTGCTCACTGACGTCGTCTGAGGCTTCTGGGGAAGGGTGGGGTCTTGTTTTTTTGTGGGGTGGGGGGTTGGCGGACTCAGATTAGCTTCTTTTTTTAAACTGTTGGAAAATGGTTTCCGTACAGTGTGAAGAGGCTCAGCGATGAGCGCGTTCCCGCATGGGCGGCCCCTGACCCGGCCCTCCGTAAAGCACATTCTAGCCGCGCAGGAGCTGAATTGTTAATGGTCCACGTTTTGGTCATTCACTTTTCATGGGAGAAGCCGCATAACGGGACACAGTGAACCTGGAAACTGTAATTATCCATCATGCCTTTGTGCTGGGGGTTTAAAAGACCTCGCCTGTGGTCTTACCTCCAAATGAGCTCCTACCTGCGCACTTTGAAGATTTGCATTGGGGCGGGGACAGTGGCCTTTTCCTGCTTTTATTTATTTATTTTCAGCTTCAATTTTTTCCTTTACTGTCCTGGATGTATTGGATACACCATCAAAAACAAATAATCCGGGAATGTGGTTTCTTCTGAATTTAGATGAAAGAGAGACACAGACAGAAAATGCGAGGCGCTTGGCTGTGGAATATGGCCTGTCTGCTTTGGGATGGCTTCAAAGCACGGTGACATAAATTTGTGATAACGGCAGTGCACTTTTGCCAAATTGAACTGTTGTTTTTCTCCTTTTTTTGGGTGGTGGGGGGGAGGGGGGGTTTATTCTGGGCTTTCGGTAAACACGGCCATCCCTTGATCACAGTCATGGAAAACACGAGCCCTGCCAGCTGGTACCCCCTATTCCCCTGAAAACTCTCTCTCCTCCTTTGAGTGATTACTCTGTTTTTCCTCTCTTTTTTACTGCCTTTCTTCCCTTTTTTGCTGTTTAATTTGAATGTACATGTGTGGTTTCATGAGTTCTTGTGTGTTTAATTACAGAACATAACTGGGGGGGGGGCTCCCAACTGAGAGGCCTTTTGTAACTTGACTGCTTTTTTCTGCTTTGTGCCTTTGTCTCTCCCTCTCTCTTTCTCTTTCTCTTTCTCTGTGTCTCTCTCTCTTTCTGGCTGGCCTCCATTTTAGCAGTCCAAACTTGTGACGCAAGTATGAAAAAGAGTGCATTGTAGGAGATAACTGGTGCCTCCTTTATCTATGTTATCATTGTAATCGTTTTACTTTTGTCAAATTGACACCGCAATGTTTGAAATAAACACATAGTAATTACTCAAGATAGTAAGTTTAGAACAGTCCTGCACAAGTTTTGTCCATTAACACAGAGCCCCCCCACCCCCTCATGAAGGCCAAGATAAAAATAGAGTACAAACACTATTAATTGAGTGACCTCATCCGGTTTAATTAAACTTGCAATGACTTCAGGAAAGCGGTCACCTGGAATAAAAATGGCTTATTCTTAATGATTTGCCTGATGTCCAGCTCTACACCTTGATTAAATGACAAAATAAGAGTTCGCTAATTCTCATTATCTAAAAACCTTCCCCATTCTATCTCATTCAAATTCATAGTGCTTTATTGGCATGACAAACTTTACATTTCTATTGCCAAAGCATGGCACGGAAAATGTGGAACAACAGATGATAGATAACCACAAAGCATAATATCAGAACTATGAGACTAATAAAAATAATAATAATAGTTAATAATAATAATAATAATATAATAATACTGTGTATCCCTCTATCCCAGCAGAAGAAGAGTGTGTTAACTGCACGGAGGAGTGCAGAGTGCTAGGGCACTCGGACCGATGCTGGATGCCCCAGTTCCCAGCGGGGGGGAACCAGGCGGAGGGGGCCGACTACCGCACCAACATGTTCGTCCCCGCGGGGATGGAGGTCGCCGTGGAGACAGAGACCTACGAGACGGTCAACCCCAACGGGAAAAAGACATTCTGCACCTTTGGCAAGGAGAGGCGGGACCACACCATCCTGGTGGCCAACGTTAAGCCCTACCTGAAGGCCAAGCGCGCCCTCAGCCCGCTGCTCCAGGAGGTCCCGTCCGCCTCCAACAGCCCCACCAAAACCTGCGTCGCCAAGGGACCGGCGGGAGGCGAGGGCAAGTCGGTCGGCTGCGGCGGCCATTACGGCCCCCCCGACGGACAGCAGGCCTCGCCCAACAAACAGCTGAAAGAGCCGGTCCCGTTCTCGACCTCCGACCCCGTGGCTAAGGCCCTGACGGAGGTGCGCGCCCGCATCAGTCAGGACTCCAGCGAGATGGACTGCGTGCTGGAGCAGCTGGATCACCACGGCAACGCCGAGGCCCACCGCGAGGGCATGGATGCCGATCAGGTGGTGCGGGACATCGACAAGCTGCTGCAGGACTGCCGGGGCAGCGAGGCCACGCCTCTCAGGAAGTGATGTGATCGATTGGGGGAGGGGGCTATTTGGCAGAACAGCTTGGGGGAGCAAAGGCCACGCCCCCCTCAGGAAGTGATGCGGCATGGGTCCCAAAAGGCTAAAACTGAAAAATAGAATGGAGTGTTTTTTTTTGGATTTTGGGGTGGGGGGGGGTTGGAGGGGTGGAGGAAAATCGAGAAACAGCAAAGCCCATATGACTTTAGCAAGACGCTGCTTCTCTCCTCCTGTTCTAAGCATTTCAAGTGTCCACCAGCTCACAGCGAAGTTCACTGCAGTCCTTCAGCCGAAAACACACTCACATGTGGCAGGGGAGAGCATGTGTGTGTGTGTGTGTGTGTGTTTCCACAAGCGTGTGAGCGTGTGTGTGTGTGTGTGTGTGTGTGTGTGTGTGTGTACATGTGAAGGGCGTGTCTGCCGCAGGCATGGAAGTTTATCATGACAATCGGTGTAAAAGCAGAGTGTTCCACACTCACGGGGCATATTCAGAGATACAGGAGAGATGGAGAGAGAATCACACAAAGCGTTTCTGAAATTGTGATATCGTTCGCAAGAAAAATAAACAAAAGAGGACATGTTAAGTCTTAAGACTCTGGGTGGGGTGCAGGTGGTGGTGGTGGTGGTGGTGTGTGGGGGGGGCTGGGGGGGTTGTTTAAGAAAAATGTAATCATTCTTCACTTGCCATTATTGATCACCTGTGTAAACTGTATTCCCATATATTTATCTGACACATTCTAGAACATTCCAGATTGGTGAAGCAGTAAAGACACCTTGTTCGACGTGTAAAGCACCTCATCGCTCATCACTTTCCCTATCGCTCATGTGCAGTACTGTCCATGTGTCTAGCCCCGCCCTAATGCAATCACAAACCTGTATATAAGGGACATTTTTCCTCTACTGTGAAAGATATATACATATATATATAGCTACATATGTATACACTTATGTATAGTGTCCAAATATTAACAAAAATATTTATACATTTTTAAAAAAAAAAATTAAGCAAAAAAAAGCCTAAACAGAAAAAGAGCAAACAAAAATGTGTTGAAAACACTGAAGTGCAGTTAATTGTGAAATATTTATTTATAAAACTGCAGAGGACACTGAGACGGCTTGGAGATTTGGGAGAAGGAGAAAAAAAAGCATAAAAAGGAAATGTCCCTTCACATATCATTGTACACAATATCATTTAATGTGTAAATGTATCAAATTAAATGTGTTTACATCAAAATGACATATTTTTATTGATTTACTGCAATTTCTGTGCATATGAGCCAAATTGTTAAGTGTATAAGAGCTATATTGTGTATTTTATTAAATTAATATATAGTTGTGTTGCAATATACAGTACATGGGCTTATATTGTATTTGGCAACTGTTGCCGTGGTAGACGTCGAACTCTATGAGTTTACTTTCTTTTGTTCCACTGCTCCTCTTCCTGCAGGTTTGAGCTGCAGAGCAACAGTGCAGTCTCTATCAGAATTCGCTCTGAACCACTCGGATACATAAACTGTTCAAAGATAAATGAGCCAGCTGACAGGGACGAAGTAAAAAAAGCAGCAACCAACACACGATTGAACGAGTGCTTCTACAAAAAGCCAACGTGATGTTCGAAGGCAGCTAATTTTTTTTTTTTTTTTTGCTTTTTTGTTTTGGTTTTTGGAAGGAAAAAACTTGCCATTTATACAGCAGTCTTATTTCCTTATTAAACATAAAACTGCCTTCCCTGCGCAGCACTGAACTCTTCTGGTGACTGTTGCACCCGTGACTGAATGACCATGTGGTTGAAGGATTCGCAGAGGAATTTGCTATTTTTGCATTTTGTAAAGTAGGACCAAAAGAAAGGGTTCCTTTTGAGCAGTTTATGTATATTATATATGTACTGCATTATTGTATTTGTCCGAGTTTTCATTTTCTCAAGATATATCGAACTTGATAACTGAAATTCTGAAAAAAAAAAATATTTTCTTTTTTTTAAGTGTCTTTTCTAATTCAAGCACTGTTCAAGTAGAAGAAGCATAATTTCAAAAAAAGATTCTTTCAGATCATGTACAACAAGGTTTCAGACAGCCTGATGTGTTCACTTTACAGTTTTGTAAAATGCAAAGTTTTTTTCCAAATATGACAGCAACTCTTGGGGAACGCTTAACCACGTATAGTGATGTGGGCTGGAATTGGCTTTAAAGACATTAAAGAGGTCTGCTTTAGATGGAAATAGAGGATCAAGATGCCATGTGGCTACATTTCACTACTCACCTGAAACACCCATTTTGAACCTTCACAGACTCATGATCAAATGGGACCCAACCTCATCTTCTCTGTGCATTATGGCAAGGCTTGTGGTGCAGAAACGCAGAACCTGAAACACAGCACGTTAAAACTGTCATTTTGTGGGAAGTTTGTTGTGTCATAGAACAACGGGGCTTGGAACAGTCAAAAGATGAGTGTTCTGTGTAAATACTTTGGAAAACAAGGTTTCATGGAACCTTAGATGGACTTCACTGTGAACCAATCATTCTGTTTTTCTGCTCCGGTTAGAAATGTGTTTAATTGGTTCAGGTGATTGGCACATCATTGTAGCACCTCCCATTGTAAGGGTTCCTGAGACCTAACGTTGAACCCATGGCCAAGGTACACCTGGGATATGTATGAATTGTCATCCAGGCAGTTAATGACATCATTGTTACATAATTGGATCATTGTTATAATAAATTATTACATGTGGCCGTATGAAGTCTTGAGTACCTCAAATGTTTGGTCACATGTGTTAATTTCATGATGCCAGGATGACACAGGGAACTGAAATGTTTCTGGCAGTCTGAGCTTCTGGGTTTTTTTCCACTGCTATAGATTGTAAATATGTTGCTCTGGGTTTTTTCCCCACATTACCACAAATCTGTTTTTTTTTCCACTTCTCCCTGATCATCGACTTGCAAGCTCAAAACTGCAATGCAGAAACTTTCTTTTCTTTCTTCCCTTTACTTTATGTTGTAGTAGATTTATCAACGCCCTGGCAGAGACAGGCGTTGGGAAAAGAGGAAGTCTTTTGTGTTGGTTTGTAAATGAGATTTTTAACCAGGATGACAAGTCTGACATTTCCTGACATGCTCGACACGCTCGCGAGAACGCCGCAACAGCCACAACAAGTAATGAAGCAGTGCGTTCCTCATGCCACAGATCCCACTTCTACAAACGCCCCGCGCCAGCCTGACAGAACCATTTCACTTCCTGTCCCATTCACATCATCCCACCGCCACTAAATCCTTTTATTTAAATGAACGCCGCCTTCAAGCAACATAAATGTTTTGAGAGAGGTAACCGAAACCCACACAGAAGGATATGGAGTCTTTTTATTGTGTATTTTTTTTTTAAGAATATTTTTTACCTCCTGTTTCATGGCTTTCACCTGTTTATGTGTGTGCGTGTGCAAAAACTGTGCCAGGTCTAAGTAATAATTAACGTTGGAAAGTGAAACTGTACTCTTAAGTATTTTGCAACCTTTTTTTTTAAAAAAAAAAGACTCCATTGTCTCATTGAACAGTTTTGCCTCTTTTTTGTTTTTTTGTTTTTTTTTTTTCTTCTCTAAAATATCCTGCGAATTTAATGGACTGTCACGGGTCCTGTGTTGAAATTTAAGGCCAGTAATCCAAGCGCATAAATAAGACTGTACTCTGTGTGAAGTGTAAGACATGCTTTATTACCCTTGGCTTTCAAGCTATTTGCTGGCTAATGGAGTAGAAGTTGCTGAGGTCAACACGTAGTTGGAAATCTAGTATAATGTACACTCCCTCATTATTGTCTAATTACTTTCTTTTGGCACTGGGAAGGATTAATTGAGGAATTAGATCATGGGGAAATTTCGGCTATCTAAGTTTGTTGGTTTGCAGCGTAATTGAATGAAATCGTTGACTGAGGCCCTGTTGCTTACTTGCCCCACCCAACCCAACATTTGTCAGCCCCCACCACCCCCCCACCCCCACCCCCACCCTCATATTGTTGTATAGGGCTCTTCGCTATACTGGGCAACTAGAGAAAAAGAACAGAGACACCTAATGTATGGAAATCTCAACTGCTATTGTCTAACGGCTGTGTTCAATGTGATCTATCTGAAAAAAAAAATAAAAATAAAAAAAAAAACAATTACTAATATCAATGTCTCCTGTTCTCCAGTTCATTAGCACATGAGGTGTGTGCTGATTTTAGGTTAGCACCAAAGGGAAACAACTTTGTGAAAATTAACTTGTTGTGGGGGGTATCAATCATCACCACACATTAATGCGTTTTTTTTTTAAACCAGTCACAACTTTAATTAATTAATTTCCTGATATAAAAGGTGAAGATTACATTATTGATAGAATATTTTATATATTTTGTCTGCTGAAAAGTGCTGAAAATGTGTATTTCATATATTTTAAGTGTCATAAGTGTATGTGTATCAGATCTAGACAGGTAATTCTATTTTCATGAAATGTTTACAGTGCTCCCAGGAAGCACGGATTTTGTTTTCCGTTCCCATCTCATATTTACAGTGTAGCTTTAGACTTTCAGTTCTTAATTTATCTCATTAGTCCAGATTCCAACCACACAAAAGATTAAAGCCCATGTTTGCTGAGAGGCGAATGAATGATGTTGTTGTAGTCACGCGTAACCGTGCTATCTGCAGGGAGAGAGGCCTCCCTCACGCTCCCGGCTGCCCAGGCCTCCGACCAGATTTTCACTAAAGTACCATCCACCAACAAACAATATGGGCATTTGGGTGGGAATGGACTTTCATTCATCCTTCAGGCCCATCAAATTTGAATTTTAGATTCATTATGATTCAGACTGCTCCTCTGAAAGCCATAGATTTCAGTTTAATAACCCTGTGGAAACTGTTTCAGATTTACGAGGGGAAATGCTTCTGTAGTGGCTGAATATCTGTGGATGATTTTATTTAATCATTATATTTTGACATCTTAAAATGACCTTTAAAAAATTCAAGTCTCCCGGGAGCTCAGAAATAAGCATGAGTTAAAGCAAATAGCCGCAAAATGGGGTTGCTTTTTCTCTTGAGCTCAGTATGTGTTTCAAACAAACCCATGCAGTCCTCTCAGGATATACTTGAGGAGTGTCCTCAAAATCTGGCCCAGGCACATAAATAATAAATCCCACTAAATAACACTGAAATCACAGAGGACTGACACTGTCTGAAATCACAGAGGACTGACACTGTCTGAAATCACAGAGGACTGATACTGTCTGAAATCACATAGGACTGACACTGTCTGAAATCACAGAGGACTGATACTGTCTGAAATCAAAGAGGACTGACACTGTCTGAAATCACAGAGGATTGATACTGTCTGAAATCACAGAGGACTGATACTGTCTGAAATCACAGAGGACTGACACTGTCTGAAATCACATAGGACTGACACTGTCTGAAATCACATAGGACTGACACTGTCTGAAATCACAGAGGACTGATACTGTCTGAAATCACAGAGGACTGATACTGTGCATTGCCAGGCTTCCCCACTGGAGAGACACACATCCTCTGTAACATCAGGAAATAGCCGGCAAGGAAACAAACTGGAGATGATTGCTTTCTGGTGCTTTCTCTATTTTTTTTTTGTGAGTTTTATTTATTATTATTATTTTTTTTTTTTTTTCAAAAGACTGAATTAAAGCACTCAGGTGGTACTGTATTGTCTAAAACATGGGTGGGCAACAAGATCTGTATCTGCTCCTGTATTTCATGCAGAATTCAGCTCTTAATTATTTAGTTAGAGAAATTATTTTTCCGATTGGCTGTCTTAACCATATTCCAGCGAAAGAGTGTTCCTTTATCCTCACATGATTCAGTTATTTGTTAGTTAATTAAGACAGGGTAACTGGCTGAAATAAAACCAGCACACACCCCAACCCTCCAGGACCATCGCTGTTTACTCCTGCTTTAAAACCATCTCTAAAAATTGCTTCTGTCTGAACTGATATTACTGTAACGCTAATGTTAAAATATTCCAGCTATATATAATAACATATTGCAGCTATAAAAACATTTCCAGTGTCATATTGACTTGCTGCTTGATATCCCGTACAGAGGGAAAAGACCTGCATTTACATTCAGACATATCAATGTCCAATATCAATATCAACATGACTGTTTCATTCATTAGCGGATTTTAACATCTTCCCCTCTCAAATGTCTGTGTTTCAATTCTAAACAGTATCTACAGATCCATACAGTGAGGGGTGAGTGAAGGTCTGAAGCTGCTCATCCTGGCTATAGATTGTCTAGACGCATTGGGCATGCATGTGTCTGGGCAGCAGTGTAGTATAATGGTTATGGAGCTAGGCCTCCTACTCAGAGGTTGCCAGTTTGATTCCCAGACAGGGTACTGCTGTTGTACACTTGAGCAAACTCCTTACCCCAAATCATTTGAGTAAAATGTGTAGCTGTATGTATGGATGGTGTGTAGATATGTCAACTCTGTAGGTCACTCTGGATATGACAGCTGTTAAACACATAAAGGTTTGCATTGTATAGGTGCTCAGTGCTGAGCTGAATATCCAGCTATCATGCTTATACCCAAACATGGAGTAGAGGCACCTCAAAGTGCAGAGTTATCCTCTCACGTACATTTGCAGGGGTGAACAAGAATGTTTTGGGTTTTTTTTTCTTTTTATGGGGGGTGTGGAGGTTAAGCAATATGCCACGTATAATGTCTCTGCTGTCATCCTACCCAAGAAAGATCGAAAGAATGCCTGTAAGGAGCGTGTGGCCTTGCAGTCATGAAGTACATTAGATAAAAAATGGATGGGCGAGTTGCCTTTGAATTTGGAACTTGCGGAGATGTTTTGTGCCCTCTTGGTTTCAGTCTGGAAACTGGGTTTGTCTCTGTGGACTGACCTTTATTAAAATTCAAATGTGGTAGGGGACACTTTACCAAGTCATATTCATTATTAACATGTTCATTTGCAAATATTCCTGGATTTCTGAAGTGTGAGAGTTACTGGAATTAGTATCTTATCAGGTAAAATAATACCACAAGATAATACCACAGCATAAAAAAGACTGGAGAATCTAGTCTTCAAACACATTCACATTTTTATCATGAATTGGAAAATATATTTAATTTATTGAAGGAATTAGTGATTTCTTTCATTAACTTTTCTGTCTCACTTGATCTGTTTTGCATTTATTCGGAGATCCAGTTCTTAGCAAACAAGCCTGTGAAGGCCTGTTTGATATCAATCCTCATTTTTCAATGTGAATTTTCAGTATATGTGCTTATATCAGAGATATAAATATGTGTTTTGGCTTTTCTTGTTTAAAACTTCTGTAGCCCCGGGCAAAAATAGGAATTAATAAGGGGGAGAAAGCCAACAGTCTCACCATCACTGCACGCACTGCGACGCTTCCAAAACGAGCTGGGCCTGCCAAATTTGTGTAAAAGTTGTTGGGATTTCGGCACAAACAAAACGGAATAGCAATTAGTACACCTCCATCATCCTGACGAGCATACCAGGTATGGCCTGCCTGTGAAATTTGATTGCTTTATAAATTATTTTATCCACATGTTTTAAAAAAATGGTGCCAGGTTAGACAGGCAAAATAAATCAACTGATTTGCTGTGTGAATAATGCTGACAGCAAAACAAGGAAATATCAACCATGTGTGTGTGTGTGTATTAGCCCTCCTACAGAGGCAGGTTCGACTCAGCATATTTTAATTCATTTTCCCCAGCGCAGTGCAAGAAAATGAGGAACAGGCAGTTTTGCAAAACATATTCATTTAAACAAACAAACAAAAAAATAAACTTGGTCCGCATTGTTTATCATGGCCGTTCCCATGATCATGAAACTCTTAATAAGAACTAAATATAATTTGCCATGTTGAGGCGCAGTTTCAGGGACAAGTAAATGGAAAACGGAAAAGAGATATGGTGGTCACTAAACTAATAATAGAGCATTTCAAAAACAACAAAGTGGTTAATTAACAAGCTGCCTCCCTTCCTTATCCAGATACCAGCCGTATTGGAGCATCCGAGGTGGTTTATATACTGTGCTAAACAGGCCACATTCGCTACAGCCTTCCTTATGGCACATAGTCCATCCAAACTATAATGTAATTGCATGTGAAGAGGAGAGGGGCTGTGTCAGGCTTTGTTTATGCATTTCAGATAGATCATGTGGCTATGCTAAAAATCATTCCACCAGTCGATCACTTACATCACACAAGCAGTGTTCTGAACTGTTTTCCAAGGAAAAAGAGGCTCAAATTCGCAATGGTTGGCATCAGCCCTCCCCAAATTAGTCACCAAAAGCACTTGAAGTCTTCAGGTTAACATTTTTCCCAACGGTCCAACATAGTTGTTAGGATTTTCGTTAGTGGCTTTTCGAAAATAAGGTCACTGAGTGGGCTGGTAAAGTGATTAAATATCGTAACAAAGTCACCCCACTTGGCAACAATTAACAAAACCTGCAGAAGAAAAAAGGGGATAAACTCAGACTGGAGGAAGAGCCTAAAAAAAAAAAAAAAAAAAAAAACAGGAAGCGGGAACTGCCATGAGTGAAAAATTTCAAATACGCTCCTGACCCTGATAAAGAAGTTTGCAGCCACTGAATCCAGAGAACTATGGCATAAAACATGAAGTGCCAGATCTGACAAACAACAGCAGCCTTTAAAGTTGCTTATAAAAGAAATGAGAGGAACAAACTGCCAGGCATGGGAAGGAGCTGGATCTGCTACACAGACTCCATATTTGGACCCAGTCCGTCCCACTTGAATCAGAGAACATGACTGAAAGAGCTCACCCAGCTGCCGCTGATGAAGAAAGACATCAAACTTCGTTTTTGTTTTTGTTTTTTTTTGTTTTTGGTGAAAAGCTGGGGCTGTCTGTTTTAGTGTCAGCCAGTGCTAATTAGGTTTTCACTCCCTCTTTTGAAAGCAGGTTGCGTTACCATGCATCTCCTTCCATTAAGTGTCTTTTTTTACATTTTTTATAAAGGAATGGATAGATAGATAGATAAATAAATAAATCAAGATTGTGGGTGTTAAAACAAGCCATCCGGACTGCTACCCATTGCGGAGGTGGAAATAAATACCCCTCCTCGCGGTTTGAACTTGACTTTCACGGCTCCGCTTTCATTGATGACAGGCTAAATTTGAAACAATAGCAAACAACAGAGGGACGGAGAGAGAGCCTGACTCATTTTCCTTGTGACTGACAGATGTGTCAGACGGATATTATTAGAAAGAATGAAAATGACTCAGCACTCGTCAAGATGGGGGGAGGGGGCGTCTCCACAGCGACATGAAGGGCTCAACTCTTCAAAATGAGATCCCGCAGAAATGAGGAGATAGGATTTACAGTGGGCCAAAGACCCTTCATCTCCCTCTCTCTCCCTCTCTCTCTCTCTCTCTCTCTCTAAAAGCCATTTTACTCTTTTTTTTTAAAAAAAGAAGAAAAAACTACTTTATTTGCCTTGACATGAATGGCTACGAAAAGTCCTATTTATGATATGGGCTACGAAGAGCCCGTTTCATAAATATGGAATTAAAAATATTTTTTTTCACATGTCAGACCAACAAAATGTACTTATAAACTAGTGCAGTGCATTCAACAAGCACAGTGTTTATTTGTAATGGTGTGAATGTTATTGGAAGTGCATGTGTTATTGAACAATCCTCATATTGAATATGGTGTTATTTTTGGCATGTTTGTTTTGTGACCCACCTAAACCCCTCCCGGTACACACCATTTGGTCCCAATCCCAGTGTGGAAATCACTGACACAAGGACACAAGGTACACAGGGATTTATTTAATTCATAATTCCCTTGACAACAATCAAATTTTCCACTGTTTTAGTTGTCTGCTGTAAAGAAGCAACGCCCTGCCCCCAAACCCCAACGGATGACCGTCACATTCACCATGCCAGCTTTACATGCTGGCAATGAGCTCATGTTGGTGAAATTAGGACCGGAACAGTTACCGTGCAGTTACTGTGCAGAGCACATGTTGATTTATGTCCGGTGAGAATGTACTTAATATCTTTGTAGATTGGCACAATGGGAGATGCCACTGCTCGCTCTGATAAGCCATGCTGTCCAGTACGGACGCAGATACTTAATGATGTCTCTCCAGCGCAGCCAGAGGAACCGGCGCCAGCTACGCTAAGGGCAACAGAACCGAAAGCTCGGATTACGCACACTTTATCACAACGCGCATATCTCCCTGATTGGCCTGAATGACGCGCCCCGTCGCTAACTGTGCAAAGATGTTGAACGGTGTGGGATGTGTATGATCATTACATTAAATTACATTACATCACCTTTTCATCCAGCCTATCATTTTACTACAACCACCTACTGTTCAACAGAAATGAAGAATATAAATAAAAAGTAATAATGGAACAGTTAATCTGTGGCCACTGAAAGCTTGTTGACCTTGCTCTGAAAATGTTAGCCTGCCTATGAAGACAGGAGAAGAGGAAAGTGTGTGTGTGTGTGTGTGTGTGTGTGTGTGTGTGTGTGTGTGTGTGTGTGTGTGTGTGTGTGTGTGTGTGTGTGTGTGTGTGTTGTGTTTGTGTGTGTGTCAGCTGGTGGACAATCAGCTGATTCTAATTAGCACAGCTCTTCTGCCAGGTCGATGAGCTAATTAGTGAATTCACCTGGTTTTTAGTGAATGGGTAGAACAAAATACATGGCAGGACTTGTCAGACTTGTCCTCCACAGATGTGTGTATGTTTGCATGTGCTGACAGTGCTGTGTGAGGCAGAGAGAGGTGCAAGCAATGCGTTGGATGACTTTCCGTTCCATGATCCTTCCCACAGCCTGCAGAGACTGCAGAAAAATTTGCAACAGCAGTGGCCTCACTGACAGGTAGGCTCACCTGTTGAGGATTTTGTAATCAACACAGGTGTCAGCAATTGACTTTGTTTAGGCCTTCTGCATAAAGCACGGCCTGGCAGGCTGGAACAGAGATTTCCTCTCTCTTTCTAAAGTGTCTTTTGTTCAGCAGTTCTGGCTGTGCTTTTGTTTCTGTTTGAATTCCATGGTTTTCATAGTATTTATTTGTCCTGCTTCTCCATGGGGAGGAAATGAATTAGCTTAGTGATTTTTTTTTGTTTTTTGGGGGTGTAATTCCATCAGATGCTGGAATTTTTCCTCATGGTCAGCACAGGGCGCAGAGGGCTAAACCTTACCCTGTGCCACAGCACACACAAGGTGAATATGTCTGTGCTGAGGTGCAGGGGTAATGCAGCACCAATCCTCCATGAGAAAGTCAACCCGAGCTCCCAGTTACGCTGTTAAGGTGGGTGCCCCTGTGCAATCTTTCTTTAGATTCTGTTGTAAAAATGTTTAGCTGTTTATGGGGGGATTTCAGAAAGCCTCCAGTGTTTTGACAAATGGGGGTAGAATTCTGCCCCATACTCTTTGCTCCAGAACTATCCCTGAAGGTTCCGTGATATTTGCATCTGGTCATTGTGGAGGCTTTTTTTTTTTTTTTTTTTTTTTTTTTTTTTAAAAAGATTATTTTTTTGGCATTTGTTTAGTGGTTGCGGAGGGGGCAGTTTGGGGGCAGGGAGGGTGGGGGGGCCCAGGCCGTATTGAAGTCTGGGCCACTTCGGTGGGGCCTAAGGGCTTATAGCGCAGTGGCTGAAGTTCTTGAATAGGACTCAGAGGGTATGTGGTTCAAGAGACGGCGTAGTTGCACAAAGGAAAGTACACACTTGAGCACGGCCCTTAACCTCGCATTGCTTCTGAGAGGGACTGGCCCCCTCTGGATAAAACCGTCAGCTAAATAACTGGAATGTATACTATAATACTTACATTCTAGCATCCATGAAAGCAGTCCTGAGTGAGGATGTTGTTTGTACACACTACACTGCCTGCGCTCTTTCATACTTCTGGTTTAAAGTAAATAATTAACACCGAGAATCCACTCTGCTTTGATCCAGACGCACTGTGTTGGTGTTGTGTGAAAAACATTATACCTCCAATTCATAAATAATGTAATTCAGAGCAGCAGAGGAAACCAATTTTTTCATTTATCAGCAAAGCATTATGGTCTAGTCACATGGGGTCCTGAGCCAGAATTATTAGATGTTGATTTATTAGCCATTTATAGGAGATAAAGCTGGATGACAACTTTTAATATGTGTACAAAAAGACAAAAACAATGGAGTGCAGTGTGGGATCGGTCACAGGAGGTAAAGAGTCCCTCTTCTGCGTAGGAGACTAATAAAACATTACCAAAAAAAATTCCAAAGCAAGTCACAAGCAGATTCCCACATGAAAAAGAACTATGCCATTACTGTAAGAGATTACTCTAGAAATATTACAGTAAAACTTTTAATTCCTAATGGGAGCCCAGTACCAGGATTGCTATTGCAAATGTGGACATACAATAGAAATAACTGCTAATAAATATAATTATGTATTACACAGCTAGAGGCAATTGCAAGTGTACTGTAGGTCTATTTCATATGGAAGGACTTACCCTTTTCACCATGAGCTGTTGTGGGATCATATACACACATCGAATATTCTATAACTTATCTGTCTCATATGTAACCCTTGACATTTCAGCCATCCATCAGAGATGCGATATGTTCTCTCCTTTAATGCCTTTTCGCTTCTTGATGGCATGATTGTCTATTCAGCTTCACTATTTCAAGGATGGTTCATTTTAACTCAAGTCTTCCATTATTTTTGTAAGACGGGCTGATGGTATCTCACAAATAATGTTGAAATGTAAAGTATCTGAAGCTTTATATACAAAAAAAACTATTTTGATGAAATTATAGCATTCAAAGTAGAAGATTTTAGAAGATATTAATTCTGGGTGGAGTACCCCTGTGAGAGGTGGAGAAACGGGAAGCGGAGGAGATACCATGATTGATTGCCTTCAGTTTTGGAGAGAAGGAGAGGACTAAAGAATAAAAGGCAGGGTCAGGCCCTGTCAAAACAATCAGAGGAAGTTCCCTCCCTCTCTCCATCCTCCCTCTCTCCGTCCCTCCCTCCATCTGTCCCTCCCTCCCTCTCTCTTTCATTTCTCCAATCTGAATGACAGCTGATTGAGTATCTGTGGTTTCTTCCATACTGCTTTCCCCTGCCCATGTTCTGCAGATCAGCTGAATGAAGGAAGGAGGGAAGTGTCACGATTTGAGTGTGTTTGGATGCAGTCCAGGTGTAGCCAGGCTGTGTGAGGGGGAAAAATAATAGAAATATTAATGGCTAGATGGAGAAATAAATTCTCCACCCTTGGGAAGCTGGACAGACTGAAAGTCCAAGGATAGAAACGAGGGGGGGAGGGGGAGATGAAGTGAGTTGTGAACAGGAGGCTGTGTGATTTAGGACCAGCTCAGTTACACGGTTTAGTTTTTTTCTTTTCGGGGAGGAAGGGGTGGGGGGGTTCGGGGGGTGTGGTATCACTGAAAAATGGATGGAAATTGGGCACCGACACAAGATTAATATCGCTCCAGTTGCCCATGAAAGTGCATGAAAAAACACCCCACCTTAAAATGCACAAGATAATCATCTGTGGTTGCTGGAGCATCAGCCAGTCTCACACAGCGATGAGAACGACGTGGCAGTCCTGCCACTCATTTGACGCGCTATTGAGCCTTCGGTTCACGGCGGTGACACCCTCAGGTTGTGAACAGTCGGACACTGGAGATCTGATAGCCAGCGTTGTTACATAACCCATCGGCAGCAGCTGCAGGGCTGGATACCGCTGGGCCCTGTGCGTGCTGTCTGTGGGCCATTTGGGCTTGGGCCCGCCCACTGGCAGCCAGCAGTCAATCCCATTGGGTAAGCCCATCCAGGGCCCACAACAGACACCACTCATTGGTTGATTGTGAGCAGCCCTTACAAAGCAAGCGTGTGCTGTGTGGGTCTGCAGAGGGTTGTGTTCCTCACTAAATGTGCATGAAGCTGGGGCTTTCCGCTGGGGGCCAGTGGTGGGGTGCCAAAACTTTCGCCAGAATCTTTGCCTTTTTTGGGCAAAATCTCTTGGGTTCCATCTGAGGCAGCCATGATGAGCTCTTTATTTTTATTTATTTATTTTTTTGCCAAAATAGGCCCACAGGGGCCAGCATGCTTATGCTGGCTGGGGAGAGTGATGAACAATATTGAGAGACAAATTAGAGTAAATTTAGAGTTCAGGGCTCACCATTCCACCTCTCAAACACAGGCCATGCTCGCCCACCATGTCTAACCCACTGAGAAACTATTCAACACAGACTGTATTTCAGGTGCAAAAAACTCTCAGACATTCTTTCCAGTTCGGTTTCACTTTGTTGCAATTTCTTTGAAATACTCTTTAGATGATACATTTGAAAACACACCTACTGATCCATGAGAGTTTTCAAACAAACCTTTATTGTATTATGATCTATTCATCATATGAGGAACAGGTCCATGGTGAAAATGCAATATTATTTTCTAGTGTGGGCTTTTGTCCTTTTGTAAAAATTCCTATGGTAAATTTCCATGGTATGATTTTTTCTTTAAAGTACCTTAAGTTGTCCAGCCCCTTGCTGCCTGGGAGAGAGCTGTCTCATGAGGTCACACCATGCCCTTATCCCGTCCCTGTTTTGGGATAAACACGGGGGTGGGCTCTGTTTTGACTGGGTGGGGCTGCGGCGGCTGGAATCGCCATGCGGAATCGTCATGCGGAATGATGTCAGCCAGTGAACAGATGGGCTTCGCTCTGGTTTAGGAGCGAAAATTCCAAATGAAAAGGTCAATAAGCACTACAGCGGGCTTAATATGAACTAGACATATGAATTCCATCGAATGGAGTATTGCTTCTGGCAAATTGCGATTCTGAGTGGCAGTGCCAAATCAATTAGGAAATATCTAATTCCTGAGCTGTGCAGCCCAGGCTGGTGTTCACGGGGGCTTTGCTAAATGTCACCTGCACTTCTGGCTTACTTCATTTTCTTCTCTTATATATTTACTTGGAGTGGAATTCAATCCACTCCACACTGACACGAGATAATGCACAAACTTTAATCTATTCTTTATTTAAGGATTTAAGGATTAACCGCAGAGCTCGAAATGGCTGAAGACCACACACCCCGTTAAATAGCTGTTAATATTACTCTTTCATTTTCAGAAGGCCAGTCATTAAAAAAATGTAAAAGCTATGAACATGACAATGTGAGAAATGGCTAGCTACAGGGTATCGAATGCACTTTTATTGGACAAATGCTCACAAGCACACGTACATTGCTCATGCATGTAACAAATGTCTGCAGTACATGTCAGATTTACAGGAACAGTAAATCATGAGAGGGTACTGGTCCTTTTTTCCAGTGCTGTACATTTGCTCCGGGAAAGCAGCCTCACATCTGTAATCAATGTCACTGAGGTTTGATTGGCGGGAAGGGCGTCCAATACAAAACAATTCCAGGTGACAGCACCCAGACAGGGAGCCTCCCCATTGGCTGCCAGGCCCAGTGGTAACTCTGAAATATGGAAAGGAATGCTGGACAAAATCAGGGATGCCAGGAATGCAAGAGGAATAATCTCCCAAAAAGCGAAGCACTTCCAGCAAATTGCATCAAGCCATAGGCACAGGGCTGAAAGCTTTGGGCTGGACAGAAGCAGGGCCTTTGCCTCCAATGTGCACTGAATTGACAGGACACACCAGGCATAAATGATTGTGGTTGGCTCACCACAGAACAAAATGGCCGCCTAATGCAAATCAGAACACTTACTGAGCAAAAAGTAAAGGTCAGTAAACAGAGGCTAAATATCAACATCAAAGCGAATATCTTTTAATATCACTGAGCGCCCCGTCCCTCCCGTGCAGTATGCATATTGATTGATGAAGCGTGATCAATTCGCTGATGGTCATTAACAATACATTAGTAATCAGGAAGGCACTCTTGTGTCAATGTTAAGTATATCATAACCTTTGTTCAGATTGGTTAGCCTCCTCTCCCTGCGCTGCGCCTCTCTGCCTGTCACGTAGGCAAACGCCACAATGCAAATCTGACGCAGGTAATCAAATAAAAAAATCTCTAATCTGATCTTCACTTTGCTGACACAGTTGTGTTTCTTGCCAGTCTGCATTTTAAAAAGTTCTCCCACAACTTTGTCCAAATAATTCACTTTGCTATTTAGTGGAGATACATAGGGACTGGTAATTATAGTTTTTGCTGGAGTAATTGTCTTTCCGGTTTTTTTTTTTTTCCTCATGTGCTTTCCATGTCAAGCATTTTTAAATAAGCTTAAACCAAGAGCTTTTATAGATTCATGATATATAAGCCTATTGCATACAATCAGAAAACACTAAATGAACAAGTTCTAATCACCAAAAATGAATATGAACAAATATGAAGTCTGCATGCTTTTATAAAGCTGAAAGTATTCAAATATTCTGAATTGATTTTTAATTTTATTTTTTGCTGAAACATTGATTTCTATAAGATCTTTCTTTCCTGGTCGCAATGGTAATCAGACTTTATATATAACCTATTTAAGTAGAATTTCTATGAACTATCCATGTTATTTGTTGTTTTTTTTTTTTCAATCATGAGTCAGTAAGGCAAACAGATCCAGCCGAAGCCTTCAGTCAGGCCATGGCCCCTCTCACTTCACATACAGGTTTTTCCCGTCTTATTTTGTAAACAGTATGTCCACTTCATCCGTCTTCAGCAGATGTAATTAACAGCCATGTCAGTTTGGCCGCAGCGTCCACCCTCTGGCCGGGCTGGATTTCTCAAGTTGAGCTGGTTGACCCCAGTGCTCCGTCACGGTCTCCCGGTGACAAGCGGCGACACGAAGGCCATCCAAAGAGACGAGTCTTAACGTCAATAGGAAAGCAGCAGTGGGACGTTTAACTGAATCAGTAAAAGGACAAACAGCAGGTGAATGTGCTGAGCTGCGTTGGGCTTCTCTGACCTCCGAGACAGGAAGTCACCGTCGCTCTTGGGATGCCGGTCAGGGAGGTGAGGAGGGAACACAATCGTTGTTTACTCATTTGCAGGGAGGCTTATTGACCCTGCAGTGTCATTAAACGACTTCCTCCGAGATCCCGTACTCGATACGAGCCGTCCTTCCCTCGAAACAATACACAACAGCTGTGCAGACATGTAGAAAGGTAATTGATTCCTACATTTCCACAATTGATTTTATTAAAATGAATGAATGAATAAATAAATGAATAATGGGTTTCAGCCTCTTTCAAATGAAAATATGATAATGTAACATAATGATTAGGTGCTTGCAGTGGCAGACATGGCAACCAGCTCCACTGAAAAGTGTTTAGCCTGTGCTTAAATGAGATGACATTTACATATGATACCAAGTCTTAGTTTGTTTTTCTAACAAGCGTAATTCGAAGTGAGAGGCAGTAACGAAAGCCGATTCAGAGAGAGGCAAAACTGGACAAGGTCAAGGTTTTTTATCTTACGGTCAGAAGTCTGCAATGGCATGTTTCTTCCATCATGAAACATTCACTGGGGGGGTGAAGGGGGTCCTGGTCTGCATATATAGCTGATCTCAGATCAGTGATCAGCCACGGGGAACCTCAATTGATGACCTAAGCTCTGACCCAAGATCACTGGGCCTGATAATCCATAGGCACAAGTAATCATTCTGATTGGTTTCGTCAGGTGCTCCCGGCCCTGCCCGATCTGAAACAAATCAAAGAACTTCCAGTTCTTCACATGGGGATTGTCATTTGTGAAAAGTGACATTTTTTAGAGTTTGTGAGTTTGTTTAGTCTGTGAATTCTACAATCGATTACTGAACTGGAGTTTTCTTTATTTGTCAGCAGTCACACATAGACGGTTAATATTCCTATTATAGTCATCTTTAGTATTAATGTTAATAAGTCTATTGACTTGTTTGCCTGTCAGAAATCCAAGAATTAAAAAAACTATATAACCAGTGACTCGGACAGTCAGTTGGAGCATACCTGAAACGTAAATGTAAATCAAAAAGTGGAGATAACAGGATTTTCCATCCAGCAGCATTGATTTTTACACAGAAAAACTTCACTGTCTTACATTCGTCAATTTCCATTATGTCCTTTGTCCTCATCTCTTTGTCGTGTAAACCACATTGATAGAGTGCATATCTGCGTAAAAAGGCAGAGTTCTCCAGTTTCTCCCCCAGACAAAAAGAGCGCACATTCTCAACGGATTTCATGTTAGATCGTGTTGCAGTTCATGTCCAAGTTTGTTCCGAAGGTATTTGTGGTGCGACTGACAGTCTGACAGGGAGACAATGATTGCTCTTACAATGTTCGAGGAGTTGCGTCTATCAGATTACATGGGCTTGGTGTTGTGGCACCATCTTTCAGTTAGAATCAATGGCCGTCTGTCAGCCAAGAACCAAACTAATTGCTCCAAATGGAGCAGAGGCATTTTGACTGATTTTTTTTTCTTCCTTCCAAATCCTTACAAGCAAGTCTTAACTTGGCACCAAACGCTGCCAAGCGGCCGGTTTCTGGTTTAGCATTCTAGCTACGTAATGGAAACTTGAGCGTTCGAGTTTTCAGCATTTAGGGGACCGAATTGCTCTCCTCACCTGTATAAAGCCGACCGACGCTACCTGTGAAGTGAAACTGGAGTAGATTCGTGGCAAAAACATGATCCTCAAATCTCCCCAGTAAAGATTACACTCTCTTTGTTGCTTATCTACTCGACCGTTTGCTGTGGCAAATCCTGCCTCCTCCTCCTAGCATGAAAGGAATGCAACATCTTCAAGCCCAGATGGCAGACTGCGCTGCCTTTGAACCATTAAATTTCTGGGGGTTATAACTGTGTCATGGGTGGCAAAGCTGCATCTGGTAGCAGGAAGCTGCGCTGTATGGACAGCGTCAAGGTCCGATGACTGTATCAAGACATACTGGAGCAGAAAATTATCCCATGTGGTAACGGGCTCGGTGGTTCTGGCTGGATGTTCAGCATCCAAGACTAGAAGGATTTCTTCCCATGAAAGGTATTTTACATGTTGTTTTTTTTTTCAATAAGAAGACATTGAAGAAGGGCTCTGGATAGTAACCACACACACACACACACACACACACACACACAAAAAAAAAAAAAAGCACGAATGAAAAAACCTACGCACATACATGCACATGTATTTAAATACATAATACAAAATCCAGAGCGTGAACGATAATTCCACATTTCATTTAGTTTATGATTGTGCGGGGATATCTCTATCGGATTTTTTCGGTGACAAGATGAGCGGCGGAGAGGATTGATTAGAGATGGGTTGTCGTCCGCACCTGCCAGAGACAGCTGCTGAGGTGTTCAACGGGAGCAAAGTTGAAATTACATGAAATTTGTTGTTGTTGCAGAATTCATTTTCTTTCTTTTTTCATGCTTCAAGTCACAAATACCACCCCCCCCCCACCAATCCTCAAATCCTATCAATGGGGGAAAAAGGAAAAAAAAAATTCTTGGATCCAAATGTAACTTTTATTGCAGTCGCGGTATGCGACTGTTATAATTCTGTTAAATTGCATGGCTGGCCTTGGAGGAAACACGTTGCTCGTGGGCTGTTTGAGAGTGGCCTGAGTGTAGAATCTGGGCTTGTGTGGCGTAGGGTAAAGAGCACACAGCCTACCCTTGAAGAACCTTCATAAATGCAGCGCAGTAGGGGTTTTTCTGTTTTTCTGTATTTACAGGAGAACGCAGCACACAGACTCAGTCCCCTTCAGCCATCTATATGGGCGCTGACAGTCACACAGTTTCTGATATATTGTTTTCAATATTTTAATGCCTCCCACTTAGCTTGTATATCGAACCAAGGTATGATTTCTTACACACACACACACACACACACACACAAACACAAAAGCATGCTTGAAGGAAACCGCTTAAAATGTGTTGCTCAGATGTAAGCCATTATATTGTATTCACAACTGATTTATGTGTACATGCCTATGTCAAGGACAGGTCTCTGCAGAGTGTGATGTTATTATTTTAAAATAATGTGAGCCACGAGCAGCTGAGACCGTCATGACAAGGGCTTTATTTCATTCCGCGTTCTTCAGTGTCCATTGCCTGTTTATTTTTCCCTTCTTAAGTTCCTTGCTCACTTATTTGAAATGCAGGTATTTGCCACAGGTAACATGAGGCTGTGGGCATGATGTGCTGCCTGGTTTAAAATGGATGTAATTCTCACAAAGTAAGTTTGACAGCTCCCCCGAAATGGATGTTTACGCTAAATGCGCGGTCTGACATGTGTTTACACGGTGAGTTCAAAGTGAGCTGACTTAGACCTAATATCAGACTGCTTATTTGGATACGGATAGAGAGAGAGAGAGAGGGAGAGAGAGAGAGAGAGAGAGGGAGAGAAATGGGAAAAAAAAACCTCTCTAAGACTCGATTTGCATAAAACCTTTGATTCTGGGAGATGAATGCGGGGAGAAAAACAGACGCTTTGTTGAGATTAAAAGAGTTCATTTGTCACATTAGGCAGAATTACTCATGTTTGTGTCATTTATGATGCCGCAGAGAGGGGAGGTGGTGCTCAGTCAAAGGAGGGAAGAAAAGGACTCATGGTTTGGTGGGTATTTATATTTTTTTCTCCCTGTTCCTGCGGGTGGCTCAGATACCTTAGCCCTCTTTAGAAAGCTGATCCCTCTCACTCTGCCACTGCGGTGATGCTCTCTATCTGCGGCTCTGTGGGAATCCAGGCAAAAACGTAATTTAACCAAAGACCCTACTGAATACCCTGCGAATGGTACACACCTAAAGCCCCGTTCCTGGTGTGCGGGCGGGGGGGACTCTTGGCTGAGCTTCCCTTGCAAAGGGCATGCTTATTAGGTATGGTTTCAGTCTAGAGGAGGGTAGGATTTCCATAATGTCACATCTAATTGCCCAAATTAGGTTTCATTCTTCTTTTTTCCCTCCGTTTTTAAAATACAGGGCTGGTCCGTGCCATGCGGGCACACGAGAGGCAAAAGGCTCCATATGCCAGGCCTGGCACCTTCTGCCACCTTCTCTGCATCTGATTGGTTGGCCCAGGTCACATGACACTGAAGGACAGAGGTCACTTTGACGGTGTCGGTGAACAGCATTAGCGCTGATGGGGTTTTTAAGCACTTGTGTGTGTTTGTGTGTGTGCGGCATGTGATGTCTCCCCCGGCTGCTTGCCGAAGCAAATATTTACCCAGGAGCGAGCATCTCTCGGACAGCGGTGCCGGGTATCGACAGGCATGACTGCTGGCAGTTATTAGAGGACGCGGGTTCGAACAAGGTGGACGGGCTGGTCTGAAACAGGAGCCGTCCCCTACCGCAGCCCCAGGTCATACTGACAGCTATAGGCTGTGATATTTCCTCCTGTGTGTGTGAGGAACAGGGGGACCAGGGTTTTAGTGCAGTGTTTGTTTTTTTTTCTGAGAGACCCTAAAACTCCTTCTCTTCCAAATGACTTTGTCCGGTATTTGTCGGCCTGTGTTCTAGCACTGCTGAGCCGTTGCCCTTTGGAGGGCAGAGAAATATAAAAAAAACTTTCCCCTGCACCTTGGCGGTCTTTTGTGGTTGAAGGTCGGTTGGAGGACCAAGCTGTGCAGGGATACCTTTACAAGTGCTTGATAAGTGTGCCGGGCCCACTTTCTGCCTGGAAGAAGCTCTCCTGGACTTCTGTCAGGGTTTCTGTTCCAAGCCCTGAAAACCAGAATTTCACTGCAGCCCAACTCCGGAGCCCAAAAATTCAGCACTGCACTGCGCTGCGTCTCTGATCCATGTCCGACTGTCTGCCATTTGGACTGCTGCTTTATTTATTTATTTATTTAATGCTTTTTTTTCCACAGTCTCTCACTGTAGCCATTTATTAATCTGATATTAATGAGTGCAAATGCTGCTGCTTGAAGCCAATCAAAATTCAGGGTCCCTCCTGCTGGGCTTTCATGCTGAAGTACCGGCGTGCTTGAATGCACGTTCTGAGTGTCTTCCCATGAGCCTCTATCCTGACCCCTCTCCAGCAGGAGACAAAAACCGGCCTTAGAAACTGCCAGATCTTTTTATCCTATTATAGTGGAGATGAAATAATCATACACAAAAATATAAGTAAAAAAAAAAACCTTTTTCTTTTCAGGGATTTCTCCTCTCTCAGTTCTTGCGAGCATATTTAGTGTTGGATATGAATCTGTGCAGGGTGACTCTCTCTTTTAATTGAGAGAATGGCATGTGAAGAAACCCAAACTCAATTGCAAAAAGCGGCTCTCACAGATGCTCGCGTTGGAAGCCTTGATTTCCTCTCACTTTCTGAACAATGAAATCACCACGGTGCACATGCCACACTTCAATAAGCGCGCGTGAAGTGAGACAAACTCCCAGCGTGGCGGGAGGATTTCTCCTCTCCTCTCCCCTCTCCGCAATTCTGTTTCATTTCATGAGCCCATCTCAGGCGCTGCCAATATCATCTATATTCAAATGAATGAGGGAACATGATGAGGGAAATGTATGGAACTTGTACAGTATAAAACTGTTAATTGCATTTAAATTTTATTTTATGTTTATATTCTCATCAGGATTTGATTTACACCACCGCCATACAAGATTACAAAAAAAAAAGGTTTGTCAGTGCCTCTTCATATACTTGCATGCCACTGTGGGCCCCAAATCTCTAAATGAGATTGTCTCACCCTTTTACACACAAAATGGTGAGGAATTATTCAGGGGGGCCACGTTCAAAAATCAAAAATAAAGATGCAGATTTTCCTCAATCAAATATATTTTAAAGGAACAAATACCCAAATAACACAGTGATTTTAAAAAAGGTCGTACTTTTACCTCTAGCGGGGATCTGTCCTGTGCATGAGATGGTGAACTGAGGTTCCTTTGGTACTATATTAAGTTTAATATCTAATCCCTAAAGCTGATAGGGCTACAAAATCCCTGGCAAACTCCGCCCACTTTGTCTCCCCAAATTGTCTCTGCAAATGAGAAATGTGGCTTCAGTTAGCATACCTGGTTAAGTAAGAATGACCTGGCGGGACACCAAACCCATAGCCTGAGCCCTTTGGCTTTAGAGATCCTCAGCACAAATTTATAAAGATGTAGGCCATTTTAGGTCTTGTCATGGTGGATGCGTTGACATTGGAACCACAGCTACGGTTGCCAACTTCATAACTAAAAGCATCTGTAACAAGTTCTGTAAATTGCCATTTTGGCTCAACAGCAAAACTGACATATGGCAGCTGATTTTCACCTGTGGTGTGCAGGATTTACTTTGCTGTGTGTGGATGAAATAGCCAAAAAATACAGCATGCATATCTAAATACACATTCATTGTGTGTGCGCGTGTCCATGCCTTATAATTGAGATTTCATTTAATTTCAGTCATTATATCACATCTGATGTGATCCAGCTTCAACGTCTGGACCATTCCTCAGAGATCATTTTTCCTTTTTTAAAATAAAGTGGCCACAAGGAAAAAACAGTGTGCTTATCGAGATATCTGTACTTTGTGTGTGTGTGTGTGTGTGTGTGTGTGTGTGTGTGTGTGTGTGTGTGTGTGTGTGTGTGTGTGTCATAATAATGTGTGTGTGTTATAATTGAGATTAATTTTTCTCGGCCATTATATCACATACAAATAGACCAATATGACCTTTCAGTTCTGGACCATTCCTCAGCGATGTTTTTCTTCGTTTTGTTTGCTGGCTGGTACGAAAACGCGGTGGCGTGGGGGTTATGCTCTGCCACCAGTGAAGAGAGAGAGTAACAATGCAGATTTCTGCCCAGTTTGCAAATACAAACATAATTAATCACTTTTCTGGAGTGACAGTGCCTCCGCCACGCCATGGGCCCCTGTGCTAATGCAGCCAGCAGCTGCCACTTCCGCTCTGCACAATCTGTGTTCAAAGTCACCGTGACGGACTCTGCATATCAATCTTTCCCTGTTTTTTTTTTTAATTCTTTATTCTTTTTTTTTTCTTCCTTCCCAATACTCATTCTGACTGTTCTCAATAGTATTGTCTTAACATGAAAAGTGACACTCAACACACACACACACACAGGCTAAAGGGTGCTGTGTGACCAGACTTGCTCCCCCCCCTTCCACCCCCAATCAGACTTATGAAGGAAGCTCACATTTTTCAGACTGTAGCTACATCACCTATGCTGTGATAGCACTACAAGGTCAACATATGATTGGTTTGCACACCTGAGGACACCCGGTCAGCCAGTAGAGGCCGCTAGAGAGTGATGAGACTTACGCTCTAAACTGGCTTAAACCTTATTTTTTCCCAATGAGTCTGAGCCAGTCTTTGCCTCGCCAACGTGGACCTCTGACCAGTCGTGGCAAAGCTGGGACTCAAACTCAAAGTTAGCGTGCTCACTGCTGCATTGCAAGTATGTACCTGTACTCTGCAAGCTTCCAGAAGCACTGAGCAGAATTTCTGAGTGTTTTTTTTTTACCTGTGTGTAAGAGGTGAAGCCAGTTAACATATCCCATAATGCACTGTGCCTCTTGCTCTTCATAGTTATTCATAATGTTACGCAGCGGAGGTTGAAACAATAAATCTTCACTTTCACTCGGGAGCTTGCAGCTGAACTTTCATCAAAGGCCGATATTAGATTGCCAGTTTTGTACATTCCTTTCCAGGATTCATTCAGTTTTTTTATTTTTTTGTTCTGAATTGCATTATATTTCTTCCTGAAACGGTGGCAGTTTTTGCTGTGTATCTCATACCGCTGAGGTTTGTTTTGGTGTTTTTTAAGCTTGCTGCTATGACACATAGCTACCTGTTGTTATAGTTCTCTCTGAGTCTTGACAAAAGCACTCATGAAAAGGATGTAGGCAGATTTGTCTGTGCTCTGTTCATTTTTTCCTCACATTTTATCACATTGCAAGTAATATGCCTCAAACACATAAACAAGATCAGAACAGTTAAATGTTGTCACTTTTTTTTAACGTGAGTTTAATGTTTTTTTAGTTTATGCAGAAAACATTTTTTGCCTTCTGGTCAGCATGTTTTCAGCAAACTCTGACCTTGAAGCAAGCAAACCTTGCTGCATATTAAAATGTCTACTATTCCTACAATAGGTGGCCATAGAATTCTAATGCATTGACCCTGGTTTCAGAAACGTCCAATCACGTTACAGTACATCACACAGCTGGAACCTTGTAATTATTCACAGTGTTCAACTTATTAAGGGGTTAATGAGCTCAATAAGCCTGCAATATTAATGCAGTGTTCCTTCTTCCATTATGAAAAATGATATTGAGATATTTCATTATGTAGCCGGCATGGGCTGAAGGGGAATAATAGAAGGCTAGTTTCACAGAATTTTTTTTTTTAACAAATATATGTTTCATGAATTCTACAGTTTATTTTTTTAAGGTTTTTATGGCTATTATCCCTTAGACGCTTAGAGATAATGATCAGAAATAGAGGATACAGTCCTTGAAAACATTTTTTATACAAATACCCATTCCATGTACAGTTTTGTTTATTTTTTATTTGCAAGTTTTTGCAACTGTTGTCCCATTAAATATAATGATATAGAACTACAGAATACAGCGTGGAATCTGTAAATTGGCTACTGTCATTGATTTTTACACCACTGATTTTTACATAAATTTTTCGTACTTTTTTTTTTTACTTTTTGTATCTATACAGATATCTGTTCCATTTCACTGGAGATTTTTTCAGCTTTTGTCTCTTAGGCATAATGACCAGTTATAGAGAATACAGGGTTTATGAAACAGTCACCTTCTTTAAATGGGCAGTTTTTTTACCGCTATCTGTTTCCTGTGCCTCAGCTCCATGCAGCTGTTGTCCCTCAGACGTGATGACCAGATCAACAGAAGTGCAGAGCTCGTGAATTGCTCACCGTCTGCAAATAGCTGTGACCGGGGAAAGGGGTATGGCATGCCCAGGTATGACATTGTGCTGCGTCAAACCGTGTGGGTAAACAATCAGGCCCGGGACAGCCGAGCGTTTTAAAAAAGCTAATCCACCATTTGAATGGAGAGAAAGGAGCGCGACGCGCGGAGAGGACAAGGCCGACCGCGAGACCAGCTGATGTGTGAAATATTACCGCACCCAGTCACCCTCACGGAGAATTAGACACGCCGAGTGCAAGGGCACCGTGGCATGCCGCCCACCGAGGACAAGGGCGCCGTGGAGGAAGCCATCCTTCACATGCTGAATGACACCTCCACTCCAATATTGTTCGCCGAGATGTTAAAGGGGTGGTGCCACAAGGAGCAGTGCCTCAAGAGCAGAAGACAGAAAGATACATTTTGTTGTTAATTGTTGACACAGTAATTTGTTTTTTATTTCCATTGTTAATGTCCATATCATTGGGCACTTGTCATATTAAATGGGTTTAAACGGTACATACTATTCTGTACTGTTCTGTGGTGTATCACCGTCTTTAAAAACCATGTGGGGCTGCTGAGTGGCGTGTCCTGTAAAGTCACCACTCCAGTATCCCCACATCTAGGATGTATGAGAGAGAGAGAGAGCAAGAGAAACTGTGTGTATGTGTGTATGTGTGTGTGTGTGTGTGTGTGTACACGTTACCACATTGCATATACACACATTCCCACACACACGCATTACAACATACACACACACACACACACACGCACTTCCCTACGCACATACAGACACACGTATCTTATTTTCTCCATTCCATCAAAATCCTGCTTGTCGCACATTTTCTGCACATATTTCCTGTGTCAGTACTTCCCTTTACACTTATCACCGAGCTGTGCGATTTCCTGATTCAAAATGATCATCCAATCAATCACTCGTCTTACCGTAAAACGCATCCCTCACTGGGGAACGACTTAAATGTCGCATGGCTGAATCCGTTTCACAGGACAGGGGGGAAAAAAATCACACACAAGAATGCCCTCCCGTTAACATACCCCCCCTCCCAGGGGACAAAATGGCTGAGAAAGTACCCCAAAGGATGTGATCAAGAGATACTCTCAAAGTGCGTTATTTTTAGTTCAACGTTGGGATGATAAAATCCCTTCACACAGCTGCCACTGTTAGATCATCACCCTCCCTTACTTAAATTCATATAGGTCTGGCTTCAAAATATTTTTAAAAAAATAAATAGTGAAAAAACAATTTTTTTTTTCTGAGGGCTCCGTTGGTAATTTATCATTTTTGGTTGAGGAAGACTGTCTGTAACCGTTATCAGTTTTGAAAAACTGTAAACTCTTAAGATACGCTGCACTCCGGCCTTTCAGGGGAACCGTGCTGAGGCGCGCCTAACCGGAAATCCATGTAAACACAAAGCAGAGCCACCTCTGAGTCCAGCCTTCACACGCTTCTGAAAGCATGCTACAGCCCTCCCTCCTCACCTCACCTCCGAGTTTATGATCCTGTAATCATTTTTACAGCATTTCGTGAGAGTAGCACTTTATAACAACGTGGGGATGTACCCCAGAAGCCCGCCTTCAATAAACCGCAGATTTGACCCAATATCTTCTGTTCTTACTCCAACAGCACTTTGGGGGTCGTTCACAAACTTTACTGCCTGGCTTTTTTCTCAGAGATGGAAAGCGATAGACACCATCCTGTTTCAGTAGTCTCCAGGCTGTAAAAGGTGGTTAATGGGAAGAAGCTGACATTCATAGGAACAATGGAAATTAAATGGATTTACTCTGATTTCTCTCATGTGCATATCTTCTGAATCTACCATTTCTATGTTCATTCCATCCGGTAAAACAAAATCTTGGGTTATTATGTTATATTTACAATACTATCCTCTATTCTGTATTACAACATAAAACAACTCCTTGTAAGAGTGATAATGATTTTGTAGTTGCTGAATGAATAATTTCTGCAGTAGTGCCATTCCACATCAGGGGTTTATTAGCGGTTGTTTATGACCATTTTGAGCTGTGATCTTTTTGAATAATTATACTAAACCTGTATTAGATCAACATATAACCTGGATGGGTAATTTTCCTGACCGAGTCAAGTAAATGAGCTGATCAACACACTATACAGATCAGTGGTTGACACATCATAGACCATACCTTGTCAATCTCATCAATATTGTTTTTTTTTTTTTTTTTTTTTTTAGGATGTTGTATAGAAGGCCAGAAGGATCCAAAAGCACGCCACTCATCACTTACACTCCACCAAAGGCACATTCAGCCCAACGCGGTGATTTATCCTCAACTTCACGATTCTCCCTCTCTGCCTCTCCATTTGTCTCAGTGACCATCCACCTCCTGAGGATGTGTAAGTATTGGGTATGGAAGGGGGAAAGCATGGCACTTGATCTAATTCATTACTCAAAGTAAAGGACAGAACATTAGCGCTGGTTAAATCGAACCCACCCCCCACCAATGCACTCACCCCCCCCCCACTCCAGAATCAGGTTAATCTACCATTACTTATCCACTATCGACTCCTAGCGATCTCATCAGTCACACGACCATGCAGAACAGATTGTCCAATCAGCTCTCTGCTCCATCGGGATGGTGGAATCGCTTTTTGTTCAAGGCGACATCGGGGGTTGGGGGCATCACAGGATGGGGTCCATTAATGTGGAATGGATATCTGCCCTGGTAGGGTGGGAATCAGGAAGTTGCACAATAGTTGAAATAAAAAGGGGGTTAGGGAGCTGGGTTAACTCCTCAGAGGCTGCAGGTTCAGTTCCTAGGTAGGGCATAGCTGGTCTACCCTTGAACACGTTACTCAACTCAAATTGCTTCAGTAAATACAGAGCTGTGTGAATGGATAGCGTAAATGTAAGATGTGAAAGTTGTTCTTAATAAGACCATCTGATAGATACCTTAATGTAATGAGGGTGTGTGTGGACTCCTGAAGAGCAGTGTTGTGACCACTTCAAATTGTTGAAAAACAAATTAAAGTTTGGATAAAAAGAAGTAGCCACAATCCCAATACTGTGGGGTCCAGATATGGACAACTCAGCTTCAGAAAGTAGAAATGCTAACATTTATGTGTCCAGTCCATACAAGCAGAGTATTCTAATTAGCACAACTCTTCAGCCAGGTAAGGGAGTTAATTAGTGAAATCAGCTGGTGTAGTGCATGAGCGGGAAATAATAAATCGCAATACTTCTACTTTCTGAGGTTGGGGTGTCGACCTCTGGTGGGGTCCCCAGAAACCAGGTGAGGGTGAGGTGAATAAACTGTGAGTTCAGCTGCTTTAATTATTCACATAAGAGCTGAGTAACTACAAAAACCAGCAGACTATGCGCTTCTTCACCATTAGGGGACCCCAAAGTTACCCCCAAAGCCTAATGGGATTTGTAGTCTGAAGGCACCATTGTGATGAGTCATTTTTGGGGCCCCGGCACTTTAATTGGGAACGTGTACCTTTAGTTATTGTGATGTTGTGTTGGTGTGCATACTGACCAGAACAGGGGACCATGGAAATGGAGAACCTAAAGACTAGCCATATGTGAACAAATTGGCCCTCATAATGTATGTTAATATGCATCTGCAGCTGTACTCCTAGCCATATGTGTAAGCTGGTGCCCAGGTGGGAAGAAAATAAATATATCTCTGTGGGTTGTTGGGCTAGTTAGCCTATCCACCCCAGCACACACCCCCCCACCCCCATACTCTCAGCAGGGGAGTATAAGAGTGTACCTGCATGGAGAACAGCAGTAGTAGTCTTACGAGGATTTGGACAATTCGGACGTTGACACTGAGGCGACAGGTGGTGGAGGGAGAGACCATTGGATGACATTCAGGGGCCCTCCCTTTGGTGAAATATATTTTCAACACAACTTACCAGAAATCCCTGACAAGCAGCCGTGCTGACACCGGCCCCTTGTCAAGGCCAGGTGAGGCAAGACAGACAGGCATTCCTCAGGCAGCATTTTTCAAGAAACAAAAGAAATTGGGGGGTTGGGGGGGTATGGACAGCAAGTCGCCGGAGCGTGAAAGAAGTGATACTGTTTGAGCAGATTTTATGATATTGCCTTTGATTAATGGGTGGAGTCCCCTTCATGAGCTTAGAATGCGCTGTGTCTGGAAGATGTACGAGCGCTTGAGTAAACGTTGTGCTGGGTCTGGGATTTTTATTGCTTACATTTTGATGGACGATTAGAGGAATGCATACAAGTCGCTCCATAAATCAGAATTCACTCAATCTGGGCTGAAAATCTATTCGGCGTTTATGTTTACTAATTTCCAACATGTTACAATAAAAACAAGGAAAGTTAATGCTTTTCGGCAGGAGGCTGGTATTTGCCGTCATAACGGCATGTTCGGTATCACGCGCAGGAACACATAAAAAGGCTATTAACCTATAATGTGTGCAATGGTCTACTGGTTAATTTCATAAAAAGAACTTGCTATTATGATCTATTTATTTTGTCACAGGTTGAATGTTCTACTGTTTCCTCCAGTTTCTTATTAGACACACAGCAATGGATCTGAAGAACACGGGCCATACTGCTGCTTTTCAGCCTTTCTGATATGAGATTAATTACCAAGTCTTAGATCAATAATTGAAGTATAATGGGCATGTAACTCAGAGGCTGCAGGTTCGATTTATAGATGAGGCACAGCTTAACCTGAAATGGCACAGTAAATACACAGGCTGTATAAACAGAATTTTGAGTAAGTTGTTCTGCATCAGTGCATCTGCTAATTGTAAATTTAAAGATTTATAAAAACCCACTTTGCAGGTCTCAGCTGTCCAGTTCACATGTCAAATAACGTGTTAAAATGTCATATAATTAATTGCTTGATGCAACCACTTACAATGAGATAATTGGACTCTTTTGTGATTTAACCTCCCTTTACTAGAAAAAAAATGCATTTGAAACATATACCCAAATGTGATTAATTGATTTTCTATATACACCTCAAAAGTACAGGTTAAACAATAATACACTAAGTCAAGGACCTGATGTATTGGAGAGAAATGGGTTCCATATAACTAAGCAAAGAGTGTTAATCCCACAATTTTCTGAGGTAAAACAAACAAATAGAAAAGACAGATATATCTCACACATACTAATAAAACCTGCAATTTGTGTTTCACTCCAAGAGGAGATTTCCAAACCTATGAATTTCCAAAACCAATGGTAACACTCAGATATTCTGGCAAGTGTGTGCTGATATAGCACTGAAAACAGACTGCAAACTTGACAATGACAAGCATTTACCTCAAAACCACTCCTCGGTGATTCTGTGGGCTTAGAGGGGTGTCACTCCCTAAACTCCTTGGGTTTTCAGAAATAAAGTTGATCGGATGGGCATTCTGGATTTCTCCCCTATCCAGTGGTATATAAAAGCCTAAATGCATCTCCAGGTCACAAATATGGAATTTAATACCATTGATTTGACATTATGTTATGCCAGTCAAAGATGCATCAGATATCACTACACACACAACTCACAGGAACTGAGCTGTAATATCTGTTTGTTTAATTCAGCAAGAGTAGGCAGGACCACCCCATTCCAGGAGATTTGAACTGTATTAGCAGCATGTGATAACTCACAGCTTGGCAATAAAAAAAGCAAATAGTCATGAAATAAGATGTATAAATAGAGGGTTTGAATCCTCAGCAAACTTGGCAGTGTTCCGCACCAAACCTACTCAGCTGTGAGAACATGTTTTGTCTCAAATTAAGTAACAGGATTTTTAAAAGCAGAGCATTGTGGGAAACTGTGATGATGTACACCATTTCAAAATGCTACGTCCCTGGTCTTTAATTGCTTTGAAATTCTGTCCTCCAGCTCAACTCTCTGAACAGTGGTTATGATTCAATGAGGTTTACATGAACCCCATAATGGGTGGGGCTACATTGAGCTGTCAATCATGAACTAGTCTGAACCAATAAAAAGATCAGCTCTCAACAACAGAGCTGAATGAGTGGTTAAACGCTGTCAGGCATTGCTAGCGCATCTAATGTGTTATCTCACAAATAGGTAGGCTCTAATGTGAATGATTTTTAATCAACCCAGGTGTGAGCACTTGCCATCATTTTGGCCAATTATTAAAGCACAGCTTTCAAAGATGGGAGATGTATTGGGTTCAGGTTTGGTGGTTGTTTGTGGTAGAAGGCCATGTTAAACTTATTATTTTTGAAAAAAAAATTGGTTTGGTATTTTGTAAGCCACAGTCTTATTTTTGGTTCACGTTTGTGATTTTGATTCATTTTCCCGTCCACTCACCACCAAAGCCTGCCACTGTGCCACAGTCACCACAGATAAATTTGAAAGGAGGAATCTAAGAATATAACACTTATAACTGGCAATTTAGACCTATTTAGGCTCATCACTTATGGTCAAGCCCAATGACTACACCGCCATTTTACAGTTTTGGGATATTGAATTTGAACATAAAGATTGCACTGAGAAATAGTTAGGAGAGGAAGAAGAATGATAACCGCATAACAAGAAGACAGGAAGTGAACATTCATGCTTAATCTGTGTTTATGGAGACCATTCAGTGGAAGAGACCTCTCACCGTGCGATAATGACACATCTATATTTATTTTCAATTGAAGTTTACCAATATTGTCTAATGGTCCGTAAATCATTTGTTAACACTTTTATAGGGCTGAGTGGCTCTCAGCTCATTGGGGCACCCACAATTAGGATATTAGTGTCTTGAGGAGATTCATTACATGTTTATCAGGTCATTTAGCAACACGAACTGGCGAATGGCGTGACTGAAAACTGAGTCACTTCTGTCATATATGCATATATTATGAAAGAATGGCTCATAATATCCCAAAGCATAAGCATGGTTTGGCATTCAGAATGACTGGAGAGAGGTTGGTAGACAGGGTTTCGGAAATGGGACGTGTGAATCGGTGACGTACCTGAATAACATACCTGCACATTAACCCCTCGGTGGTCAATTAATTCAGCGGCCACGGAAATGTATGCAGTTCTGGGGTATGCTGATTGCGAGCCACATGTAGTTTCGCCCTGAATGGCACACTTAAATACACTGCAATCAGAGAGCACACAAAAGACACCCACGGGGCCATGCTTTGCTGATGTGGAAGTAACTGGAGGATTGTAACTGGAGAGTTGTTTTTTGGCTGTTACTGGGTGTGATTGGCTCCCATAATTGGCCCCTCCCTTCTCGTCTACATCGCCTATAGTTTCAGCGGCTCATTTGCATGTTATTGTGAACCTTCCCGCAACTATAAACATATTCTTCCACCTTGTTATATATAGATATATGGATATATGTTGCAGAACATCAGCCCACCACCCCCCACCCAGCCTGGTTCCCTTGTGGAATTGACTGTCTGCGTGTTGTTCCAGGAAAATGAGGGAACAGTATGTGAACATATATTATATTTTTTTTTTTTTTTTTTTTGCTTTTTCTAAAGCAAACATGATTTGTGTCTTGAGGGAGAGAAAACAGGAACACGCGGTTGGAAGGTCTGTCCCAGATGGTCTGTGTTCCCTTTGACCCAAATGTCCATACAAACACCTCCATGACCAGACAGAGCCATTGCTTTAGGAACAGGACGCTGCTAAATAAGAGAAGGAGTCAGCCTCCAATCGATACAGACCTGACCGTTAACATTTCATAATTCATACATTCATGTTACTATAATGCCATTGTATTCCAATGTATTCAATTTTTTTGCAAGCATGCTAAATGCAGTGCAGGTGAAATGCATTGCATATTGATATCTCCTATCAATGCAAAACAAAGGGCTCGGTCTTTATTTATTTATTTATTTATTTATTTATTTATGGGGGTGAGCAGGGAGGCCTGAAAGCTGAAATATGCATTGCCTGGAATGGCATTGCAGAAAAGATATAATAAATAAATAAATGGAAAGGAAAGAAATCGAACACTTTCATTTGGTTCCATGATGGCTTGTTACATAAATGTTCACTTCTGTCTTTGAAAGTGAATATTTGAAGTAGAATCATGCTTCCGGCTGCAGTCAGCCATGCAGAAACAAGCTTCAAATAAGCCCACGGTATCTTTTACCGCTATTAGCAACTGAAGTCATTTCTTTATAGCCAGTCAGGATAGCATATTTATTCCATAAAAGAGCAAATTTACTCACTTTGAAATGTTCATAAAGCAAGAAAACATAAAATGAATCCTTTTAATATAAAAATTCCTTCGGTTGAACTATTTGATTTGAGCCATCTTCATATACTAGTTACTTTTGTATTCATATACTGGAAAGCATTACTTGACAAACTTTTAATGAACCCTGACCACAATAGCTGGAAGGGAAGTGAATTGTTGCGGCAGTGAATTTTCCTCTCTCTGTATCCTGCCTGGTGGAAAGCTAAAGAAATTGCCATCAGAGTGAGCTGCTCTTTGTGTCTGAGACTGTGAAAGATTTTCAATGGTCTACAACCCAATTAAAAAAATGTTCCATGACATGTTAGTGTGCACAGGTCAAACTGACTACACCTAGAGCTCATACTCGCAGGGCATGGTGTGCAGTAGTTATTTATATTACATGCTTGCAGGCTTTGTGAGAAATGCATGTTCTGCAGACATTCATGCAATACCGAAATATGACAAAACATCAATAAGCTGTAGTTTTTTAGCTTCTGTAGTGTGAAGAATTGTGTGGCACAAAACGGTGGGTTGCTCAATTTTTGAACTGACCATTTTTACAACATGTCAGAAAAACACGTCTACTTCAAGCGATGTGTAACAGTGAACTGAAAACGTGAGCGGATTGAAACTTTCAGGGTTTGTTAATGCTTGCCCGTTGGTCAATGTATACCACATGGTTTGTGTATGTACACTGTGGTTCGACTTGGATAAGCCCAGTCTCGTTATTTAATAGCCACATGTATATTGCAGGTGTGACCTAGCTATCCTCTTACAGAGAATTACAGATAGTTACAGATAAAATCAAGGAGTGTTACTTTGTACATACATCATAGTAGTTAACATACAAGTGGTCATTATCATCACTCTCCGGGTCTTCTTTATGAGCGTGTCGACAGGTGAAAGCTACAGGTGAGTTTAGCTGGTCTGGGCCCTCAATTGCAATCACAATGTGTTATACGGGGCCGTTGAGTCAGGCCAGGCGCAGGAACGCTGCCATCCCTCTCATCCAGAGTCAGACAGGTAGTTTGAAGGTGTGGTTGGGCCTGGTAATGAGACTGTTATCCCGGCCATCTGTGCAGATATGTCACTGGTGCAAAGTATTCTGCAGGCTGGTGCCCACCCTGCCAAAAGCGTTGACATCCTGACCCTAATTCAGCCGGCAATCGTCAAACACGATAAAAGTCTATCAGGCACCGGATCTAAATCCCTGTTTTTGATAGGAGGGCTGCCTTGCCTCTCCCCTTTTAGCTCCTGTGTGGAGGCAGAACTCTTTTAGGCCAGAGGAACGCCGCGGTGCTGCGGTGAGGTTTAGGGGCGCCGTGAGCATCAGCTGAAGCTGACGTTTGAGGCGATACGCGCCAGTGGCACCAGGGCCTCAGAGTAAATCACAACGGGTTTGGTCGCGCAGTCTTTTAGTCACATTTAATCTCAGTAGGCACTTACAGAGTACGGCCATCTGGCCCTGATCATGTGCCTCACAAACTAATCTACAGAGGAGCCAGTGAGGGAAGTGCTGCGGTCCATGGAAGGAGAGGAAACAGAAGTCCCACTGTCATCCTGGTTTTTACGCTTCAGCAACCCAAACTGGGCATGGGAGGAGTGGGGTGGGAGGGTGAAGAGGGTGATGGAGGGTGATAGGGTGGGGGGGGGGTGTGGTGGATCATTTCACTTTTTAATTCATTCCAGCTTTCAAAATATTTGGACATTAATTTGCAACACAAATACATACTTTTTAGGGAAAAAAAATGCTTATCTTAATTTTATGGTGCCGGCTGTTTTAAGCACAGTTGAGTACCCTTTCCGGAAAAGTACATTTTAAATTGAAATTAAATTTTAAATTGAGTGGAGAAGCAACTCCATTAGAGTGCTGAGGGATAATCTTAAGGGTCGGGTAGGAGGGTCTATTTGCATTGTGGGTGGGGCTAAGAGGACTTATTTGTGCCATGGGTTGGGCTAAGAAGGGCTGTATGCATCATGGGTAGGGCTAATGGGGGCCGTAAGCAATGTGGGTGGGGTTAAAAGGGGCCATGTACACTGTGGGTAGGGCTAAGAGGGGCCATGTAAATTGTGTTTGGGGCTAAGAGGGGCTGTTTGCATTGTGGGTGGGGCTAATGGGGGCTGTGAGCAATGTGGGAGGGGGTAAAAGGGGCCTTGTATGTTGTGGGTGGGGCTAAGATGGTCCATGCACATTATGGATGGGGCTAAGAGGGGCTGTATGCATTGTGGGTGGGGCTAACAGGGGCTGTATGCATTGTGGGTGGGGCCAACAGGGGCTGTATGCATTGTGGGTGGGGCTAAGGAGGGCTGTATGCATTGTGGGTGGGGCTAACAGGGGCTGTATGCATTGTGTGTGGGGCTAAGGAGGGCTGTGAGCAATGTGGCTGGGGTTAAAAGGGCCTGTGCAAAATTATGAGAAGGGCTAAGAGGGTATGTGCATAATCAGGCAGGGTTAAGTGGGGCTGTGTGTAATGGGTGTCGCCGAGGGTCTGTGTCACTTTGGGTGAGGTTAAATACTTTAACGGTAACTTTACAGTAATGGCATAGCACTTAACCCACTTGGTTGTGTTAGGTAAAGTCTTACCAAGACTGAGCAGGGATCTTCCATTTCATATGCTGTCATCCTTATACATCTTACTTGTGTAAAAGCATTACTTTATATTGTGGCTCCCATATGCATTTTTTTTTGTTATATTCATCTTATCTTTTCAATTCAACTAATTACATTAGTATTCACATTCATGGTCTTTGGCAGAATTTGCTTAATAGAACATGTGTCAAGCATGATTACACTTTGATTTTCTGTGATTATCAAGCCCAGCCTCCTGTAGATACAGACAGAATGACTCTCCAGTGCTCAAACTAGCTGTGTCTCTGTTTGGATTCCACATCTTAATGTCCAACATCTCCACCAGTCCACCAAAACCTTGGATCAGATTTTTTTGCCTGTATTTCAATGAATTCCATTATAAGAAAAGGGTTAAACTGATCTTAGATCAGCCCTTATTTTTGAGATTCTTCATGACTATGTGGCCAGAATTGTAATTTTAAAAAGGGAACTTGGAAATACCCGGCATCATAACTTTACCTCCTGTCTGAGGGCTGGTTATGAGTCTCAGTTTCAGAAATATAAATGCCATTCTGCATACCTCAATAAATGCTCACACAAGTTAAAAAAAAAAAAGAAAAGAAAAGCGAAATGTAAAAAAAAAAATCAGTCCCAGCTACACAACAGTCATTTTCTGCTTGTGTAACCGAATGGCGCGCATCATTCCAGCACATTCAGGGGAGATGTGGGGGGGTGAGAGATGCGGCCCCGCTCTTGGCAGTGTTCCTGGGCTCGGACGAGCACCTTCTGTGGTCTGTGTCTTTCAAGTGGCAGATGTGTGTTCCTGGAGGCCAGCCAGGGGAATTGTGTCTGCTCTGCAGGGGGCTGAGAGCCCGGCAACCCCCCACCCCCCACCCCCCGTACACACACACACACACACACACACACACCACCAGTGGACTGAGCAGCCTCTGAAAGGCAAAGCTCCAGCCCCCACACACAGAGCTATTGTCTTCAGCAAGAGAGCGCACGTGTATGTGAGAGAGAGAGTATGAGAGAGTGTGTGTGTGTGTGTGTGTGTGAGAGAGAGAGAGAGAGACAGACAGACAGTGAGAGAAAGAGAGAGAGTAGAGTGTAGTGGTGCATGTGTGTAGATCGCTGTATGTGTGTGTGTGTGTGTGTGTGTGTGTGTGTGTGTGTGTGTGTGTGTGTGTGTGTGTGCATGCGTGCACATGGTTATGTATGTAAATATGGAAAATGTTGGATGTATGAGCACGTGTGTGTGCATGTATGCATTTGAATATGTAGTGCGAATGTGCATTCAATATTTTTAGTTTTGCATTTGAATTTGGGTTTATGATTTTCAACTCACGTATTTGTTTTACTAAAATTGCTTACTATCCTCAATTTTTGTGTTTTTAGCCTCTGGAGCAAATTCACATTTTTATGGCGCAATGACAAAGTGTGCGCATGGGTGAGCATATGCAAGATATAAACAAAACTGACATGAACTTATATTCCAGTTTTTTTTATTTCCATGTGTAAAAAATGAAACAGAAACAGAAATGGTTAAATAATAGGAATGGCAGAAGTATTCAAATGTGATCCTACGTGATAGAGTTTTGCTTTAAACATAGCAGGCTCTGCTCAAGAATTAGCCTGCTTTCCCTTCGTTGGTGAGCTGAATTTGGCTCGACCCCATTGCCAGCTGCATGTCGTCCTTTAACTACAGTAACTGAATGAGCAAAACAAAGCTGGGAGCAGTGTCACAGCAATCGCAAAGCACCCAGTGATTCAATCGCTGTAATAGTGACTGGTGACTGAGCTCACATGAAAGAAACACTGTCACACAACGCAGCTTTTGTTTTCTTGACGCAATCAACTTTGTCACGTCGTACAATGCAACGCTGGAATCAAAGCACCAGTTTTTTTTTTTTTTTTTGTCTGTAGCTGTTTTCTGACAATTAAAAGAAAAGAAAAAAAAATGAGAGATGAAAAGAAGAGTAAAAATTGCTACAAAATACTTCCATCAAGAGTTTATTGGTGGGTCACGGATTCACACACAAAAAGAAATGTGCACAATACAAGATTGGCGAGATGAGAATACAAACACAATGTAGTTTTTCAAGGAAACACTTTTGTCCAAGGTCAGTCATACGGTTGGAGTTTTGAACATTACTCATCTGTGCTGTTTCCACAACTGCCTTTCACTAGAGTTCATTGACCTTTAAAGCTCAATTTCTTTCTGTCAATGGATTTAGTAAAGAACACATATCGCACTCAATTGATGTCTTTACTCTTCATAGTGAATCCATATGAGCGCAGCTAATGTAAGGGGGGGCTCCTGTAAAGCTCCACCACTATGTTAGGTAAGGGGAATAACTGCAACCTTTCAGTTTGTTTCTTCCCAGAGAACTCAATTTGCTGATACACAAAAAAAAAATTGGAATCATCTAACTTTCCCCCGATGGATGGGAACGGGACAGCTTGACAGAAAACCTGCTTTCTGACGCATCAGTAAATTTTCATTAATTGCACTTGTCGTAAACGGTTTGCTTGGATGTCATCAACAAATGGTTGAGATGCATCTTCCCGGTTCCGCGGTCGTACGGACTGGATTGACAGATTCTGCCACATGGGTAATCTGGAGGCTGGTTCTCCCGTTGACTCAGGATGAAAAGAGGCAGACAGACAGAGAGATTTTGCCATCCATCCGAGCATTTTCAATCATAAGGACATTCAACCATCATCTTTTTTTTTTATATCTGACTCTGGGACAAAACTTAACTTTAATATCTGTTCATGAGGAGCAGTGGAACCAGAGACGCAATGAAAAGAGTAAAAGCAGAATAGTAATTATGTGTAATAGCTAACATTGTTTGCTTAACAAATTTTGTGTTTGTTCTCTATTTTGTTTCAAGGCTCAATTTTTAATACCATGTACCACAGTAAAATTCATTCAGGAGACTATTCCCCACTACTCAAACTGTTGTTTTTTGTTTTTTTTCTTTATACGTTTTTTTTTTTTTTTTACCTCTGGTATATTTACTTTCTAATCCTTTTCAAAACAAAAGACAGGAAACGATTTCTTTCTCCTTAGACAAAGGGCTGCTGATGGACAGATACTCTGCCATTTCACCACGTTCCGTCCTCCTTCTCCAATCCTCACAGCACCACTTTCCTTTTTCTCTGTCCTTGAATGCTGCCTCCCTTTTGCATTTTTTTTATTAAATCAGTTGTTTTGTTCTTTTCCCTTCCAACGCCTGCTTAACAAGGAGGCAGAAGAATACTGGGGTCATAGAAGCATGATTCTCCATACTGCCTGACCGTCCTCTGTGGTCACTCACTCTGTAATTCTAAGAGATTTTTTAAAAATCTCTTCGCACTGGCCGCTGTAAATTGTGAAACACGTGCGAGTTAAAGTAATTGTTCTTTGGCGCTAAACGGTATTGTCCTTGCAGATTTGTTCTCTGTTGCCTCTAATGAGGTGTGAAAAGAATTTCCTCGTTTGAGGAAAGGGTAAAATGAAATCTGAATGTGAAATCTGGATTGTGTTCGATCGCCCTGAGGACCTCCAGCGTTTCTCCTGCCAGCCGTGGGGGCGGAGACGAGAAGGCCAGGTGGGGGGAAATCTCCCGCTCCTTGTGGAGACTGAGTCTGCATGAACTCCATAGTGGCTGGAGCTCTGGGTCTATGTGCTGTCAGTCACCAGCTTACCTGAGCCAAGAATCAAAAAACCTGTGGTCTCCGGGTTGTCATGGCGACGTGAGACTGAAACTCAGCGCATAATTAACCAATCAAAGCATCATGTGAGATGGCTCACTCAGTTCGCCTGATCACTTGGTTCTGAACCCTTTGCTGATGCCGATTTTTTGGATGGAGAAATCAGGCAGACCAGAGCCATTTCATCACAGTTTTAACCATTTACCATTTACAACAAGAGCCTGAAATGTTCAGTACGAATGGTCAAACGAATGGAAAGCTGAAACACGTGTTCACCTACATGCATTTAGCTTAATAATTAAATCAGATTTGAAGAAGAACAATAGCCAATGTAGTTTAGGGATCAGAAATAATTTTCAGATAAAATGCAGAAACATCTCTGGAACACCAGAGGCAAGACTGCCTCCCCCAGCTTTATGGAGCGGAGATGTTTTAGGTTACCCTGTAAGTCCCTGCTTTCCAGCACCCTCAGGGGTCACAGGTGGGTTTTAAGAGGTCCCTATTCAAAACCATGTCAAAATCCAGTGTGAATAAGTTGTGAATAAGTGAATAAGACTATTTCACACTTTATTTTCAGAGGTACAATACAAAGGCGTTGTGTTGAATCGGTTGTTGTTTGATGTTGAAGGTTCATCCAGGGCCACTGGAATCAAACAAGCATCGCATCACAAAGACAGAGAATTCCAATTCACTGACGGCTTCTCGGAACCCAGGGCCATTCGACTCCCTTCCTGATTGGTTAACTCTCAGCATGGGCCCTGTTGCGTGATCAATATCTCATCCCCCGTGGCCTCTGCCTGTCTGACCCCGGCTGCATCGATGCCGGCCGCCTCCAGGGGAATTTAAGGGCAGGGAAAGGTGGCGTGGGGTTTTGTTTAGTGTGGGCAGGGGCAGGTGACGAGGGTTGGGGGTCAAAGTCATAGATCACAAACCCGGCGACCTTCAGCAAGCGCATCGCTGGATTCAGCCACCTCGGCCTGTCAACTCGCCGACCCTGACTGCCCCTCTGTAACAAACGCACTCTGGAGGTCATGTGGTCCAGGGATTCTCCATGCATCATGAGACAGCCTCGATACCCTCTGCTGTGTTTCCACATTGGGTTTTGTTATTTAAGGACTGACATCCTTACATCTACGCAGACCCGCCATCCACTGGTATATGTTTATCTACGAAGCAGTGATCTGGCTGCTTTGCTTTGACCTCAGTTCTTTACTCAACTGTCGTACCAACAGGTATCATCTTCACTCCTGTGATATGGTGCTTTTTACGAGTTCTGCACCCCTCCAATGATTTTGGCTCTCAGCCACATTGTATTTTAGAGTTGGAACGATCTACCTTAAACCAAACCTGCTAATTCCATTCCAACTGCTGACAAAATTCATGGTACATTGACTGAACTACGTTCCTGCTTTTACTTCCTGCTTCAACGTACTTCCTGTTTCCACAACTGTATGTCGTCCTGTAATGTGATTGCTGATTTTTTTCTTAGATATTTTGTGTTGTATGTCAGGTGCCTTGAAGTGTATTGAGGTAGAAGCCATCAGGATGTTCTGATGTGATGTGATTCGGCAGAGCCTTCCTTGACACCTGTTGTGTGGGGGCGGGGCTCAGGTAAAGGAGGTGGGGCCTCTCTGGTAAAATATTCACGTCTTTTCTAGTTCTGCATTTTGAAATGGCATTTCTGAATGAATGTAAATAAGCTTTCCTCCAGCTAAATCAACTGTGACTTTCCAGAGCTATTATATCCCTCTTTGAATTTCCCCTTGGTAAAATTATAAAAAAATAACTACAAGAAAATTATATATAAAATTATATATTTAATATTAAATATGTGTGTTTTGTGCTCTTCCTCTTTGTCCCTTATTTTGGTTTCTGTGTTACTCTGTGTTGAGGATCTGAATAAACAAATAAACAGATTTTGTGAATAGTAATGAGTACTATTATTGTATTTGTTTGTTCCATTGCAGAGCAAGCTAATGTGGAGTTATTCTCAGCGGTAACTCTGTGTCTGTCTTTGAGACCTTGAAGTCGGACGTAATTTGACTCTCATTCAGATGAATACTGTTTCATTTCATTTTCGGATTGAAAGTTGAGACGTGGCAAATCTCCCCCCCCCCAAACTACGTTATGTGATCATTTATATTAAGAATAAATTAGACTGACGGGTGGCTTACCCTCTCGTGACACTTTGGATTGATGCTGAAATGTTTAAAGCAATCACACGCTCTCTATCTGATAGTCATTTCTTTGATTTTTTTTTTTTTCCACGATGTTGCAGAAAGTATCGGGGCAAGAAATGAATTTCGGAGTATCCATGGATGGATGGCTTTACAAATTGTCTCAGGATCCAGGTTCAAGGGTAGTCATCAAATATGGGAGCTGTATTTTTTTTTTCTTTCTTTCCTCCTCCTTCCTTTCCATCAGCTTTTACTGAAGAGCGACTCCTGTGTGATTTATGGGCGGGGAAGTTGACCATGTTATCGGAAGGGCGAAGCTACAATCATCGTAAGTCACAACGCGACCACCCCCATGGGTTGTGTCCAGGTGAAAGCCAAATGCGGGGAAGTGGGGCGGGGGGGGGCATAAAAATTCAATCTGATTGATTGATTTGAGCAAAATCACCAGAGTACGGTGGAAGCTGTGTGCCCCCCCTCCCCCCTTCCCTTCCCCAAAGCCACAGAATGCCCTGCCTCACACTGGTAACTCCATTATCTCTCCAGCTCATAAATAAATGATAAAATGCACCTTTTTTTAGATGAAGGATTTGTGTAAAAAAAAAAGAAAGAAAGAGAAAAAAAAATGTGACATTTACATCATTAACGAGAGCTACCCGCAACAATAGAATTATTCTCACTGCAGGTGAACCCAGTTTGATATCACAGACCTCCGTCAGATGACAAGAGAAGGTCACCCTTCCCATGTGTAAGCTTTGAGAGGGCTGGATTAAAAAAAAATTGCAGAGAATATTATTTTAACCAGCTACTTTTCTCTCTGTTTTTTTCCCCGTTTGGTATGTTTAATTGCATTTGTAGGCCTGTCAATGTCTCCTGGCAGATAAGCTCTCCTTTGAAGGTATCTGTTATGGTAAACGTTTAGTTCTGTTGTGTGGCATGATAATCGTTTCTTTTTTTTTTTCGCCAGATGGGTCTCCTCTTTGCCACACTTTCCATTCGTCAATCCAGTCAGTCATCAATCCTTTCTCAACCTCCCATCCCCTTCTTTTCATTTGGTTTCCAGGTCCATTTCTTGTTCACTTCTGTGTAAAGAAACCTGAGCCTCTTAACTTGTCAAGGGTAGACGGGGCCCTCATACATTTCCACGCACGTAGTGACTTGTCTAGACCACCAGGGCGCTGCCACCCCTGTATTTCTGTTTAAGTCTTCAGGTTATTATTTGACACTTTTGATTTTGGTTTTGACTTTGCAGTGCTTTTGGGACCCTGTTGTTTTCCCAGGTCTTGTTTGATTATACCTGTATATAGTTTTGTATATATATCACCACTGAATCAGCAGTATATCACTTGTTATCCTTGTAAAAAATTTTACCTACAGTTTTCCCCGCCTGTGTTTTTTATTTTTTCACGTCCTCCCCATCCCATCTTCCCTTAACAGTATCCTTTCAAATTTGGTGGTGATGTGACAGGCTAGGTGAGAGAGAGAGCAGCAAAATTATACAGTTCTTTATTTTCACGCATACCTTGCAAGTGATGTACAGGCTAGTAGAGAGAGTGCTGGCGATGTTTCTTGTATGCTGGAGCCCGTGGCATGCTAACGATGCTAACAATACAATGGTTGTCGATGCAGATCCAGCTAACTCTGTTATAATGAATCCACTGTGTACATTTAACAGCAAGTTTACGGAGGCTTATTTCCTGAATTTACTTCAAGAGGTTCTTGTAAAATGGAAGCACAGAGTGAGGGCATTCCTGGGGCTAGTTGCAGAGGTAGTTCATCATTGGCTCACGTAACTTTACCAACAGGATCCCACCAGTGATATATGTAAGGACGTACCTCAAAGCACTTGGGACATTGTTTTCAGGAGGAAGTTGGAAAATGGACTTTCACTGGTTTTCATTTGAAAACCTTGATCACTGTGCAACCCGTTTTTTTTACTCTTTTTACCATAGGATGTGATATATGGCTGAAAAGAAAATCAGGGTGAGTCAGACAGACCTTTAACTTGAGGGGTTCGATGCCTGAGGCCTTAATTCAGCACCAGGCTCAAGGCTCAGTAACACACTGTCCAGTGACTTCATACAGAATCCCAGTGTCTTTCAAGGACAAACCACCCAACAGCCCAAAAAACTTTAAGATGTTTTTGTGCCAAAACCACAATGGTGGAGAATATTCACTGCTCCATTGCAGAGAATTGTAGCTCTAGGTACTGTTGATAGGTTAGATTCAGCAGACCTCAAAAGCGCTAATGCCAGCATTAGCTGGTCCATGTGAATAGAACAGGTTATTTATAATGGGTCTTGAAGCTCAAGTTTAGCACAGCGCTGTAACTGTAATATATAAGGGCATCTCCGGGTCTCTAGCATTCAGTAATCTTAAAAACCACTGCCTGTTTCTGGCATAATACATACTACAGGCAACATTCAAATGTACCTGAACTATTTTTTGAAAAATATTAAGATAAAAAATTTATATCCTGCCTTTTTGGAAGGTACTGTCTACGGTGGTTTTAGGAATAAAATACTAACTTTTTCCTGCTACACCTCAGAGTTCACTACAGGTTTAAAGTGTACTTTCGCCTCCTATGGATTCACAGCATTGTGTGTTAATTTTCTGTACTTACAGCATTTCTTTTACTGATTTATTGGCACAAAAAAGTGTACAACAAATGTGGATTTGTGCAGGATAGTTTAGGAGAGGCAAGAGACCCATTGGGCTTATCCCAGTAACTTCTTTTAAATGATACTTTATAAATGATAAATCTCATGATAAATCTTATATAAAAGATAGCAAAGCTAAGTAAAAACAGAGCAGCAAAACAACAAAAGCAAACAGATAAACCAAGGGTAAAAAGAGAGTTTAAAAAAAAAGAACAATATCTGTACAATAACTCAAAATAAATTGTATAACAAGAAAAAAATGAAAAGATAAACAAGTGAAACAGAACAGAAAAGTTGGCAATGTGTCTTCTGGGGCTGGGGAATCGTATGGAAGCAGGACAATGCATTGTCTTTCCTTCTGTTGATCAACCATCCGCTTCATTGGCTGTACATTCCAGGGGGCGTGGCCACTAAACAATGGTACCCCTTCCTGGCTACCCATGGGGAAGGGGGGTGAGGATGGGATGAAGGACAGACAGGCTATTTCCGTTGGCTTGTGGAGATGTGGGTCTGGGTAATTCAAATTATGTTCTATGCCTGTGAAGCTAGATATGGTGTCATATTTTCTCTCTCTCTCTCTCTCTCTCTGGCTCACTGAAAACACGCTTCATTTTTATGTGAAGGCTCTCCTCTATGTCCCATCATCATTGGAATATGGAGGAGCCTTTGTACTTACGATGCTAAATTGCAACACATCTGCACTGACAATGAATGAGTGCGTGTGTGTGTATGTGTGAGAGCATGTCTCTGTGTGAGTGTGTGTGTTTGTTTGGTCTGGTGTATATGTGATCTTTATTTTTTTATTATTTTTTTTTGCTCACTCTGTATAAGTGGGCATGTATTGCATGTGAAATGCCAGCTTAGATCTCGTGGGTTTTCTACATCTAACCCAAATCCTTCATTTAAGTTGAAAAATTGCTTGGAGAGCCCACCCTGGAGACGGGTGAGGAATGTCTGCCGGTGGCGTATCAGTTTACTTATTAAATATAAGCTCTCTCTTACTGGGGCCCCACCGGGCTAGCAGGCATATTATGTGGCTCCATAGCCAGGGTGACACCGCCGCGTCTGGGCTGATATGGAGCGCTGCGGTACCATGGGAACAGCCCGGCCCGACAGGATGGATCTGCTGTCAACGCTGGCTCTGATGAACAGCCCAGAAGCACCAGGCCCCAGTCCTGGGCCCCCATGCACATGTAGGGGGTGTAGGAGGGGGTACCGCCCCCGATACCAGGGGGTTTGGGGTACCACCCGATACCGGGGATGGGGGGCAGGAGCTGCCTGGATCAGTCTGCCATGAGTTAAGGGGTGGAGGAAGGAGAGATAAAAAGGAGGAGGGAAGGAGAGGGCTAGAGTGAAGAACAGAAAAGAAGGAAGGATGAAGAATGAAGGAATGGGGGAGGGAAAGACAGATGGGAAGAATGGATATTAATGGAGTAAGGAAGGAAAGAAAGAGAGGATTGAAAGCATGCCAGGAAAGGGAGAGGAAAAGGAATGGAGGGAGTATGAAGGAAAGAAAAAGTAAGGAAGAGCAGTGAGCAGAGACTAATCTCGGCCCCCCCCCCCCCCCCCCCCCCCTCCCCTTTTCTCTCCACCACACCCCCTCTTCAGTCTCTTCCTCATCCACCACCTGTTACGCTCTGCTGAAAAATGGTGCCATAGTTTAGCAACAGGGGTACAAATCCTTGTTACTGGAGGAGAGCTCTGAAAGGCAAAATCCGGTGAATGTTTAGGTGTAAATTGCTTCTCGAACCACAACACTAGTCATGATTTGCTGTGCACACAAAACAGTTACGCACAGTGTACAAATACTCAGTAGACTTAAAATGACCAGCATACCCCTGGATACCTGGAGATACCTTGGAGATACCTTGGAGATGCATAGGATTCCAGGGGGTGAGTGTGTATGGGGGGGCGCAGTGGGGTTGTCGTGTGACCCTTGAAATTCAGAGACCCACGTCGATCCGGATCTCTCCGTAGGGGTGCGGGCCTGTCCTTCCTCTCCTCTCCGGCGGTGCTGTAGGGTGTCAGTGGAGTCAATTAAACACAGATGGCTGGATTTCAGGGGCAGGGAGGGGTAGACGGGGGCTGGGCCGGGCCGGGCGCTGAGTGATAGGGGCTCTTAGGCTTGTGCGCGGGGGGGGGTACAGTGGCCGGCTAAGCCCCACAGATTCCACAGGGGGCCCGCGGGGGCCACTAATCTCCTAGGTGTGGGGCTAGGTAGATAAGCCGGCGGATTAGGAAGGCTCTCCGCTGTTCTATCCCCCTTCAGAGAATTATGGCAGGTACTTTCGGCTAATGAACGAAAAGGTTGTTTCGGAGCCCTGGAAAAGGAAAGAGGGAGGAAAAAAGCATTGTGGTTCCCCAGGTTGCTAAATTTGTAAGCTTTTTTAGGTCAAAACACTTCAGGTTAATTAAATAAATATTTTTATATTTATATTTATTTTTATATTTTTATTTTATGAAAAGGGCTTCCCTTACTATCCTATGCCTTGAAACCAGTAGATTATTGTCCTCAGCTTTGATTTTTGGACACATAAAAGCAATGTTTTTTTCTTGACTTTACAGCGGTGAGTAAGCTCAAATTTATTTGAGAGTCAATGTTAATTAAAATGAGTCCCCAGAATCATTATACAAATGGTAGAGTGATTTTTTTGGTGGGATTGTGGGATTCACCTTCACTTTGGTGTGTGTGTGTGTGTGTGTGTGTGTGTGGGTGCATTTGCATGTGTGTGCGTGCGCCTGTGCGTGTTTGTACATGTGTATGTGTGTGTGTGTGTGTGTGTGTGTGTGTGTGTCTGTACATGTGTATCTGTGTGTGTGTGTGTGTGGTGTGTGTGTGAGAGAATAAGTGTAGGAGAGAGAGCGAGGGCAGCAGATGGGTCTCTTTTAAAAAAACAGTGTGCATTTTCACACATGCATATCAAGGCCTTAACATCTCTGGTCTGGGATAACGTGTTTTTTATGTATTTTAACACATCCTCCACTTTTAACCACACTGGCGGCACAGCGGTATGTTCATATGTAGGCAGATACAGTGCTATTTTAGAACAGTGATATGAATCTGAGTTCAGATACATTTTATAGAAGCAGATTAAGAGACAGTGGCCTGATTCAATCAAAGTAAAATAGGCTGATTCAGCACACTTCATATTTCCATGTCAGCTAGCCTCTGCCGTTTACATAGATAATGAGCCAATCACACACTGCCTATGTTTTCAGAGGAGCTCAAAGTGAACATGTTCAGTCCATGAGCCTGCAAGTACCTGGTCAGCCAGTAGAGGCCACTTGATAGAGATGAGACTGATGAGCTTGGCCGGCTTACCCCCTACTTTTCCCAGCTAGGTTGAACCAATTGTTTACTTGCCATAGTAGACCTCCAGCCATCTCTAGTAAGGGTGTGACTGGGATCTACACAACTGACTGCGGGATTCCTATGTGCTTTTGCCCAATGCAGTTATCTTTACTTTATAAATGAATCCAGAGGTTTGTTTTTTTTTGTCCAAAATAGAATTTATTGTGTACATTTTTGTGACCACAAAACTCACTTAAGTTTATACGATGAAGAAAAAAAATCTATTGTTTTAGCTAAAGTTAGAGTTAAGGACAAATGTTGACTGAAATCAGGCCAAAGTTCCATCATCTGTATGAAAGTTCTGGAGGCCGGGGAAGTTCCCAGAAGGATACATATGGCAGGAAGAAAAAGGAAGCAACAGGAAGTGATGCGTATCACAGTGAACAATGTAGATAAGATGAAGAATCCCACACACAACTATGAGTTGTTCAGCAGTGCCAACCTAGTTCTGAAACCATGGCACTACAGAGCCATGCATGCATAAATACATGCTTTTATATGTATATACACATCACATATATATATAATATTCATGGGTAAGGAGTATTATAGACACCATCGCAAAATGCATATATTTGAGGGTTTTATGCATTTCTATTTTATCTTATTCACAGATGGAGGTGATGAAAGTGTGAATTTTTAATGGGCGTAAGACCATGAATTTGCATTACAGTGGATTCGGTCACAGAAGTTGATATTTATCTATTGAAACAAGGGAAGTGAGTACTTTTATAACAGGATATCTTCTGTTTTCTGCTCCTGGGGAAAATCCACAAGGGGTGGGGGGGTTGGTGGTTGTGGGTTGGGGGTTGGGGGTTGGGGTTGGGTGCTGCCAAAAAATATGCAGCAGGTGTTTATGCATTTATGCACTTTTTTATAACAATTAACAGGTTTCGTGTTTTCACAGTCCTCATAATCCTCTCCCATCTGTTAGAGCTGCCATAAAAGGAAGACTGTGAATATTTTAAAGACTCGGCTAGAATAGCTCCATTAATAACCGTTTCCATTGAGTCGACCGTTTGGGTTAGCCTCTCAAGGAAGACATCACAGGTACTGAATAACATAACTCACCTTTTCTGGTGCGCTGGGGACCATTTCACATGCTGGTGTCACTAAGTGATAAAAACTTAGGAATCATTCAGGGAAAGTTGATGTCCATAGATGTTGCTGCAGATTCCTGATTTGGTTTTATCCAATGTTGCAGAACCATGAGATAATGGTGCGTTATTCTACCCAGGTTGTAACAGATGGGAAGTGAAGTATGCAATGTGTTCCCTCACTGTACGTTTCATCTTCGTTCTCCGCTATTGGAGTGCAACTCACGGTACGAGATACAGCTTCTTTTTTTTTTTTTTAATCTCTCCCAACTTCCACTCAACAAGGTGGAGCAGCAGCCAAAACATGCCAATGTGTGACTGAATGGAGGATTTAATGCCAGGTTCTCTTCACGGTTATTTTAATAATATCAAACATTTCTATGATTTTACACTTTAGTTACATTTTTTTTAAAAGCTCATAAATAATAGTCATTTCTTGTGTCTGCCTATGACATATTTCACTATGGTCTAATCTAAGAGTTAAAAAGCACTGGTTCCTGCAGCTAATTAGTTAATTGATCCAGGTTAACTGGTAGAAACCAAAACATGTTTGCAAACTGGCCCACCAGCCCAGGAGTTCTCCACCCCCCCTGTTGTTGTTCACAATTCTAGCACTTGTCTTTACGCTGCTACAGACTTTAAGGGAGCTCATGATTTTACCAGCTCTTGTTTACCTTGTCTGACCTTAGTATCTTCATAGGGATATCCACTAAATGAACATACTGTGTCTTTGAGGCAGCGTCAAACTCAGCGCTGAGAGCAGTTTCTGTGCTGGTTTTAAAGCATTGATAAGCAAAGGCAGTATTTTAGGATGACTGATTAAATGGCTGATGCACATGCATTGTTAAAAATACTATATGAACCATAAACACAAAATGTACATCTGTCTGCCATTATGTAAAAAACACAGGTTTTTGAACTGCATTATAACTCTAGTCCCATAAGGGTTTTGCTTTTTTAAGGATTATGGGATTATGGGTTAAACACTGTATACTTTGTGTAGGGAAAACCTCATTTAATCAGAGCGAATTTTCACAAAATACGGAAACTACCAGCTTCAGCTGTCTTTGACTGGGCTTCGATCTGCTGCAGGGCCCTGTGGACCCAGGTCATTCTGCGGTTCAGTGCCACTGTTCTGACTCACTGATCCACAGTCTCAGACAGCTCCCCCAATTCAGTTTCACTCCTAATATTTGCTTCATTTCCAAGGATTAAGCCTCTGGATAAAAGATTAGACTTTATCCTTCTTTGGTGCTCAACAAATTCCTTGAAGTCATTTTGTTTTAATGTTTTAATGCCCAGGAATGTGGCCTCATAACTGTTTTCATTGCCCGTTTCCCAGTCAATAAACAATAAAAAAAAACATTACTAAAGGAGATTTTGCCGCAGTATCATTTATATCAAAAGATATGGCAATACTGTGTTTTCTTTTTTTTCTTTTAAGGCGGCTTGAGCCACTGACAACAAAACAAATAAATGTGATTCTGATTTAAAGAGTTATGCATCAATTTGTTTTCAAAGATTAAGGTCCTGCAGTACTTTGTCTTACAGAAATATGGGATTATTTTTAAAGAGGAAGAATCACCTGAGTGAGTGCAGAGCGTTCATGAGTAATCATTGTCATAAATATCTGCAAGTAATATCTCTGCCTCTAAGAGGAGGTCAAAAGGGTTAGACAGAAATGGAAGTGCCCTTCAGCTGTAATTTTAAAATCTCACATTATCTATTAACAGCACAAAAAAGCCGTATTTAAAAGTTAAAACGGTTTTGATAAGAGCCTTTGCATAAATTAGAGCTGCCTCTTCCGTCTTTCACCTGGTCTGTGTTATGTCCCGTGTAAATGTTAGCGGCGTGGGTGCTGTGTGTTAGTGTTTGGTGCTGTCTTGGTTCCAGGTCCCGTTTGGATCGATGCTGGGGGAAGAGGGGGGGTTGGGGTGGGGACACCTGATACTGGTGGCTGAAGTGTGTAGGAAACGGTGGGGCCGCGCCCTTCAGGCTCACAGTGCCTCAGTTGACCCCCCCCAAGGGGGAACAGGAGACAGGGGGCGATTTTTATAACACGCTTTGTGGAGAGACATTAATAGCCTGTTTGAGAGTGAGCCGCCATGTTTTCTCGCCAGGCGCTGGGATTTGTTGGCCCACTCTTTGGGGGTTTACTGTATGTTGGGTTCGATCAAGGTGACGGATTACTCTGCAGTGTAGCAGATCAGGGGTCAGTATATTACGGCCTGCGGGATTGTGACCGACACAAATGACCTTTACTTTGATAATAATGACGGCCTGTGCTAAACAACAGTTCTAACTCCAGTCCTGGAGGGCCACAATGTCTGCAGCTTTAACTCCCGGAGGGCCACAGTGTCTGCAGGTTTAACTCCAGTCCTGGAGGGCCGCAGTGTCTGCAGGTTTAACTCCAGTCCTGGAGGGCCACAGTGTCTGCAGGTTAAACTCCAGTCCTGCAGGGCCACAGTGTCTGCAGGTTTAACTCCAGTCCTGGAGGACCACAGTGTCTGCAGGTTTAACTCCAGTCCTAGAGGGCAGAAGTGTCTGCAGGTTTAACTCCAGTCCTGGATGTCCGCAGTGTCTGCAAGTTTAACTCCAGTCCTGGAGGGCCACAGTGTCTGCAGGTTTAACTCCAGTCCTGGAGGGCCACAGTGTCTGCAGGTTTAAATCCAGTCCTGGAGGGCCACAGTGTCTGCAGGTTTAAATCCAGTCCTGGAGAGCTGTAGTGTGTGTCGGTTTATGTATTATTATTTATTGTAGTTATTATTATTTAAACAAACTAGCAGCCTATGACTACATCCCACTGTAGTTTATTCTTTAAAACATTTAGCATTTTCTTTTGCATTGTTTGTACTGCTGTCATGTTATTCAAAGTTTCTCATGCATACTTGATCTATACAACTCCCTAAATGCTTGGAAGGTGTTTACCTGTGGATAACACACACAGCAAAGACCTGTTTAGCATTAGCACATATTTGAATGAGCTCAAAACATCAGCCATTTCCAGTTCATGCACAGAGATAAATCGACCCATTTAGGGTTTGAATTGATAGCGGAGCAGGAATGAATGTCGATTTGTTAAATGTATGCTCTTTATGTGTGCACAGCCACATACAGTAAATGGATCAGTTGTCCATGGTTAATGGATCTCTACCACACGTTCAGAGGCCAGCACTTGACCTTAATTAGGTTTTCAAAAGCAAGACAAATTTTAAAAAAAAAAAATCATAATGTCTCTACCATACTCAACTCACCTGGGTTTTGTAAATAGAGACCAATCAATGGGAAGGTGAGGAAATGGGAGTTTGAAATTTCAATGTCGAATAAATTAAGCAAGGTGTTCACGCAGGGTTTCCATGAAGCTGCCCAGGGCCTACATTCCTATAATGAAACTCGATGTTTCATTGAGTTTGTTTTTTTTTTTTTGGCATTTTAATATGCTTGTTTGGGGGTTTTAAGACATTAATGAGATAAATCGATATATGAGTAATGCTAAAACATACAGAGGTTTACAGGGAATAATGCACCTTAGCAGGTAAGGACAGTTATAAATATATCTGATGTGTTTGTGTTTCTGTTGAGTGTGATGAGTTTAGCAAATTTCCAGACAGATTGTTTAAAGCAAACCGGAGATCCATTTCCAACCATGCCTTTCAGAGTATCAGAATGGAGCATCACAAAGTAAGTGTTTGTCTAGGATCAGGTTTCCCCTGTCCATGTCCTAACCTTGTCCATTCATTAAATTGAAGGCTAAACTGATCCTAGATCAGCAGTCCTATTCTAAAATGGGCAACACTTAAGTGAGGGTAATGCTAGTTTTTTGCGTGCGTGTTAAGAATAGTGCATGACACTGTGGCTTGGGACAGGTTGCTCTTGCCTGCTCCTCCCTGGTGCCTGAGTCAGGTCATGGTATACCTGAAGGGCATATCTGAGTTCTGGATCAGTTGCCAACAGCAACTAATTGTGCTGATAAAGTTGCCTCAAGCCACAGATAGAGAATACAAGCCAGAGATGTAGGGCAAAATGCAAGTGTGAATCCTGTGACTGGTTGTTTGAGTCCCAGCGCTATGCCACTGCTAGCTATGGCTGGAAATTCACATTGAGGAGGTAACAATTAGCTTAGCCTTGACAGTGGGTAACCTTGCTAGTTTTGTTCGCCTCAACACTGTCTAGTGACCACTCCTGGTCAGGCCAGGTGCCAACAGACACACAAGGCATGCTGGCCTTGTATTCCTCAAACGACATGGACAGTGTAAAACTGGTGTAGCATTTTCAGTGTGGGGGAGAGAAAGCGAGATTCAGTCACCAAATTAATCAGAGTCACTTGCCTGTGGCTCTCTTTCCCGGAAGTCGGCAGTGAAAGGGTGGCTCACAGGAGATCAACAAGTTCATCTGAGTTTGTTGTTTGGAAAAAATAGGGCATAAAATGATGCATGATGATCTAAGAGAACTGAAAGGAATGTAAATTATGGCTATACTGCGGGCTAATGTGCTCAGCTTTCAGCCTCGATTTCACTGCAAGCTCCAACTACCATTCTGATTAAGAGCCAAGTCTTAATTTGTACTCTAGCACAACGTATGCAGTGCAACAGCAAGTAAATACAAACAGTTCAGTGTTCCTGCAATAATACAGGTTACCAAATGAAAGGAAAAACGGGAACTTGTTGAGTGTGTGTGTGTGTGTGTGTGTGTGTGTGTGTGTGTGTGTGTGTGTGTGTGTGTGTGTGTGTGTGTGTGTGTGTGTGTGTGTGTGTGTGTGTGTGTGTGTGTGTGTGTGTGTGTGTGTGTGTGTGTGAGCATATGCCAGTTTTTATTTAGTACACAGTTGTAAAAATTACATTTTTTTTTAACATGAAAAAACATAATCAAGTAACCGAGTAAGGCTAACAGAGAAAGCATATACTTTTACTGTTGCTGAGAAGGGTGGTGCTTATGAAATAAAAATTATTGAGAAAATGTTTCAATTTCTGTAACTCAGAAAGTGAAATTGTAGAGGTAAATCATCCATTCAGAATGAGATTTCAGTAAAAAGAAATGTTGGGTTTGTTTTTTTTCTTCGGTAAACTTTGCCCACTAGACCAGAAGCACAGAATGAATTAGCTTACATATCAGCCTATTTCTCCTCCCCTGTAAGTTGAGAACATTAATTTGATGTGACGTGACACTGGCAGTTTTGCACTGTGTCAGCGTCAACCATCACTTTTCATACGAACATGAAAAGATTTGAGAAATAATGCAATGCGATGCTTGGAGGAGGTATCTGAGCAGGGAAATGAGTCCACATTACCCTTGCAAGGGCCCAGTGTAATCCTCTAAACAGCGTGTGTGAGGAGGGCAGGCCGCCTTTGCAGTGCTTTCCACCACAGCCAGGAAATCTGGGGTAAAATGAGACGACAAAACGGAGGAAGATTAATAATGGATATAGTTCACCCCCATCCCCCTTTTTAAAAAGGACATATTTTATTTTTGGACTTATTGACATGTTTATTACTCACCTGCGTTTTTGGTGGATTGGTTTGCAGGAGTGGAAATATTTGCATAATAATGCACCTCTGAGAGTGTAAAACACCAGTGAAAATGGCAGTAAAAAGAGAACGTGTTTAAAACATGTGTTGTTGAGCATTTGCTGTTTAACAACCATTTATTATAATGTGATGGTAACAGTACAATACAATGCAGGCACATGAGGAGGGTAGAAATTGTTATTTTATTCTATTGTTCTTGTGATTTTAACACCATGGCTGCCACTTTAGAGCCAAAAATCCATCGAGGTCAGGAATATTAATGACTCATGATGGAAGACTGAGACATTATGACAACAAAAATGAGTGGGAAGATGTGATACCATTGATCTGAGCCACTGAGTTTTGTTTCAGAGCACAAAACCTTTTAATTGGTTCAAACAAGTCAGTGATTGGCAGCTCATTGGATCCCTGCCTGTTTTTGATGTAATTGTGCAGCACTCAGCCATCAGCTTTAATGACCAAATGCCAATTAGATACCGTCACCATGCACCATTGCTTGTGACTGAGAGGTTGTAGGTTTAAATCCCAGATGGGGCATTGCCATCACATGTTAAGTACCAAATATGAATTATGTCAGTCAAATATCCATTACTTTTGTATTGACTTATTAGCTCATACTAAATTAATATATTAACATAAACCCAAGTCATAAAATGAACACCATATACACTAGCATGTCTGCATGAGTTATACGGTACATGAAAATGTTCCAATGATAGTAGCAGACTGAACTACAAACAGAATCATGATTACTAATGCCACCCACATTTTACATAAAAATATAGACATGAAAATACACTTCACCGTACCGATACCTTGACATTACTGTTAGCCGTATTGATGTGGTTTTTTTCTATTTTTTTGCCCGTTTCTCAGCCCATGTGTGTTATTTTGTGTGTGTTTTTTTTCTTTTCAAAAGCAGGCAAGATCAGGAGAGGCAGAACCGTGTGTGTCCTGAGTTAAAATGAAATGTGAGCCGGCAGACACACTGACAGTCAGCCATCTGTCTCAGGGTGCAGACTGACTCTCCCTGATATCTTCATATTTCAGACCCTCAGCCTGCCCACCCCCCACCCCCCCCCAAAAGGAAACATGGCTTTTGGGAAGGGGTGGGGGGGTTGTGGGGGGGATGGCACATAGACAAGGCCGGGACACAATGACATCTGAAGGTCTTGTGCTCACCGCTCACTGTCTTCCGTCTCCGTGAGTGATGTGTGTTTCGTTCTTCTCGATGGCTGTTATCGAAGCCAGAGAAGATCCGCGGGGCTGAACACACCACAAGACGAGAGGCAAAATGAAAACGAAAAAAACCAGGGAGAGGAAGAAAGGAAATAGATGAGCACTGCCAGTCAAAACATAAGAGAAATCTATAGATACTTTTTTTTTTGAAGATGTCTGGGGTTTTTTTTTTTTTACTGTGTCAGTCCGTTCTGATGAAGGAGGCACTGGAAATTAACTCAGGAGCCCCCGTGAATTACATTTCAATCCATGCTCCAGGCGAAGCACTTGTCAATTTCAAACCGCTCTGTGCAACCTATTACGTACAGACTACATGGACAGCAAACTAATGGGGCTGTAATAACGTGAACGGCGACGCCCTGGCTCAGGAAATCATGGCAGGGAAATGGAACAGCAGGACAGAAATATGAAAATGACTTTTGTATTCTGTGGGAGCACATGGTGGGGAACATTTTATCCCCAAAAACCACAAACATGTGTGAGATGTGAGGGGCGTGGCAGGTCAGACTGCTGGACTTAAAAATACGGTCGTCTAAGTGGAGTTAGGGGGTGAAAAGGTGAAGGAGACTGTGAGACAGAAAGACTGAGAGACTTGAAGAAAGAGATTTATTTTAGATTTATATTTATCTATAAGCTCTGTAATAGAGATGTCTTGTTTGTTTAAACAAATTTTTCAAGGTGGGCTAAGTCTGTGTCTGTGGGGGGCAGGCTTGTTGATCATATCAATTACTGTATGTAATTTAATGGTTTAACAACATAATACACTTTTTTTCTCATGTCAAGAAAGCATGTTTAAATCGAACTAAATGAGACATAGAGAAAGATGGATAGAGAAAGGATAGAGTAAGATAGAGAAAGATGTGGATGGAGGGGGTAAGACAGAGAGAGAAAAGGAGTGACAGACAGAGAGAGAGAGAGAGTGAGAGAGAAAGGAGGAGGGGGATGGATGGATGGATGGATGGATGGATGGATGGATGGATGGATGGATGGATGGATGGATGGATGGATGGATGGATGGATGGATGGATGGATGGAGAGAAAATGGAGCAGAATGGTTCCAGTCAGAATGAAAATGAGCCTCTGTTTTTCAGATGAAGCTCTAAATGTAAGTCACCCTGTCAGCTGCAGACAGAGGAGGCAGACAGCTCACCTTTACTTCATAATTATGACAGGGATCTGTCCAGGTTCAGCTTCCCTGATTAGCAAGCTTTCTGCCAGTTCAAACAAGGGTCACCCATTACACCCGTAAGTGCCCATAAGATTCACCCATTAGATTACTGTGTGCAGAGAACACACAGGTAATTCTATCACATTATACACAACTATGTCAAAAAAAAGCAACTGCTAACAGGAGATTCTTATTAACGTTTCTGTTAAGTTACTTCAATCGCATTAAAAGCAGGTTTAGAATGAATTTCAGCTTAAATGTACATTTTAGCCCTCCACCTAGCCTCTGTCAGTTTCCATCATGTGATCAAATTATTATTCATGATTCTGTATTGAATGTCCTATGATCTGCTATATGTGCAGGTGTAAATCTTTTCAAGGTCAAAAGCCAAAGTGACAGCACCTTCACAGATCTTGATAGATGAGACACAGTGGTTTATAATGACGCCTTTTCCCCTCTCATATATGTTTGTTTGTTTATTTGTTTGTTTTTCCTGCAGCTGAACTTATTTACAATCCAGACCAAGCACAATATCAAATAGTCGGTGTAGATCTTTTCATTTGTCAAGCAGGAGACACCTGAGAAGGTAAGATGAGAAATGAGACGAGATGGAACTCTACAGTAAAGTCGGGAATGCAACTATATTAAAAAACCCACAACGTTAGATAGCAATCTCCTACGAGCAGCATTACAAGATTGGATTACACAGAGACATTCCTAAATCATGTTATTTAGTTAAAATGAATGTACAAAATGAAAGGGACACAAGAATTATTACCTCTGTTTCACAAAGCAATGCAGCCCTCACAAGACGTGATGAAATAAAGTGCTGTCTGTGCAGATTGATTTTTTTTTTCATTTAGTACTGATGGTAAATTAAATTAAAAAGACCAAAGATTTCCCTCTCTGTAATTTCATAAATAGTCAGTAAATACAGAGATCCATAAAATGTCAAGGATGAAGACGCAGAGGACCTTCTGTCTACTTTTCAAAGGAGATGAAGAAAAACATTTTTGCTCTGCACTCTGCGTAATAAGGTCATGAAAGAATAACATCTGAGCTCAGGATTCACCCTCAGCTCTGCAGGGCTGTCAGAGATGTTCTATACACACCAGATGTTCAGCACTGCAAGACTAGCATGAGCGGGGTTCTGCCTGCTCCATCCTCGAAGTTGAGAGTGGTCTGATCCGATGTCATGTCTGTAAATTGCTGGTATCTCCAGGTGTGTATTTTGCCTATGCTGGTAAAAAGCAGGCACAGCTCTGAGTGAATACCTGATTTTGTTTTTCATTTTTTCATTATACAAGCTGATGATATAAATTCATTTGCCTCAGTGTTTCCATGCATTGTATATTGAGCTACACTAAAATGACCAAGGCAGAATTTCCCACAAAAGAGAAAATATTGAAGGATGGTATGTATCTTATTTAATCTAATCACTTAGGTTTTTGGGGGAAAAGCTGCAGTTTTGGAGACCAGTGAACTGCAGTCAGCTTGGTTGTCCAAAGTTTATGTCAGTGCTGAGTTGAGTTTTAGTGCTGTAAGGTTCTGAGCAGCCTGGTCAGGCTCCTGGTGCTGTAAGGTTATGAGCAGCCTGGTCAGGCTCATAGTGCTGTAAGGTTATGAGCAGCCTGGTCAGGCTCATAGTGCTGTAAGGTTATGAGCAGCCTGGTCAGGCTCATAGTGCTGTAAGGTTATGAGCAGCCTGGTCAGGCTCATAGTGCTGTAAGGTTATGAGCAGCCTGGTCAGGCTCATAGTGCTGTAAGGTTATGAGCAGCCTGGTCAGGCTCATAGTGCTGTAAGGTTATGAGCAACCTGGTCAGGCTCATAGTGCTGTAAGGTTATGAGCAGCCTGGTCAGGCTCATAGTGCTGTAAGGTTATGAGCAGCCTGGTCAGGCTCATAGTGCTGTAAGTCAGGTTATAAGCAGCCTGGTCAGGCTCATAGTGCTGTAAGGTTATGAGCAGCCTGGTCAGGCTCATAGTGCTGTAAGGTTATGAGCAGCCTGGTCAGGCTCATAGTGCTGTAAGGTTATGAGCAGCCTGGTCAGGCTCATAGTGCTGTAAGGTTATGAGCAGCCTGGTCAGGCTCATAGTGCTTTATGGTTATGAGCAGCCTGGTCAGGCTCATAGTGCTGTAAGGTTATGAGCAGCCTGGTCAGGCTCATAGTGCTGTAAGGTTCTGAGCAGCCTGGTCAGGCTCCTGGTGCTGTAAGGTTATGAGCAGCCTGGTCAGGCTCATAGTGCTGTAAGGTTATGAGCAGCCTGGTCAGGCTTATAGTGCTGTAAGGTTATAAGCAGCCTGGTCAGGCTCATAGTGCTGTAAGGTTATGAGCAGCCTGGTCAGGCTCATAGTGCTGTAAGGTTATGAGCAGCCTGGTCAGGCTCATAGTGCTGTAAGGTTATGAGCAGCCTGGTCAGGCTCATAGTGCTGTAAGGTTATGAGCAGCCTGGTCAGGCTAATAGTGCTGTAAGGTTATGAGCAGCCTGGTCAGGCTAATAGTGCTGTAAGGTTATAAGCAGCCTGGTCAGGCTCATAGTGCTGTAAGGTTATGAGCAGCCTGGTCAGGCTCATAGTGCTGTAAGGTTATGAGCAGCCTGGTCAGGCTCATAGTGCTGTAAGGTTATGAGCAGCCTGGTCAGGCTCATAGTGCTGTAAGGTTATGAGCAGCCTGGTCAGGCTCATAGTGCTGTAAGGTTATGAGCAGCCTGGTCAGGCTCATAGTGCTGTAAGGTTATGAGCAGCCTGGTCAGGCTCATAGTGCTGTAAGTACTATAAGCTGTAATGCGCTGTAATTCTATAAAAATAGAATTTTTATAGCATCACTTAACTTACATTCTTATGAGCAAAATGCTCAGACGCATCACACAAGAATGGGGTTTAGCCTTCTGAAGCTGAATGAATTCGCACCAATAGAAATACAGTGACTATTAAACTGAGTCTGACCCGACAGAATAAACAAATAAGCAAACACACACAGAGCAGAAGAGCTGTGCTGGCCTTTTATGTATTCTGTATTTTCCATCATAGTCATCTTTAAAATCAAACACTGTCTTCATATGTCTTCCTTTCAGGTATTCTAAATATAAGGCATAACATATCAAACACTTTTGGGAAAAAAAATAACCTATATTGCATCGGTTGTGACGTATACACATTACATACGTCTCATGACGGAGCCATTTATTTTGCTTCTCACATTGCCTTTTGTCCTTAAGTCAGAAAATAAAATCCAACCGTTAAGCATTAAAAACAAAACAGCGGCCCAAACAGGAATAACTCATTAAATAAGGGGGGGAATGTGCAGAAGGAGAGTGCAGAATGTGTTTGGCTTTAGGGGAGTCAAGTCCCTCAGTGGGGTTCCTGTGAACCACAGTCATGCAGCGTGTGTCAAATCTATCCACCTTCGGTCTCCTGTGTGAGCAACACAACTCCCACGCTACCCCAGCAGGCTAGCACACACCTACTGCTTCAGCCCTGACTTACTTTTCAGTAGGACATGATTAGATTTTGTTTCATTTATTTATTTTTTTAAATTTATTTATTTTCCCCTCTTTCCATTCACCGTGGCCGCCAACGGTTCTCGGTCAGGAGACGAAAACACGGCATCGATTCTGAAGTTTAATTGGAACTTTGTTTTGCTGCCTGTGGTGTCGGGGGAGCCGCTATTCCGGATGCACGCGTGCCAGCGGGCGAGCGAGTGAGTGAGCGAGCTGCTCCCTCGGTACCACCGGCGGATCACCACTCCTTAATTTCACCCCAGCCCTCCCCCCGGTTAAGAGCGACTGAGGGATTAAGGATCGATGAGCCAGTCACCAGCCTCACCATCTGGCTGGTTTCTGTTTTCTTACCAAATGAACCTAATTAGCGGGTAGCATAACAACTCTTGGGCCTACTGGGTGGTTTCTGTTCCCCTCTCCCACTGGTTGCACTCACTGTAATGGGAGGCAAGAGGAGAGGGCTTTGCTCCTTCATTCCTGTTTTCACAGAGCGTGACAAGGGCACAGCAGAGGACACACTGGTGCTGACCAAAGCAGTGTGTGTGTGTGTGTGTGTGTGTACATCTGCACTATTTTCCTCCAGAAAAACTTCATTTATGTAATTAAAATTCAAGTGCACACAAACAATCACATAAACACCACAGGAGCATATACCCAGATTTCCCCTGACCTGATTCAATTAACTTTTTATCTGGCCAAAGACCAGCTTTCTTTCTTAAAAATGGAAACATATTACCATGTGGTCACATGGTAATATTTAGGCAATAACCATAGACAATCATCTGAAAAAAGGGTTCAAAGAGACAAATACAGCAGTGACTCAAAAAAAAATTATGAAATAACTCACATTACATTTGCTGTTTTCATGGCATGACCAACTGAAGTCCACAGTCAATGGCAATCATAAAATACCCTGGAATGTCTGTTCAGGTAAGTTTATTTTTAAAGATGACGTGACAAGGTGTGTTGCCATGCGTTTTCTCAGGGCTGTAAATGTCTGCCTCGCTATAGTATAATAAAAGTACAATCATTGCATTTATTTATAAAGATGTATTCCCTCCAGTGTATGGATGAGATCCGTTGTCATTCCAAACACAGCAGACCGAAGAGCAGCCCAAACAACATGTAGGGCAGTCCAGCAATTTCACATACAGCAGCTGTCACAGGATAGAAACTAGCATGCAGTCAGGGTGTCCAAACTACCTTACTGTTCACTGTTACAGTTGATGCTAAATCCTGAGGGACTGAAACCATTTTATTCAGGGGTAACAGAATAAACAGCTGTTTGGTCTTTTAAAAAAAAGAGGAGCAGATGCCCAGACAACCGACACCTTTTGTTTAAGTACAATTTGAAGCCCGAGTCTGTGAGCTTTAGAGACAAGCAATGACAATATTTTGGTATTATGGCAGACACAGCAACAAAATACCATCATAAAATTCAGAAGGAGGCCATAAGCAAAGGCTCGCCGCATTTTCTACCTTTTAAAGTCCCAGCATCTTTCCAAGATTGATGGGGTTTGGATCGTTGCTTTCCATTTTAAAGACTGGGCAGGATGAGGTTCCAACAGGACAGATAAGTCTGTCGTCTATTTGCTTATCAGCCAATGCGCTGCATCAGCAGGTAAAAAAAAATAGATTGGCGATGCATCGAAACAAACGTAATCAATCTTTCCTTCACTTAGAGAAAATGTGGAAATGTGTTTTAAGCCAGTGACATAACTGTATCCAACTGTTTACCTCGAGCCAGTCTGATGGAAATCTTGTTTTTTTTCTTTTTTTTTTTTTTTTTTTTACAATCAAATGAGCATTTTATTCCTTTTCTTTTTTTTCAGTGCAAGTTCAGTGAAGGTTCGACAGCTTGAAGAAAGCACTGTTAATCTCTTCTATACAGAACCGACCTGTTTCCTTTTTAATTTTTTTTTTTACTTTTTTTAAATCCAATCCTTACATTCATAGTCATGAAGCAGAAATTGTTCCTTAAGCATGTGTGAACAATATAATACAAAAATAATGGCTTCTTTTAAAGGTGACTACAGATGTGTTTATATTGTCCAGTTGTCAAAAATGAAATACAAAATCACTCCTATTATACAACTAGAACTACACTTGGTAGTCTGACAATGGGTCCTGAATTACATTATCGTATTGTTACTGTTATTATCATTAGTAGTAGTTGCAGTAGTAGCGATTGTGGTAGCAGTTGGATACATTTAACGTTTGAAAGGCTATTACTGCTCTGAAGTAGTGGCATGCCGTTGACTGCTCTATTGTTTTTCTTCGTATGTCAGCTGTTCCCATGAGATCTTTTCACAAGCTGTCATTTTTGGGGAGGTGGGTGCAGGGAGGGGGGTGGCGGGGGGCTTTGGCTAAAAGCAGTGGTGCGCTTTAAAGAGGCGCTTCAGTTTGGCAGTCTGGCAGATGGAAGTAAAACAAACGTATTTAAGCGTACGTGGTGTTAGCAGCAGGGCTAAATGTCTCCGTGAAGTCACCAGCAGTCAGGGTCCTGTTCAAGCAGTGCGTTACGCTGTCTCCTTCATGACTCATTGATTGTGTGTACAAACACCAGTTCCCTTCCGATGGTACAATTCTGTGAGAGACCATGATCGCGAATAATTTCCCCACGTACTATAAAAACCGCTTTTTTTCTAGCAAGCAGAAATTCGGTGAGACGGCAGCCCGTGTCTTTTCAGAGTCCTGATAAACTGTCTTCAGCGTGACTTCTTGCGTGATAAAGTCAGAATCAGGACAAACTAGCGCTGTCTTGATGACTGGTTGCCATGGTGCGAAAGGGATGGATTTTTGGTCTTAAACCAGGGAGTTTGAATAATTTTCATAAGCACTGACAATATAAGTAATGTTTAGCTCTTTTTTTTGTATTAAGAACATAAGAATGTTTGATGGGCGAAACAGCCCATGGAAGCTTGTCATTTTGTCTACTGTCCAGAAAAGCAGTCTTAGTCTCATTTCCATGGCAGGCTGTGTGTGTGCTGGTTTTAGCTCCAGCCTCCACGCTTGGTTAAATAATTACATGTATTATTTGCTAAACTAATCCAGTTTATCCAGTTATTCCTGTTGGTTTCCACTTAATGCATGTACAGTGAAATGAGTTATTTGTGTTGGCTAAGTAACAACCCTTGCTTATATTGTGGGCTTTAATGCGTGGGTTACATGCATATGGCTGAATCAGTAGTCGCAGTAATTGGTTAGAATGAACCAGCGCTGACAGGGCTCTCTACGGCAATGAGTCTGACACCAGTGATCTAGAGCAGAGGCTGGACAAGGGGGGTCACATCCATCCCGTGCCAATTTCTGCTCTTAAGTGTTTCATTAGATCATCAGTGCCCTGCTGGTATTTATTTATCTCATTTTATCTCATCCTTTATATCATTAGGAAGACTCTGTTGAGACTGATATAGCTTTTTCAATGCGACCTGGTGTGTAACACGAAATTTCGAAAACACTTAACATAGAATAAAAGCAACGTACTGGGAAAACATACATACAATGTGCGTACAGCTCAAAATACTAAAATACGAGTCAAACTCTTTAACATCAAAAATGTCGGTAAATGGGATCTGATCTGGTTTAACTCTCACAGCTCTGTTTTAGATAAATCTGATGCTTAAGTTAAATTTCTCCACTCATAAGTGACTGTTGAAGATTGTTCTTTTTATGGAAAAAACATGGGCTGTTCTTTACTTCACCATGCAAATGGGTACTGGCATAATTAGATAATTGGTTAATTGGGCCAGTGTTAGTGGTGGAAAGGAGAGTTTCTATTCACTCTGCTCTCCAGGAGCAGAGCTCCATTTGGACTGACAGTAGATAAATCTATGCCATCTCTAGTACCAAATTCCCTAAGACTCTTTTTTTGCTACCACTTCAGCTCTGTTTATTACCATATAAAGTGACTATTATCTAGGTAGAGTAAGGATTGCACTGACTCTAATTTGACTCCTACAATAGCGCATTTAAAAATAAGCATTGTTGTTTAGCAAACCTGACCTTAAATATCATTTTTCCAGTCAAAGTAGCATGTTGTATCATTGTCATATTAGAATACTGTAATATTGTATCCTTCTTTCCATGAAATTAAAGAGCACTCAATCTTAGTCTTTGTCCTTGACTAATACCTTGAGTAACAGGAATTAAACAGGTCTTCCGTATCGCAGATCCTTACATGATTTTTAATGTGGCTCTAAAATCCAACCGAACCATGCAATGGGGAGTTGGATTCTGGGGTCGGGTCTAATGTGACCCTCATTAAAACACAGTTAGTGGGAATGCGATCTGGAGTCAACCTTCCTCCGCGGGACCTTCACTGAGACCCAGCGAAGCATGGCGGCGAGCTGCGCTTTGAGCAGAAATCTGAAACGCTATCAAAGAGCTGTGCAAAAAAAAAAAAAAAAGAAGAATAATAATAATAATAAAAAAAAACCTACGCTAAAGACTTAAAGGAAACTTCACCAAATTCAAACCAGTCAGTATGATTTATTCTGTTAGTAACCTATATTAATTTTTTATTTTATATATAAATGTTACCTTTTTAAAAAATTTGTTTGCCATTATCAATCCAGTCTTCCTATTTGCCATTTCAATACAATTCAAATTAAACACTTCAATAACATCTGATAGACAAGAGAGAAAGAAAAAGCAATGTCCGAACCATGAAGCCATGTGAGACATTTATGAATGGGAAACATGTAAATGTCTCCATAAACCCATAAGATAAAGTTTAAAAATGAAAACAATGTATTGACATGCCAGATTGCCTGAGTGATCTATATGTATATCTATATCTATGTGAACAACACTGCACATAGATATAAATATTAGATTAGTCCATTGGAATTAGTCCATTAGAATCATGAAGATGTTTTTGATCAGTATGATGCATGGATATATAATCTTATGATTATATGTCCATTTCTTTTATCAAGGACAGTTTGCATGTATGAAATTATGGATGTTTGTATTATATCCTGCAGAGAACAATTACATTTTTAAACTTTGTGTATATAAAGTTTTCACAGCATGTGTTTGTAAAATATAGCTTCATGTTGACCCTGGAATATAAGCAAAAACACATTTGGGTTTTATGTACAATTTAAGTGGTAATAAACCCCTTTTTTGAGTCGTGAAATTGTAGGTTTTCCACTAAGTTGTTATTTTGCATGTAATTTCATCACCTTAACCAAAAGCTTGGGCATAACCAATCGAGGATATACAACTCAGCAGTCGGCTGGAGCCTGGAAAAAAAAGGAAAGGAAAAAAAAAATCATATTCGGCTCATTTTTTAACCGAGCAAAGAGGCATCTGCAAAATTTATGTAAATAAAGTGCTTAGGAAATTTGCCCTCCAAGCCTGGGGTTCTAATGAACATTATTTATTCATATGGTTGGCATAGAAGCGTATCCAGGGCAACATGTCATCCAATTATACAGCTGGATGTGTGCTGGAGCCGTTCAGGTTAAGTGCCCTGTTTAAGCGTACAACCAAATCATCTCCCCCCAGGGAACCCAACCGGCCGCCTGGGGGTTACAAGCCCCCCATTTCTCAGGCCGGGGGACAGAACGGGACAGGGGCAGGGGGTGGGGGGTGCAGGAAAGGGGAGCTGGTGGCCACATGGCGGGGGGTGGGTGGGGGGGAGGGTGATTTTTCTGTTTAGAGGAAGAAAAATTATCATCAAAATGTGATTCAGAACATTGGAACCATCAATAATTCACAGCGAGGACTTCTGAAGCGTGTGATCTTTGATGAAGTTTTGATGAAGTGTCATATTTATGGTCATATTCACTATGACCATACAGCAGCAATGGAAAAAAAAATCATGAACACGTACACATGTAAACACACAAACCCACGCCTACACACACACACACAAGCAAAGCATAAATACTCACACATGCCCACACATAAATATGCAGTAGACATACACAAGTTTTACATGGCGTTTTGAATGAACTTCAGTGGTCTCAGAGCCATGAAATATTGACAGTATTGAACTGATAACCCATTCTTCGCAGTCATGTATAAAACTCAGAAAAGGGGAAACCAAGGGCCTTTCGGGTGAGGCAGAGAGGGAAGGCTCCTGTCTGGGGCGCAGCTGTGCTGGGACTTTGAGTCCCTGCAACACAGTTATGGGCTACAGCTGGAGCTCCACAGAGGCAACAAGAGGACCAGCCCCATAGAGTTTAAACCAGCTGAAACACCCTCAGGCTTGTGAACTGATGATATGTTGACTTTCTGATACTTAAACAGCATAAGCAGCATGAGACTGGTGTTGCATCTGCAGAGTGGGAGGACATGATGGTTCATTGCCATGTGACTCAGAGGTGTTACATGGGAACTGTAGTTCAGTTTGGTATGGGAAAATGAGTTGGGGGGTTAAAAAAACTTGGGGATATTCAGCTTAAATGCCCAAAATGTTTCCACTTTTGCCTTTGTGTTAAAAACCATTATCTATTTTTTTAATGATTGTGAAAAGTGACTGATTATAATGGAACACACCATGTATTTACATATTTTTCATGTATAACATTTGAGATTTGAGTGTTTTTTTTTTTTTTTTGTTGCCGGGAAGAACCCAGCAGGGAAATTTCACTGAAACAGACTAAGGAGATTGCGCTCATTAGGGTGAAGCATATGGTGTAGTCAGTATGTTTCTGAGGGAACAGAGGAAAGCATTATTTAAGAATTACAAACCGCTCTTCTCTGTGACTCTGCTGATGGCCCTGATATGGAGAGGAATGTTTGTAACTTTTGTCCACCATCTCCGACATCCACTTAACATCACATTAAACTCCAATTCGGACCATTACGGCAAATCGTGATTCCAGCGGGCGGAACGAAAGTTGGCGGCTCCTCTACAATCTTTTCTTTTTTTTTTACTGCTTAGTCAAAACACGGTCTTGTTGTAGAAGGGAAATGAGGAATAATTTGTTTTGTCCGGTTAATTAAGTGAGACGGTCAGATCAGCACTTTGTGAAGGAGCTCCTTCAGGGAGACAGAAGGAGGGGACTTTCTGTGGATACACTGCCTCACAGAAACATCCCCTGATTCTGAGCCGTAATCATGTTCCCCAGTCTAAATTACAGGAATTTCATCCTTATAAAAAGACAAACCTCAATTATGAAAAAAGCCCACAGTTTTGGCATTGTGAGACAGCCTGCATGGGTTGGTTGTTCTAGCCAGGAAAAAGATTGATAAGAAGGAATTTGGATGAGACTGGGTGAAGTGAAGGCCTACGGAAATAAGGAATAAATTATTCAATTTTAAGACTGATAAGAGCACTGATACGGGTTATCCTGTTCTAAAGCTTCCTTTCCCACACACAGAATTTTTACATTAACCTTAAATGTAGTTATATTGAATGTCAGGACTGGAGTTAACCCTGCAGACACTGTGGCCCTCCAGGACTGGAGTTAAACCTGCAGACACTGTGGCCCTCCAGAACTGGAGTTAAACCTGCAGACACTGTGGCCCTCCAGGACTGGAGTTAAACCTGCAGACACTGTGGCCCTCCAGGACTGGAGTTAACCCTGCAGACACTGTGGCCCTCCAGGACTGGAGTTAAACCTGCAGACACTGTGGCCCTCCAGGACTGGAGTTAAACCTGCAGACACTGCGGCCCTCCAGGACTGGAGTTAAACCTGCAGACACTGTGGCCCTCCAGGACTCCAGGGAGTTAAACCTGCAGACACTGTGGCCCTCCAGGACTGGAGTTAAACCTGCAGACACTGTGGCCCTCCAGGACTGGAGTTAAACCTGCAGACACTGTGGCCCTCCAGGACTGGAGTTAAACCTGCAGACACTGTGGCCCTCCAGGACTGGAGTTAAACCTGCAGACACTGTGGCCCTCCAGGACTGGAGTTAAACCTGCAGACACTGTGGCCCTCCAGGACTGGAGTTAAACCTGCAGACACTACGGCCCTCCTTGACTGCAGGCAGTGGACTGGAGTTTGAATTCTCAAGCTGAGGCAAATGCTCCTACTCCTTGAGAGCATCATGCATCTTAAAGCCTGCATCATCACACCTACACTACTTTACAGAGCAATCTCCAGCCTGCCAACAAAGGTCTGAGCTGAGATTTAATTAAACCTCCTCTGCAATCTCAGTGCAAAAAAATGCATTTTAATTGATTTATTTTATTTTATTTTATTTTTGTAGAAAGGACAGCTGTTCCTATTGCCAATGCTCAAAAGTGTTGTTTTCAGTGGGCGTGTCATTTCATTTCATTGCATTACACTTCATTAAGGGCATTTGTTAGATGCTATTATCCAGAGCGACTTACAAGGCAAAGTGCATATGAATGGTACAAAAATGCAAAGATAACCCTAGAGAGGGGTAAAGTCCCAAGTGCCAAAGGTGACTGAATAGATCAGGACTCCCATACAGACTGTCTAAAGAGAAAGTTATCAACAGCCAAGATTAGAAACAAATCACACACAACAAGAGCAGATAAGTGCAGAGACATTACAAAGAGCAAGGGGGGGGGAGGTGCAGCCTGAAGAGGTGAGTCTTCAGTCTGCACTTGAATGGAATTTCATGATTGGAAGGTCAGGGGCAGCTTTGAACTAATGCAACCCTCCCCACCAAACCCACACCCCCACCAACCCCACACAACCCACACCCCCAAACCCCCAAACCCCCACCAACCCCACCCACCCCACACCCCAAACCCCCCCACCAACAACACCCAACCCACACTCCCAAACCCCCACCAACCCCACCCACCCCACCCAAACCAACCCCAAACCCCCACCAACCCCACCCACCCCACACTCCCAAACCCCCACCAACCCCCATTTGGAATATTTGTCCAAAAAAACAAGAAGGAGATATGTGGATAAGAGGTCCATTAGACATTCCAATTAATTTACAAAGGGCTGCACAATAAATGAGCCAAAAAAAGAAAAGAATTGTCAAGAGTCAACATTAATTCAATGCAGCACTCAGTCACTTATAAGCTGATATCGCAACGCTGAGCTACACGGTCAAAAACGCAGCTGTAATTTCCCCGCAAGTCAGAGATATCGTTATCAAGTCAGAATAAGAGTGGATAATTCGGACAATAGTTTAATTTTCCAGCTGGCTGCAGAAACACATTACAGAACACCGCGGGCTCCGCTGGGCCTACCCGGTCCTGTTCACCCCCTGTCATCTGCTCAGTCTGCAGGAGGGCATTCAGGCCACCAATCCCCGTACACAAAATGCAAGGGGGAATTTGTCCCGCACTTCTTCCATAAAGTGTAGGAAGGCTCGTGGCTTTTGGAGATCCATTTATAGTACTGTGATTCCCCTTCTCCTTGAGCTGGTCTTGACTGGTCAGGCAATCATTTATGTGTGTTGGGAAAACACACAATGCTGTTTTTTTTTGTTTGTTTGAAAGGGGGAAGGGCACAAAGCTGCCTAGCAACTTATCAGTGTCCTCAGATTTCAGAGCATTGATTCAATCAGCCAAAAAAATAACCTGTGTTTAGATGTACAGAGAAGTTCTATCAGAAATCATTCTGTTCCTTAATAGCCCTACACAGTTCTGTTGATCGGTAGAAATAGTAGCTGACCATTGGTTTATTTACATTTGGGTAGCCTTTATGGTACATCAGTGATATTACAGGCACAAAATCATCATAGTCTTGAACATGTCATATTCCTGGAGGTTTATTTCAGAGGATATAACCAAACTGGACAGGAAGCCCTATTGGGAAATTTCAGGAGCCAACAATGGGTAGAGCAAACATAATGTTACCCATAACTCACTCACTACCAAACCACTCATTATGCTCTGTTTTGGGCAGCAAAACCTTCAATTGGCTGAAACCAGCAAGTGATTGACAGCCCATTTTGGCTCCACCCATTTTCTGGTGTTTCTGGAAGCTTGTTCATCCATCGTTGGGTTTGAGCTCATTATGAAATCCCATAGATATTTCAGCTTAATATGGGAGGCGTGGCATGACAGTGTTGGGTTTCAGATTTTTTTGTGGTTTTTTTCTTTTTTTTGTTTGTGGCCATGTGGGCGCTAAGACTAAGGCGCTAATCCAGAAAGTTTGGGGTTGACTGATACCTTCTGTAGCAGCTCTTCCATCTCTCCCTCACTGAACATCACTCTTCTCTTGTATTTAGTGTTCATTTTTAATTCGCCCTGCCCTGTACTCTTTCTCCGTGCGATGAGGGCAGCGGGGAACATGGTGCTCTGGTTAAATGACTTTTTTTGTAGGGAAGTCTCTCCACTAACTGTGACCAGCGCTGATAAGGGTTTGGTTGACAGAATAATTAACCGATTAGCATGAGTTTAATCCCAAATACCAAATATTCAGACAGTATGCATTCATGCTTCATTCTTAGTGAATTAACTGCTCACTGGCTCCATTTAAACACTTCCAAAATATGCTCTGTTTGCTCTCTGTTCTGCACTGGCGTCCAGTGCCATATGCAGCTCCAGTACACACTGTTCCTACCATGAACACTGAATTATCTTCATATGAAACTGAGATGCATTTTAACGTCTCTAGCACAAAAAAAAGTTAAAGATGGAAATCATTGCTGAGCCATTTTGCTATCTGGTATCTGATTGGATGGAAGATTGGTTGGCACCAATTGCATTGACTTGAGCATTGCCTTGTGCTTACCATAGCATCAAATCCTGCAGATGCCCCTAGTGGTGTGTGTGTGTGTGTGTGTGTGTGTGTGTGTGTGTGTGTGTGTGTGTGTGTGTGTGTGTGTGTGTGTGTGTGTGTGTGTGTGTGTGTGTGCGTGTGTGTGTGTGTGTGTGTGTGCGTGTGTGTGTGTGTGTGTGTATGTGTGTGTGTGTGCATGTGTGTGCGTGTGTGTGTGTGTGCGTGTGTGTGTGTGTGTGTGTGCGTGTGTGTGTGTGTGTGTGTGCGTGTGTGTGTGTGTGTGTGTGTGTGTGTGTGTGTGTGTGTGTGTGAGTGAGTGTGTGTATCTATTTGTGTTGTGTGTGTGAAATTGTGCAGGTATGTATGTATTTTATATGTGGCTCAATATGTTCACACATGTATTTTAGTTTCAGCAAGTATTTACATGTGTGTCTGTGTATCTTTGTGTACAAGTACATGTGTTTGTATATATGTGTGTGTGTGTGTGTGTGTGTGTGTGTGTGTGTGTGTGTGTGTGTGTGTGTGTGTGTGTGTGTGTGTGTGTGTGTGTGTGTGTGTGTGTGTGTGTAAGTGTGTGTGTGCACCATTAATGGAGGGGAGGCATGGCAATTAGTAAAAAAAAGATATTCTCAGAATTTTCAGCACTCTCAGATTTGCTTTAATAAATTTTATAGACTACAAATATGGTCTGAATAAATTTACAAAAGCATGCTTTTCTACGTCCATAATAAATTAACTGTAATTAGAGCAAAAAAAGGACAGTGCTTCAGCACACCCCTCAAACCCCGATAACCTGTAAAGAAATTAAAGGAAAAAAAAAACCTCACCTCACAGAGTCGCCAAATGGAGTGTGAAGGCCCCATCGTTTTATTGTGTAATTATTAGAGTCACGCTTATAACGATGGCATCTGTGCACATTCAGAAGCCTAATGGGCCCCTCTGCTCTCTACTCCCTCTCCGCCCCCCCCACAAAAATAATCAATTTCAACTGCTGGTGTGTGCCATCCCCCCCAGGAAACAAGCCTCTTCTGGTGGTCTGCCACAACCCCCCGCCCCCATAATCACACACACACACACACACACACACAATGGTCATATCCTTGGAAGTGTAAGGCCCGTTTACAGATGGTCAACAATAGCTACCCAAACCAACCCCCCACACACACACACACACATACACCCCTCGGGAGCCACGCCTCTTTCGTATTTTCTATGGAGACAGATTTCCTTAATCAGCTTCCTCGTTAGCAGACTGTTTGTCCTCCCAGCCCCTGCTGTTTTCCAGGCCCTCTGTCAGGCAGGAAAAGGGTATCCTCTTTGCTGTTCTGCAACAGAAAGAGAGGGAGAGTGGGACGGATGGAGGGTTTCAAATGAAAACAGCCATTTTTGGTCAGCCAATGGCAATGAAAAGCAGGAGTCCCCATTCAGGAAGGGCCGTTTGGTTGTTTGTGTTTACACCTCTGCGCCGTCTGAATGCTGCACAAAAGGCAATGCTCGTACAGAGGATTTATTTCGCTAGAGGAAAAAAAAAGGCTTGATGGCTTGTGTTGAGCGTTGGGCATTTTTTGAAAGTGAATCATTTGAAAAACGAGTCTCTGTGTTTTTTTTTAAAGCAGCAACACTGCGAGGGCGTACAGTTGTGGTACTTATGTTTAGAGGATCAACAGGTTGGGAATCTCTGTGTAAGAGGCTCCTCCAGTTTAATGTACCTGGGTTTACATAATTACTATCACTGCTGATGTTATCATTCCTGGGAATTATGTACCGTTATTATATTGTAGTATCTACATATACAGCAAGTACAGAAATAATATTACCTGCAGGAAAGTAGGATGTACAATGAATATACAGAATTGTACAATGCAATTTTTGCAAGTATTATGTTCATTAAAAAGACTGTAAAAATAATAATAATAATAATAATAATAATATTGTTATTGTAGCTGTTGTTATTATTATTTATATTCTTATTATCACTTCAGATTCAGCAGTGGATTATAATATGCATTGAACATTTTTTCCATTACATACAAAGATTTCAGAAAATATATTCAGAAATCTGTAGTCTTGCATGTATATACGCAAAAATCTATGGTCTCATAAATGTATAAAATACATAGATATATTAGATGACAGAATTTAAAACATAGAGGAAGTGTTTGATTTGATCACACACACACACACAGTACGTAGGGCTCTTGGTCTGTAACAGGTGGGAAATTGTGTCACAATCTGCAGCTGTCTCTTTCTTTTGTTGTGGAAGGAGTGACAGAGCACAGGTCAGAGGTTAAACAGAACTTGCATTGTGTGTGTGTTTTTGAATTTTAAAAAATGCTTCTCTTTTCCCATGTGTTTCTGATTGGCCGTAGTGAAGGGATCGTCTGTGTTTGCGTTTGAATGAGCCAGTAATGCTGCTCTGGGCTCAAAACTGTCATCTGTATACAGTGACTCCACAACTTGTTTTTAATTGAAGTTAAATAGCCAACTGACGGGAATCATTCGCTTCTTGATTGGCTGGCATGCATCGGGTCATCCACCAATCATAGATTAGATGGGAGCAGAAACTCTTCTGATTGGTGTACGATACTCTCACTGACTTGTAAAGGGTTTATGTTCTCTTGCTGATTTCATCATTGTAATTTTTTAAAATCTAGAATAAATTAAATTAAATGTGTATAAGAAAAAGCTTTATTATGGAATCATGTTGGTACCATTAAAATACTGTCCACCAACGCAAAAGGCAAAATCACATGTAATTACGCACACAAGCACAATCACACTCACACACACACACAGTTACAATAGCTCAGATATTCATGGATTTTCTACCCCTGAAAAACCACTTCACATACTGTATTGAAATTTTTCCACATTGTCTGAAATGACATAATTGTGTTTTTCATCAGTCAGTCAGTGAAAAACTCAGTGAGAGCAATTCCCCCTGATTACTGTCGGTTCACTGGATAATCTTTGTTGAAATTATAAAGCTCAACAAGCTCGTCATATCGAGCACCCAACAGAGACTGTAAAATCCATCCTTAGAATGTGGCTCCAGGAAATATATTCCAACTGTATGAGCAAGTGCAAGCATTCAAAACAGTTGGACATGGAAGGAAAGCCCTCTCAGAGCCCTGGTATTTATTTTCTGTGGACAGGAACCTGGTTTGCTAACACAGTGGCTTCCTCTGTCTGAAAGGTCTTTCATTAGATGTGCCCCATGAAATATTGCCTTTCACAGATGCCGCAGTGGAGGACGATGTCAGTCCTCACGAATGGGCCATAACCCCGCAGTGAACCCCCTCCCTATCCCAACGGCAGGCCGCTATTTATTTTATGTGTGTGACACTTTAATGATTTTCTGCAGATATTACTAGAGTATAAAACAGATGTCAGTCATGTCCCGTATACCAGAATGGAAAAAGGTAAGGGAAGTGATTTTTTTATATATATATATATTTTTTTAAATCGCCAAATTGTAACCCTGGAAATGTATCTAACCCGATATGAAATTAGATAGAAAAGAAGGATGGGAGGTCTTAAGCCCTATTCGGGCTTGATTCGTTTTAAATGGGGAGGTGGGGTCATTTTGTGTTTTTAGGTTTTAAACACAGATTGGCAATATCATTGTTTTTCTCCACCCTAACTGGAGAAAATTACAGCCCAGATTGCCTACTGTTTTTTAAACAAACTCAGTGGTCAATTTTAATCCCATCCGGACAGATATCTCTGTAATTTTAAGCAACTTCCCATGTAATTACTCATTTAAATAGGGTCTTGTGGTTTGGAAAACATTTTTTGACAGTTGTTGCATACCATGCATTGTATTATTGTAATAAACACACATTTTGCGGAACATCCAGAACCTGCAATGATGGCAGCTTTTGAAGAGGCTCTTGAAGGTTTATCTGGGCGTGGCCTCAATCGCAACGCATCCAAAAACTTTCCTCTTTGGGAGTCCATGAGAAGGAGAAAAAAAATAACATCAATCAAGAGGGCCCGATCCCGAAAGATAAAATGGGCTATTGTTATGACAGCTATAGGTAGGCAAAAGCCTCACTAAAGATACAGTTTGCATTCACATACTGCCATATACAATCATGCCATATACAATGTTATATTTTTTTTTGTGTGTGTGTGCGTTTTATGAACACATGCAATGTAATAATCCGGTTCATACCTGGAAATATCACACATCCCCTGTGAAGTTTTATCCTGTCTGGATGCGTGAGTTTTATCACAGAGAAGCCATGTAAATATTCCATTACTCTACCTTCCTATGTAAAGCTAATCTTGTCCGAATAGGCCTACATTCTGTGATGGAAAAAGGTACCCTTATATGTCTATGAAGGAGGGGAAAAAAGACCTGAGTGGTACTTGTTCTTTGTTCATACAATACAACTGATATTTATAATTTAGTGTGTTGGAGGAGAGGACAGTGCTGGACTGCCTGTAATGATGCTGGATATCTCTGCAGCAAAAGGAAAAAAATGTGCCGGGAAGCATGTCAGAATGACGTGAATATATGTCTAAATTTGACCCTTTGAACCATGTAATTACTGGCCTGTTAAAGTAACTTGTTCTTTTTATTTATTTTTTTTTTTTTTTTATTTTTGGACATGAGAATAAATCTGAAGTGACTGGCTCTTGATGCTGTCTGTCGACCATAACTAATTTAATTGAACATGATTCGTCTCACACAAAAGTCCTCATGAGTAATTAATGCTACTTACATAAGTATGCCGTGTTAATTATTCAATGGCGCTTCCTTCTGTCGGATGTTTACAGTTTCAAATGCTTTGAATGCGTCAGTTCACTCCATCCCGAAGTGTGTTTTACTAAACCAAGGCAGAAGTTTGGGGAGTGATTTGCGTGTCATTATTTCCACATCCCTTTGTGAGGGCCTTGAATTAAATATCCATCACTGAACATGGCTGTGATCAAGATGTACCTCATTCAACTTAATTCAAATCAGCAATTCAACCTAAACCTAAAAAGAAATACTGTGTTTATAGCGTTTACATCTGGGGAAAGTAAAACAAGAAAAAACAAAAGAGAGAATATATTTTCAAAGAAAACAGAGGTCAAGAAAAGTGAAGCATGCTGCAAAAGAAAACCTCAGTATGAACCTCACAGTGTACTGTCATCTTCTACAAGCATGCTCAATTTGAGATTAGTAATTAAGACCATACACTTGATATAAAAATATTATTTGATTTTAATAGATCATTTTCAATTAATATAACCTGTATGGTTGTTTTAAGTATCTGAAAGAAAATTCCCTGTTTTCCTTCCTGTTTTTCCCTACTGTCAAGCTCTGGTTGCTGGAGATTGCTTAAAGATTTTTTTTTCCTTCTGTGCTGTCAGAGAAGGAAAATTCTGAAATTCTCTTTTTTTAGCTAGTTAAATATCATATCAACGAGGCTTATCGCCCATTACCAAGCTCACTGTGTATATATTCAGTGTGAAAATTTAGACATTTTTGGACTTAAACTGGCAACCAATCAATCACATTCTGTGTGTACACTTTGGTAACACCAATTATATCTTTTCTACATGGCTGCAGATTTCCCAGACAGAAAGAGGCCAAAAGGGGGTCTAACATTAGGATCTATATTTGCTGTTGAGAGAAAATATCTGGATACCATGCCATGGAACCAGGCCCAGAGATAAAGGGGAGTGGTATATCTGTGTACCTTTCACAATCTTCAGGGTCATATTTGTGTGTGTGTGCATGTGTGTATGGACAGGGTTATAGTCCAGATGTTCAGTTTTGCTGTGAGCTTGCTTTGTGAGAGGCAATGAAGAGTGTCTGCACACTGCAATTTGACTGAGAACAATCTTTGCTGGTCAGTTTTTTTTTGTTATTTCAGTTACTGTGGCAACCAATACCTTTTCAAGGCTCCTGTGTGCTCCCTAGCCGGTCTCTATTAGGAGAGACTTTCATTATTTCTAGTTAACGATAAAGTATAACATGTGCTCAGTGGTTGCTCAGTTCTGTGCCGTAGGTATTCTTGCTATTTAGAAACTGTGGTCTGTTCCCTGGCTTTTAAACCCAATTAGTCATAACCATTGTAAATTTCAACTTGTGCTGACGGATTTGAATTGATTCTGTTGCCAGGTAGCAATACAATAAAAATAACCACAAAGGGGTCTCTTGCAGTCAAGATGCTCATTCTGACAGCAAACGTGGGCCCAGTGATACACGGGTGTTACAGTTCCAGCCCCACCCATGGCCGGAGGTCTGCACTGGTGAGGCAGCAATAGGACCAGCTTCGCCAGCTTAGTTGAGTTAGCCTCATCGCTCTCTAGCGGCCACACCTGGTCAGGCCAGGCACCTGCACATGGACAAGGTACATGATGACCTCATAATCCTCCCATGACATGGACAATGCGCGACTGGTGGTGTGGAAAGAAGCCAGATTTATCATGTGAATCGTCATGTGCCTCCAGCTGTCCTGAAGTCAGCATGAATGGGCTGCTCACAGGAGATCAAGTTTAGTTGAGTTCAGGTTGGGGTAAAAGGAGGAAAAATCATGGATAACAAATAAATGAAAAAATAAATAACTAATAAAATCAAGAAAGAATAACCACATACAAAAAAATCTCATGTGTTTGATACCTCACAAAAGTGTTTTGCATTGATACATTTTGACATTCTTTCCTTCGCACTAATTTTAAAACTACAGCAGTTTTTCAGTACTCATCCATAATCACATTTTTGCTTCTTTTTCCACGCCATAATTGGGTCTGCAGTGTGTAAATCGGTGGTCTGTGTGGGGAGGCTTGGACTCTGACCACGCTAACCGCTAACATTAATCTTGACTGTGGGATCTCTCTCATCAGGGGGAGATTTCGTGTGTCAGTTGGAAGAACCGAGGCCTTCTTTATGAAAGCCCCATAAATCCTTCACATCGCGCTTGCATAAAGCTCATTTGCAATTGCTCACTTTGTCTTTCTGACAGCTTCGAGTTATGGAACTTAAGTAATCTTATTCCTTATTTCTTTTATCATGGATATCAAATTTCGTCTTATTGTTATGGCGCACACTGATGGCATAACCATTTAACAAATAATGTAAAAAATATATCCATATATTTTAAGATTTTATTTTTTTTTATATTGTGTACACCCACCCACCCACACACCCATACACACACACACACACACACACACGAGCGCATGCCAAAAACATTTTTCCACAAGCCGAGTGTCTGGCAGGAGAGCTGGAAACAGAACTCTGTTAAATTTTTAAAATGGATTGTTCTTGTGCGTCTCAGGAGCTGGCACCCCCGGAGGCTTCACTCCAGCGGTTTTAATGGCCGCCGCATATATCCCACACTCGCGCATTCCTGAGGGGTGCTTACATCGTCTTAATTAAGACTGTAATTTGTTGGGCAGGCACTGTTGTTATTTAGTGGGGCGGGAAAAAATCTGGGAGGAGGTCCTGCTGGAGAAGATTAGGAGATGCAGCTCTGTGGTCACTCCTAAATATACACATTCAGATTTAGGATAGTTCACCCAATTTATATATTACTGTTAAATATTGTACACCTTGGAAGTGACTTATGATCCAGTAGTGTGACAGACAGTAGTTTCTTATAGTTAGAAATAGCCAGGCTCTCGTGTGTTGTACTCATCACATTCTAGCAGTGCTGAAAATACAACGGCTGCCTACTGTGTGTGGACACGGTTAACACTTTGTGAATAAATGAAATGGCTGCTTTAACAGGAAGCAGACTGTGGGGTCAATCCACACACTGGAGCAGCGCTTTAACAGAATGCAGGCTGTGGGGCCCATCCACGCACTGGAACAGTGCCTTAACAGGATGCAGACTGTGGGGCCCATCCACACACTGGAACAGTGCCTTAACAGGATGCAGACTGTGGGGCCCATCCACACACTGGAGCAGCGCTTTAACAGAATGCAGGCTGTGGGGCCCATCCACACACTGGAACAGTGCTTAACAGCGCCTGGGGGCCATCCACACAACAGGATGCAGATGTGGGGCCCATCCACACACTGGAACAGTGCCTTAACAGGATGCAGACTGTGGGGCCCATCCACACACTGGAGCAGTGCCTTAACAGGATGCAGACTGTGGGGCCCATCCACACACTGGAGCAGTGCCTTAACAGGATGCAGACTGTGGGGCCCATCCACACACTGGAACAGTGCCTTAACAGGATGCAGACTGTGGGACCCATCCACACTCTGGAACAGTGCCTTAACAGGATGCAGACTGTGGGGCCCATCCACACACTGGAACAGTGCCTTAACAGGATGCAGACTGTGGGGCCCATCCACACACTGGAACAGTGCCTTAACAGGATGCAGACTGTGGGGCCCTTCCACACAGAGGAACTGGATGACACATCCAACAGCCACATTAATTGTCATTAATATTAATACATTTACTGGACATCTGTACCTTCTAAACAACAAGAAGGATGAAAAAATATGGAAAATGGTTTAGGAAATCTAGCATCTAAAATAAAACCTGAAGGAGAGTAAAAATCTGGTAAGCAAGGCTGTCGATGAGACGCCCAGCGTTTGGCAAGTTATTCGGACAGGCAGAACTGTGCCGCTTCCCACAGCCTCACCATCAATCTCTCCAAAACTCCAAAGTATCAGGGGACCAAGCTGACCACACTGATTCATTTCAGGCTCTGACCGGCCCATCTACATTGATTTCGTAGAGGAGTTCTCGCTCTGTGGAGTGCCAGCCCAGTCAGAATCATGGTGTGGTGACGCTTTGAAACTGAACAGAGACGTTAGCTAATAGGGCCAGGGTAGCTTATCAGTGGCTAATAGGGCCAAGTTGGCTTATCAGTGGCTAATAGGGCGTCGTTAGGTAATCGGTGGCTAGTAGGGCAATATCATGTCCTCAGTAGTGGCAGTGCTAGGATGACCTCGTCGCTGTTTGAATACATATCATGTCTTTGTTTTTTGTTTTTGTTTTTTTTTTTTTTTTGGGGGTTCTTTTTGTCGGTGTGTTAAGACATTTCTGAATATATCTGTAAAGATAATTGTTTTTCAAAAAACACTGGTTTAATCTTACACACACACACACATACATTGCTGCAGTTCGGAGAGAATATGTTCAGCTCTGAAAAGCATTCAAACACAACTTCTTATTTGTCTAGTTTAAGCCCATGTGATATCAATATTAATCTAAAAAATGTAATTATGCCAGAATTTAAGGAACAGTGGCTTTGGTGTGTGACTGCACATGAATTACTTTATATCTGTGAAAAATGCACCAACACCTTTGGGCATTGTGATCTCACGGTAGTGCTCACAGATATTTAATATTGGCATGTTTTTGTCAGGCTACAGCAATATTTCTTGACCATATCCAGGCATTAAAAATTGGCCGTTATAAAGGGGTTTGTCTCATAGGCAATTTGCTCGCAGTGTAATTCTGCACGGGGAGCACAGGACCGCAGCACGTTCTTCAGAGACCACAGTGTCCATCGGAGCGGTGATTTAAACCTGCTGTAACAGCTCCTCAAGTGTGAGCACTTCCCATGATCCTCTGCTAATGTGAAATCCACTAAATCGCTAAAAACCTACAGGAAGCAGCTGTAAATTGTGGTGTTCTCGTCGATACTATGGCAACAAGGCAATTTTTTTACACAAAAAAAGACAGAAAATTTTGGCCAGGGATTGTATTATTCATCTGATTCATATCTCAGAAGGGTATGCTGTCATCCTTGATTTTTTTCATTTTCATAAATCTTTATATTTTTTAGCAGGTAACTCTTATTCGAGGTGACCTACACAGCTTCACGCTTTGACTATGATCCATGTGTGTATTTGGATATTTACTGAGGCAAAGCAGGTTAAGTACCTTGCTCAGGGGTGCAATGGCTATTCCCCATCTGGGAGTTGAACCTGCAGCCCCTGATCCCCCCACTGTGCCTTAATGCTGACACAAAGAGTAAAAGCGCCTGGAAATATAAAAATAGATATCCCACAGAGGGTAAGCCGACAAAAGTATCACAAAGGGATCGTAGCTCTGTCTCTCTCTCTCTCTGTATCTTTGAGTTTTTTACAGTTATTTTTCTTTGTCTTATTTATATCTTATGCTAAGGTGTCTCATGCTGTTTGTGTTTGTATTAACGTATGTAAAAGTTGACATTTTTATGGTGCAAATATGCAAAGACTGCTTTTAATCTTGTTTGAATGTTCCTCTTTGCTTCTCAGTTTGATCACAGTGCTTCTTACCTGCTGTTACTGCATTATTCTTGTAGCTCAAGGCCTCTTTCATTTTATGTGTGTGTGTGTGCGTGTGTGTGAGTGTATGTGTGTGTGTGCGTGCGTGTGTGCGTATTTATGTATACTTCAACAGTTTCTTTTCCAATTTATTGACTTTCATCCTTAAGTTTAAGCTGTACCTAGTCATGTTACTCTGGGGTGCTCTGAGCCACAAGACTTGCTGTTGAATTTGACCGTTCAGTGAATGGCCATGAATGGAGGTCCACACCAAAAAAAGGCAAAAACTGATCTATCATTGTAAAGTACTGCTACTTTAAGCTAGTTAAGGCTCCTCAGTCTCAATGCTCTCTAGCGCCCTACCTTGGCAGGCTGGGGTCCTGCAGGGCTGTTAACTGAACATGTACCCTGTATATGTTCCTCTGAATGTACAGGCAAAATAGAGCTGGTGTCAGCATCTACATGTGTGAGAATGAGTAATGGTGAGTCACCAGGTAAAACTGAGGTGTCACATACCTGTGCTTGTTTTTTTCCTGAGTGTGTGGGACAGATTCACAGTGGGGCGCTTCAGGTCAGGAGGAAAAAGCCAGACATAACATGAACACACACAAAAAAGCTGGTCTCGTCATGGAAAATTTACACTGTTGGTATTTTAGATTTTCACAGCCCATTATCTTCTCAATTTAAACAATTGCACTGAAAGGAAGATGGCAGAAAGCACAATTTACCAACCTGAAGAAGGAGCACTTGAAACCTGCAGGAATTGCGTTGTATACGGCATAGAAGCAAAACCTTACTGGTTATAAGAAACAGTTAACAGCACCACTGATTATCTGCTTTATCTTGGGTCCATGTGGCAAAATCACAGCCAAGTTAATAAAAACCAAGCAATCAGATAGGAGGCTTCCTGAAGGTGACGGCTGTGGGTGAGGCGTCAGGCTAGACTGGTGGTGGTGTAAGTCAGCTATTGCTATTCAAGACAACAGACATTTTTAAGATGAACTGAAATTTGGACTTCACTGTGTAAAAAGGTGGATTTGAGGACAGTGATGGAAGATTTACACATGTTAGCGGTAATCCCAGGCTACCTCAATGTGGAGCCGTGGCACCAGATGCCAGTTAATTGAGATCTATGACACCGCTCGCGTCGCACTGAAATCCAATATCCCTGCATGGCTACTTTGGGCTTTAGTACATTATACGGTTAGCATTTTTAAGACTTTGCAAAAATGTGTGCAGTGGCATTGCTGTATTTTTCACAGCTTTCCTTGGGCATGGTAGGAAAACTAACCTCCTTTTTTATTATAATAAAATCCCAACTGAAAATTCCAGTAATTATCTTTCAGAACACAATCACTGCCTTGAACACATCAATTACTGTTTGTCCATGTCGTCTGCGTGTTCAGACAGCCAGGGTGTGAGGTAGGAAATATAGAAGGGACCCAGGGGACACAAATCATATTTTCATTTCTGTATAACATTTAGAGTATGTGGATTTGTAATACTTCTATAAGAGGGATATGTGCATTAGGGATTAAATATAAAAACAAAAAAATTACAATATCTCAGATATATAAAAAGGTTAATTAATTAGAAAATTATGTTGTGACCATTGTGAGCTCATTTTTCTAAGAAACGCAGTCTGTGTCCCTTCAGTCTGCACCAAACCCAGCAGAACTTGGCCCAGTTCGCGTGTGACCGCAAAACGCTTTGTCCTTACCTCTGAGTGATCAATTTAATCAAGTGTTACCTCTTTTTTTTAGATTCTTTTACAACATTCATCGTTCATTTCGGTGACCACTGAGCAACATTCAGCGCATACTCGATCAAACTCCTGTCTGAAAAGAAAAAGGCACAAACCTCTTTGCGGTTGGAGTGGGGCTTGGACTAAATCAAAATTTGTCCTTAACATTGACACAAATAAATGCAGGTGAAACTTTTTTTTTTGACACAAGCACAGTTTGGCAAAAAATTAATTGGTGAGCACTGAACCAATCACCATCCTTTTAAGTTTGTAGAAAACAAAAAGCAACCAATTATGAGGCTGCTGCAGTTGAACTTACTTCCTGATTTCACATGATGAGAGATGCTCATATAACAGAACCAGAGGGTGCTGAGGTATGACTCTGGCAAGTAGTTGGAAAAGTAATGTCATTTTGTTTGCTCATTGAAAGAATGACAGCTATGTCACAGTTGTGATATATGCAAAAACATTCATTACAGCACATAAGGAATCATGTCTAGAGTGCCATAGAGTGCCAAGAGAAGCCCGGTTCCTCCCATCTGGCTGAGAATACAGGACTTTACGTAGTTGTGGTCTCGCTAACATGCAGGCTTACCTGTGGTGGATGTGGTGAATTCATAATCAGCCCAGGTGTTAGACATAACCTCTCGTGGACCTATAATCATAACACAACCTGTCATGTTGGAAGGGTTTGAAGGAAGGTTTATACCCCAACACTTTTTTTTGAGTGGATGGTTGCTATGCATTATTTTATACTTCAGGAACTGTTGCATTTGGTTGCTCCTTATTTTTTAATTGTTTTGATGTTTTACCTTAGTTTTTGTTGCTGGTCTACCTGGAAAATGTGAAAAAATAAGGTAGCCTTTGGGTATAATTTTTGGTGCCTCCCATCCTGTCAGAATACACTATTATTGTCTAGTTACTCATTTTAATGACATGTCAATTTATGAACTAGAATAATTGTTCTACACAAAACTAAAGGACATAATGTGTAAATAAAAAATGTTAAATCTGAACTCTGGGTAAAATGTAAGGATGAATGTTTATTGAGTAAAGGTTGACTGAACACGGGCTTCTGTGCATTTACAGATTGAAATGCCAGTTTGGATTTTTAACTTCCTGTATAACAGGCACCAAAAATAACCTGGGTGCCAGAAAAAGAGCTCAGTCAATCCGTGGTTCGGCCTCTCACATCCTCCCGTACAGCGCGGTGAGACAGAGCAGGGGTTTCGTCTGTACTCTGGGAAATGTGCAACCTTTTGATAACATTCTCCTGAGAATCGCTTCACCATGAACTGATCATCTAAGATTTTTACTGTCAATTATACACACATACTCGCTCACACACACACACACACACACAGACACACACACACACACATATTCCCTCCCTCTCTCCAGTTGATTGGGCTTTCTAATAGCACACAGCTTGTGTGCAATCGGCCCCATTAAGTTTGTCATCTATGTGCGCAAATATCCTGGCAGAATGGCAGTGGAAAATTAGTGGTGACAGTGAAAGGATTTCGGAGACATAGACAGAGACAGATAGAGAGGAGTATGGGAGACATTTCTGGTAGTTGAAGAATGCAGCCTCCATAGACTAACCCCCTGTAGCCTGCTCAGTCGCACCCATGAAGGTACAGCTCAGGTCAGCATAGACGGATATGCCGTGTAATGTTTCATATATTTCTCAACATTGATTCTGTTTCTTATATTTGTGAGTAACCCTCATCATCTGAGACTGAATGTGAACCCGCGCTGATTCTCACTCTTGCGCAGTCCACAAGCTGCGTCGCTCAGTCGCTGCATGGAAGGATGGAAGAGTCATGCTTTGAACGCAGCTGAAGCAGGCAGACTGCACTCCCCAGGCTGACCAGAGTGGGGCGCTGGTGAGACCACCTGGCGGAACCCCTCCCTGTTAAGGCGGAGCCCTGGTCAATTACATGCTGCTCAGTGGGGCCTCTCGCCAAAGTTGACATTGAAACATTCAGGATTCAATGCCAGGCTGTGGGGTAACAACCCCCCCCCCCCCACCCCCCACCCACACTGCAGTAACAGATTCGCCACTAAATTCACATTTCTACATTTACATTTGTCAGCAGAACAAGGATGCATAGATGGGAATTAGGGTGAATTCCAAATTGATATCGGGAAGTATTATTTTACAGAGAGCTGTCAAAGTTTGAAACAGCTTGCCAGGTCATATAGTAGAGGCACAGGCCCAAATCCTGGATCCACACAGTGCTGGATATTGTGTTGTTTGTTGGTAAACAACAATTCTAGTTGGGCTGTTTGGTGTTTCTCATTGTTTTATGTTCTTATGCTCAGGTACACAACCTTATCCAGAGCAACATTTTTACACTTTATCAATTTATATGAAGCAACTTCAGATGAAGCTCCAAGCTGAAGGTTACAATGGTGGTATTTGGGATTTGAACCTGCAACCTTCAAGGTGCAAAGTTCTTTAACCCTTATCCAAGAGTGCTCCCTTTACAGTCCAATATTTTGTGTAATTTCGTTGCTAAAGAGATTTTTCTGAACTGAATTCAGTCCAGAGACACCTCCCACCCACCCCAAAAAAAAACCATGACTGTACATGATCCACCTGGACATCTGTAGGTGGAAGCCAGAAGTTATTGGCAGAACTTTGTGCGTTCTCTGTTCACGGCTCTTTGACCGCTTGGAGATATATCCTTTTGTCTGAGTCCACAAATTCCGATATAGACTCTATAGATGAATGGTGAACATTTTTTGTTGCTCCAAAATATGTTTTTTTTTTTTTTGCCAATAACTTCCTGCTAACTCCCACGTACTCACAGCTACCGCTCAGAACTGCATTAGTTCCAGTCACGGCTTCGTCAGGCTAGAGGACTGAGGTTTGGCTCAGGGCTAGCCATGCTCTGGAAGAAATATCTGCAGTCAAGGTGGTGCCTCATACACGTTACACAACATTCTCCAGCTCGCAGATTTAACTAGGCTGTCCCTTTCTGCCAAACAATAGCCAGAACTTTCAATGCATGATAGAAAAATGGAGCAGTGATCTGCAGACCTGCTTCAGCCCTCAGTCTCAGCGTGCATTCATTTGCATGACTGAACATTTACAGAAGCAATTCAATGTTGTGAAAATGTTTACTAACACTGTATGTGAACTATGCTTCATAAAGCCTACATAATGCGATCATGTACATGACATAACCTCTCATGACACTGTATTAGTATTTATGACAAAGGACATAATTGTATCATAATGCATCCATTGATGTATGTTATGGTACACCCTGCCAAAACAGCCTATGTCACATACTTGTAATATAAGCCCTGTTATGTAAATGTGTTACATAATGTTTAAAACATGCATTATACCAGTGTTATGTCACTCGTCATAAGCTGCCATGGATCTTAACCTCTGAGTTATCACTATGCTAGTTATCACACATTTCATGTCTCAGGTTTGAAACAGTCCACCCCTGGACTTCACTTTTCAAAAAGTTAAATACAGCACACCGCACAGTGTTTACACTGTAACTTCCACATAGGGCGGGCAGTTAACCCCGCCAGAACCCCTGTGAACATAATTGCCTTTTATTATTATTTTTCTGACAACTTCCTTTGTGTGCGGCGCTCTGTGCGCCAGGTGATTTAAGTTTGTTCACTTTGTAACAGATCAGCACTTGTTTCTTTATATAGCAGATGGGGGGGCGGGGGCCGGGGGGGTAATTCCGAGCGGACAGCATCGCCAAGCTTTAGAGCTCGCGTAGGTTTTCCTCCAGAGGCTGTGGTGTTAATTACTCTACCCGTTTGCTACATCTGCAAAATGTTATATCTGCTACAGCATATCTGCCCTGGCCCTACAGGTACTGCAGTTGTTGGTTACTCCTGATAGCTGTAAAACAATGCGGTTTCAATTAAACGGCCTGTGAGCTCATGCTATTTGGGGGTTGGTGGAGTGGGGAGGGGCACCTGAATTTCCACATTCACCTGTCCTCCCGTGAGGAGCATGTTTGTGTGTGTAGGTGTGTGTGAGTGGGTATTGTAACATTTTGAATTAATTTCATATGAGCTGATTGTTACCACTGAAAATAAAAATTATGAATGGTTATGAACTTCCATCCTACAGGACTTATAGTGTCAGTTTTATATTTGTGTGTGATATATGTGTTATAATAAATTGCTGTAAATATCTCTATTTTTTTAACACTAATTCAGCTGTTCCGTTGAGTTATGGCTTTTCCAAAAAAATGGCCATGACGGAGTTGTTTTGGCTTTGTCCTTATTTTCAGGTATCGCATTAAGCAAGTTTCAATCCCCTACCTACACACTTATTGTTGCAGTTTGTGTTGGGATTACTTTTTAAACCCTGTAACATCTTAATTATGTTACTCAAAAAACAGGGTATTGAGCTGAGAGCGCTACCATGATTTAATTGAATAGAGGCGTTTTGTGTGCATGTACACACACACATTTTGGGAGATGTTTTATATTTCTGTGAAGCAGTAGTCTCTCAAATAACAGTTAAATTTTTTGCTGATAAACTGTTCATCACTTTTATTTGATCCTCTGACAGTCAATTTACGCTGCAGAGCCTAATGATCCAGGGCTTAGAGTATGCAGTAGACTAATTTGTAGTCGATCAAGTGAGATACAACAGACTGGCAGTGGGTATAAGCTTGGGGTACGCATTTTAGACTCTGGTTATTTACTGTTGTCATTGTCTGTCCATTGATCTCGAAGATGCATGGATGGTAAAATGTGCAAGGTGTGCGCTGAGAAGTTGCGTTTATTGTGACAAAATTCCCAAACACTCGAAACCATCCATCCTCATATTACATTGGCATTTCAATCAAAATGTTTTCACCGCCGCTTTTCAAAACCTGCGAAAGTGGCGAAAAGATACCAGACATTTCATTGGCTTTTTTTTTTTTGTACATATTCAGCAGTGTTTACAGGAAGCAATCAGAATGAGGATTATCAATTCAGCTGATAGATGGCTTTGTGCCACAAACTTCCGTCCGAACTTAATCTTGGACAGGAAAATCATCATCATTCTTATGAAAGAAAGAGAAAAATCACAAACTGCGATCCACGCCGCTGTAACAGGATTCTGCATATTTGTACTAGTCTGAGCCAAAGAGATCTGAACGCCTTACATCTCTGTCAAGTGCAGAGACCCACCAGGGCTCAGTGGAGAGGGTAACGGCTGACATTTTGACCCATCTCAGAGGAGCGTTTAATCCTTTAAATTCCATGCTGAAAAGGTAAAGCCCACTGGACCCCAGTGTCAGCTCCCCGTGCTCTGTAAAGCGTCTGGAAGTCATGCATGATTTTAGGCACACACTGCCTGCAAGATTATTAGTGTCCTCTCGTTTCTGAGGCTGTGTTTTGTTGGCCCAAAATGTTTGAGTGCATCTGTATGTATTACAACAGAATGGACCAAAAAATCAAATCTTCTGGCTTTGAGTAGATGCTCAAAATGAAGTTTGTTAAAACAAAAGTTTGGGAGAAGTATGCTCAGACAATCCCCTGCTCAATTACCTCTACCTGTCAAACCGGTTTTTCACTCCGGTATAAAATCACCACGTATCTTCTCTTCCATCGCGCTCACTGCTTCCAGCATTTCCCATCCCCGCCTTTCATGTCAACAGCTCTTTCGTCTGTCTATCACTTTTCTCTTCCAGTGGTCCAACGGGGGTTCATTTCACCCAAATGGTCAGGCATGACTCCACACCCATTGAATTTCAAGCCCAAGATCAAATATCTGTACTGATATACTACTCACCATTTATCAATACATTGAAAGTTGTCTGAAAGTGTTGTAATGAGTCAGAAGTATCATCCCGTTTAGTTTACTAGCAAAGAATATCCACAGACTTGGGTGGTGTTATGCTATAATGAAGATAGGATAATGAAGGCCATGACCTTCTTAAGCTGGTCTTGTGTACTGGCAGTCTCACTTGTCTGGATGGAGTATATCTCTTTACAGCTCCTAAGGATGAACTTTTGCAAATCAACCAATCAGCTACAACTTTTGACAAGTCAAATTCGAACCTCTTCCATTCCATGGAAATGGTTCACCTCCCTTGCTGAACGGATCAATCTGCAGCCGCCAATCAGATTGCGGGAAATCCTCGCCAAGAAAAGTTCGCAAATCTGTTCAGAGAGCGATGAGAAATCCGCAGCTTTGAGTTGGGGCCGGTGTTCCTGGTGCGCCTGTAAGACGGTAGGCTGACTATGAGCAGCTTCAGCATGCGGTAATGTGAGCTATCCCTCTCAGAGTGGGAGCAGGCAGCCCTCCATCGCGCAGTGTGGCTCACTGTCCTTGCAACGACCCATAAACCCACTTGAAGCCTGCTGAAGCCTCATTTTTAAAAGGAAAAGAAAGGAAAGCGCAGCCTTTTTTCCCCACAACTCTGCGCGTCCTGTCCCCGTCCCCGTCCCCGGGCCGCCCGAGACGCCTAAAAATACCCTCTCCCGTGTCAGGAGCCCCTCTTAGTCATAATCAATCGTCCTGTTCGAGCGACATCATCTTCTCAGCGGTCCCTGTCACCGGGGAGACGGTTACAACAGGACCGGAAGCAGGGGAACAACTGTTCTGGACTGCAGAGGAAGGCGCAGCGGGGCTGAGGTGACCTGAATGAGACGGCTCGCCGTGGATCTCCGGCGGGGGAAGTGTAACAGGATCACAGGGACTTTGGCTCGCCGCAGGGGCTCCTTCTTCTCAGAGAGAGTCATTATAGCAGCCGCTCAGCTGTGCTTAATTCCGGTCCCCCTTCATCACATCCAGAGCGTGAGGCCTCCCAGCCCTCTGACCCTCCCTGAACTTTGACCTTTGACCCCTGGCCTTCGGATGCCCTTGGGCCCGTCCTCCAGCACCTTATATCGCACTTTCTTCAGTCTGACTGGCTATTTATAGAGAGGCTCTGATCCTGCCGCGCGCTGCCCAGCTGCTTTCCACTGATTGCCCAGTAGGTACTGTACTTCATCACATTACCTAATTACTTAAATCAGTACCCCTTGAAATGAAATATGGTGGCTACTCTTACCACTGAGCCAGCAGAGCAGGGGATAGGCCGGCCCCCTGGCCAATCAACTCGATACAAGGACAGAAGGGGCAGCCAATCGGTGTACTGAACACAGAATATCCTGCACAGTTACTGAACACAGAATGTACTGCAGTGACATTGAACACAGAATATACTGCACAGTCACTGAACACAGAATGAACTGCAGTGATACTGAACACAGAATATCCTGCACAGTCACTGAACACAGAATGAACTGCAGTGATACTGAACACAGAATATACTGCACAGTCACTGAACACAGAATGAACTGCAGTGATACTGAACACAGAATATCCTGCACAGTCACTGAACACAGAATGTACTGCAGTGATACTGAACACAGAATATCCTGCACAGTCACTGAACACAGAGTGTACTGCAGTGACACTGAACACAGAATATATTGCACAGTTACTGAGGACAGAATTTACTGTGCAGTTACTGAATGCTGAATACAGCATATAGTTACTTACTCAATGTATCAGGGATGCAGGGTATGCTGTTTTGTTTTTGTTCTTCGTTTTTTTTTGCTACTCAGCACTTAATGGCAAATTATAGCTGTTTCCCAATTGCACAGTTAACTTTCCTCATTCAGTTTCCTGGGTCTGAACCGCTTTTGGGTTTTTAGGCAAAAGCAAAAATCATTCTACACTGTGACTGTCCTGGACCAGAACTGAAGATCACTGAATGTGAGGACCAGATTCACTGAACACAGTATGAATACCCTCAGCACAGAATATACTGCCAACACGTGCTGAGAACAGTGTACATACTCCAGAGTAACCGAGCAGAGTATATGTACTCTACCGTCACTGAGAACAGTGTACATACTCCAGAGTAACCGAGCAGAGTATATATACTATACCGTCACTGAGAACAGTGTACATACTCCAGAGTAACCGAGCAGAGTATATATACTATACCGTCACTGAGAACAGTGTACATACTCCAGAGTAACCGAGCAGAGTATATATACTCTACCGTCACTGAGAACAGTGTACATACTCCAGAGTAACCGAGCCGAGTATATATACTATACCGTCACTGACAGTATACAGTATATTCCGCACAGCCACTGAGGACAGTGTATAAACCGCACAGTCAGTGCACACAGACAGAAGGTCTAAGACCGAAGCTGTCAGAGACTGAATGGCTGGGGGTTTCTCGGGGGGAGGGGGGGTGTTGGGATGGAGGGGGGTGTGAGGAAAGGGAGCCTGACACAGTTTGACGTTTGTCATTGAAAGCTGGCCGCTTCCATCCGAAGTCCGCTTGGGAACTGAAGGAAATTAACCTCACAGACACCCACGGTGTCTGGGTTTCAGGAGGTCCCTCATAGCAGCGGTTCATTTCTTTTGTGTTTTTTTATTTATTTTTTTTTTTAGTTTTTGTAAGAAATGCCAGGGATGTCTTCAGAGTGTCATTAGCCCACTCAAATCAAATTTTCTGCATTTGTGTCAGGAGAAGCATCGACTTTGTTTTCTACCGTCTGGTTTTCTCAAGCATCTCACAGGGGTCACAACCCCAAGGTTTCCCAGGGCAACATCCTGTCATCTCACACTCCCCCACCCACCCACCACCCACACCCCCAAAATGTTTTTCCATGTTCCTTAAAACACCTCCTTCCCCCATGCGGATGACCTCTGACCCCCGCGGTCTGAGTAACGGGCCAGCAGTCTGATCTCAGTGGTCTCGCCAAGGACAGGACGCGTCTGCCCCTGCCCCTCTGGCCCTCAGCCCCGGCCCAGGGCTCTGCAGATGGGTTATCCTCATCAGATGCAAGCAAAGCTAAAGGCCAGCAGAGTAATGACAAAGTGTCTGACATTTTCTGCGCGACCGGGTAACCCCAGAGCAGGGACTACTTCCTGTCACAGAATTATATGGGATTGGTCACTAGGGGTTTTTCCAGTACAGACTCCCTGCTCTAATCCTACTGCACTGAGTGAAAATACTCAATATCCTGCTTTTGGTATTTGGTATCTTGACTTGTTATGTATTCTTTTTTTTCCTTAAAACAGGCTATGGACCATTTCTGAAACTTATATATAGTTTTTTGACATAGTACCAAAAATTCTCCCCTTATAATTTTGGGGAACCTTTTTAAGTTCTGTATAGAATGATTAATAAACCATTGATGAACCATTCAGCAGTACAGAATCATTCGTTTGTCTGTATACTGTATACTATATTGTGTATGAAGAGCATTTCACTGCTGAAAATCGTATGTTATACCATCGACAAACTTGCCAATAATTATGTTTAATTGTACATTATTATTATTATTATTATTATTATTATTATTATTATTAATATTCCATTGACATTATATTGCATTGATATTTACATCATGTCTGCCTAGGTTGATTGGATTAAGAAGTTCCTTTCATTACAGTGAATTTATTATTTATTTTGCATGCATTAATTTTTCAGAGCTCTGTGTCACAATAAGAGATACATGTAGGTCAGACAGCAGCATGCTCAGTCCCCGGTGTGAGGAAGCTACAGATCCCGCTGCGCCTAAAGGAAATGGAGATAAACAGCTCAGCACCAGCACCGCTTACTGCCTGTGCTTGACTGTTTCAGTATGCTTAATCATTTGTCCCACTAAGTTTATCTGTCTTTGTTTTAAACATCTGCTTTATTTAATCAGGTTGGTAATTATACCTCATTTACAAGGTCAAACACAAATAGCCGGGTAGATAATTAAACAAACATTGTATGTACGTATTGCCACAGATATTTTTAAAAGTGGATTAACGTTTGTTAGGTAACAAATGAAATATACAGGTAAGTTTCTTTGTCCTGCCATGTCTGAGGTTAATGACTAATCCACATTTTCTCACTTTGTTTCGGGAAATAATCTTGTTCCCTCCTGAAACACCGAGCTCTGCTTTGGCTGTCACAACATGTTTGACCCTGTAAATCTTGTTTCAGTTACTGAATGAATTCAATAAAAACAGATGTTTAAGACATCAAAGAAGCATTCCCTTAGTGGGATAGGTTTCATAAACAGAGGCAGTCTTTCAATAGCAGAGAGTGTGGTGTTTATCTCTCTTTCCTCCAACACAGTGGTGTATTTATCCGCCCTGTTAGGGTACGATCGCACTGCTACGTGACCTACATGAGAGAGAGTGCATTTACAGGCTTTTTATTTTTATTTAACATTAATTTAAGCAGGTTAGAATAACGGAGATCAAACATCTTTTTTGCAAGAAAGACCATATATACACTCATGCACACACATACCCAAACACGTAGGCATACACACACACACACACACACACTTAAATATACACTCACAGATGTACCCAGAATTAAGAACTATCAAGAATTATGTAAAATAAATCTGTTCTTTAAGATATTTATCATGAATTTCATCTCATAGTCTCAAAGGTCTTTATAATGAAGAGTGGAAACTCCCTTCAACCACCACCAAAATGCAGAAATACCTGGAACAATGGCCAGTCTTACTCCACAGCTACTGTTGCTCCAGCCTCATCCACATGTAGTGTAGGTCCACCTTACTCTAGAAGTGTAGTAGGTCCATCCTACTCCAGAGGTGCTGCATGTCAGTGTTACTCTAAATGTATAGCTACAGTCTCACCCTGTAATTACAGAATCTGCTGAATACAAGCAGATAACAACAATGGACAAGGCTGAATATGAAATTTGAACTTTTAACCTGTTGTTCAGGCATATGCAACAATCTTTTATATATTCTTTGAAATGAGGGGTTGCTTATAGCTGGCAGAATTAAGCTCAGGAGTTTTTCTATTGTTCAACAGTACTAGTATTATCATACTTACTGATATTTTTTTTTTAATTAATGCTGAAAACATGACTTCATTTGTATCCCACAGAGGCCTAGTGTGTAACTCTTTGGTTTTGATCATGCTGTTTTGTACTGAAGAACCAATAAAGAGCCTTGTCTTTGTGTGTGAGGCAGTTTCACGGTGCTTATCTCCGCTAAATGATGAGCATGTCTTCTCCACCTCTGTTTAAAGGTCAAGACATGTGACATTCTTTCAGGTTTGTTACTCCAGTGAGTGACTCCATTTATTTACTCTCTGCTATTGACTCTCTACATTTCTATGCTTCTGCGTATTTTTCACACAATTGAGCTTCTTCAGAGTGAAAGCCGGTGGATTCCTCTAGATAATTAATGGATGATTAAGTAAACGCTATCTTGCCAAGGTTCTTCAAGCTCCATATTTTTTTTTTAAATTACTGTAATGTATTTTTGAGCCACCTTCCAGTAGGAAATGCCTGCAAAAACAGATGCCTGCATGGCTGCGCTTCTCTCCTACCCTTCAGAGAGAGAAGCATATTTCAGTTCTGAGCCTTTGCCAGTATCTGACCAACACAAGAAGATGTTTCAGTGTATTTTTATAATATGGTGTTTATGGTTTACCATAGTGATGGTTGAAATGAAGTTTCATGAACCCCACTGAGGTGGAGCTACACTCAGCTGTCAATTATTAACTTGTCTGCCAATCAAAAATGCCTGTCTTTCCACAGGTAATGAGGTCATTGGTCCTTACCATTGAGACACTCAATATGAAACCACAAAATTGGAGGAGCTACCATACAGTATAAGTCAAACCTCACTCCACTGCCTCTGTTTTAGTAGGCTGTACCAGTTTAATGAAACATATTTTTTACTGGATTACTGTGGGAAATCATAGCAAAAAATCACTAATATTGTTAATATTAGATATTGTTAATATTAGAGATATAAATCTTTGACTTCACAATGATTCAATTTGATTACAGTTCCTCAAGAAACAATTCAGTAGTTGAAATATCTTAGATATGAGATAAGGCTAATACATGCATTTCAATCACTCAGTCTTTGTTTCTGTACAGCATTGTCTACAAACAGGTAGTCACACAGCGCTGCACAATAGACATTAGCAAAGGAAATAAAACAAACAGAGGAAAAAACACATTTAGATAATTTGGTGGGGAAAAAACTGAAAGAAGTTGATCAAGCTGAAAAATGGTAACATGCAGAATATAGTATTTCATTAAACACAAAAATATTGAATGAGCTTCTGTCAAAGCAGGTTCTGATTCCATTTAAAATTTTACATAACAGGAAACACAAACATCTGTTGCAGAACCATTAACAGGAAACCCACACTCGGCCCGTGCCCACACTCTTCGGCACAGAAAAAAAGTCATCTCTGCCCTTTTTTTAAGATATGCATAATCAAAATATATCTGGCATGAAGATTCATAACTGACAAAAATGTTGAAATTATAGCTGACATGTCCTCTCTTTGCATTACATGTTTAATAGATTAGAAAGGTTTTACATATGGATTAGCTGACAGAAATAGCTTTTGTTGTGGCAATTTGCAAAGACTCACTCTATCAATTGTCACGTCAGACATAATTAATGTATTTTCATTTCCTCACCAATGATATGCATCCAAATCAACTGACAAAGCATTCTGTTTGTATGCTGTGGTGGCTCCGGTATAGCTTTGTCACCATATTTATTTTGATACATAGGTAAGTTCGGGGAAAAAAAAAAAAACAAAGCTTTTGACAGGGTAATTATATTTGTAAAAAAATGTTCTTTTTTTTGTCTTTCTGCTGATGTAATCAGCATTTCCTAAGACACAGTCTGGGCATGATGTCCCGTGGTTTTATTTTGTATTATTTACTCCTTAGATATCGACTCAGTGGTCTTTCTGGTCAAGTGACTTAAATCACTTCTGCTAGGGTAAACAAAGAAAAACAAATAGGCTTGTCCTTCGGAGGGAGAGAGCTCATACAGTGCCTGGGCAGAGGGGCTGGTTATCTCTTATTGACATTGTGTAAAGACTAAGCGCATGCAGTCTTAATCAGGCTCATCCAGATGGCAAGGTGTGATTGGGAACATTACCGGCCCTAAGCCTCTTCCACAAAGCACTCTCCATCCGGCAAAAATCCCCACAAGCGCTACCGTTTAAAACCCGGGACAAAACGGCCCATCCTTAACCTGGCACACGCCACGGAAGGAAGGCCGGGGAAGGCCGATGCACTTTCACCAAGATAAGGGGTGGGGTGGGGTGTGGGGGGTTGGGGGTAAGATTAGGCAGGCAGCCATGGTCTGCCATCTGGGTGAGTCTGGGATGATCCTCATCCTAGCCCCCCTCCCTACACCCCGTTCTCCGAAAGCAGCTCAGGCATGGTCCGAGGAAGACTTTATTCCTCAGCCCGGTTCCACTGACTTACCTCCATTTTTTGAGCGGTCACCCCAAAACAATTCACTACTGATTTCATTGACCGGCGTCCATTTCAGATCAGGATGTCAACACATGACAGAAACACTTCACTCACTGATTTTCTTGACTGCTGTCCATTTTGGATCAAGATGTCCACTACACATGACTTTTTTTCTGTCATTGACTTGCTTCCATTTTGGCTCTGAATTTCTTGAGACATTACAACTAGACAGTTTCCCATTGGCCCATTATAGGT